>CM040240.1:209069116-209375864 GCA_022545495.1 Chrysanthemum lavandulifolium
AAGTGACCGCTTTTATAATTAAAAGGTTTGTTGTAAACAACATTTTTAATTTTGATCGACTCGCCTTCTCGCATCTAATTCCTCTTGACGATGATATTCAACAACACTCATAATAAGATCATCAATTTTGTATTTCGTGACCGAAACTTGTGAGTTGGTTTGAATGTTTTTAGTGAAAGCTTTGGTTTCTAATCACCAGATTTTTCCATATCCTTTTGATTGGGTTTTAAGGTAAACTTTTCAATAGTCATATCGATTCACCATGTTTGTAAACAATGCTTTAAACTCTTTAAGTTTGTTTTGAAAGTCGATAATTTCTTCAAGAAGGTCATCTACCCGATTCGCTGAATGCTTTTTGTACGCCGGAGAACTGCTTTTGACAAGTTAACAACTCACCCTTAGATTTTTGATTTTCCAAGGTGAGAGCGTTAATTTGCTTTTATGTTCATGTTTCAGTTGTTCTAATTCAAACAACAAAGCATTCTTCGAAGCTGCTAGATCACGATCCGCTTTCTAAGTATTTTTCGCTTTTGATGAGATTTTGCAAAGCGCTTCAAAACCTTTTTCACGGTTTTCGAGTTTTGAAAAAGTTGAGTTGCATTTGTAAGCATTCAAAATCCTTGGTTAGCAAAGGCATTTTTACTTTTTAAGGATCTTATTTAATGCAACACATTCAAAGAATTTGGGATTGTATGGTCTTATAATGTAGATTCGATGAGCAAGGTTCAACAGTGTTCAACGTGAGTCACAACATGATCATTATTTAGATCCTCAAGTATAACCACGGAGTCAATTTGATTATCAAGGAAACCATAAGGTCATTTGATGCTCAAATGTAACTACGGGTCTATTTGAAAATCAATGAGATGTGATGACTCATTTTGAACATTCCGAAGGATTCCATAAGAGATATTAGTTCGTATATGTAAGATATAACTTTTCACATACACATCAAACCATAACACAAAGTAGCATATAGATGGAATTCTAGAGAGAAAGTTAGAGGTTTAGGAACTTAGTGAGAGAAAGTGAAAGATATTATTATGAGCTCCAACTCTCTACCTTGGGAGGTAGAGAGTATTTATAGTCTTACATAAATCGCCACACATCGGGTCGCTGGATCGTGCATACAGCTGGTAAAGACCCGTCCGTCCTCCACGGTGTTACTTAACTAAATACTACTTAACTTAAGAATTACTACGACTACGAGCTTAACGATTACATATACTTGAGGTGACCGACTTTAATACCGGAATTTCTAATTCCTAACAATCTCCCCAAGGAGGTCACCTCAATCATGTACCAAACTTACATTGAATACAAAAGATATTACATTAACAATTGATCTTGCATTCTTGATGTAGTCCTTGCTCCTAAGCTCGTAGTCATTGATTCTTCACATTGCATGTTTGGTTACTTGTGGAGGTCTTTAACGATCCATGTGATAATAATTTTGAGCCATCATTTGAGATCATCGCCTATCAAAATCTCGACACATCCTTTGTGGTGTTGGTATTTTGTGATGTTGTGACTTTAGGACCGACATGCTCACATTCGGATCATGATATCTTCTCATCGAGTAGCGAAGCATTTGTTGAGTCATGATATTGGCGCACAGAAAGCGTAGCATGGAGTGAAAATATCGTAGTCATTGATGCACCAATCATGATTTCTTTTGAGATGAATGTGTTAAGTGAGCATGCGGCTATGGATTGATCGCTTCATTTCGATCACCAAACGCCGGGCGCACCGCATACAAATGCTAGCATAAATCGCACGAAAGTTTCTTTGATCACTTTCGTTGAATTGAGGTACACGCCCACTTGCCCCCTTGATCAAGACATGTACCGCTCGTGATCGTATAATTCAAGAATTTCCTTGATGTGGTTTCGCGAACTGGTCTAGTTGTTCTCAAACCGAACATCTCAAAGAAGACAACACG
The DNA here is from genome assembly GCA_022545495.1 of Chrysanthemum lavandulifolium. Classification (NCBI taxonomy): domain Eukaryota; kingdom Viridiplantae; phylum Streptophyta; class Magnoliopsida; order Asterales; family Asteraceae; genus Chrysanthemum; species Chrysanthemum lavandulifolium. The sequence continues at coordinate 209,071,059 of CM040240.1, forward strand.
GAGTGAGTGAACCAAATAATTTTAAGTCCACCGATTGATGAAAAGAGATTTGAAAAACAATCGTATTGTTTCAATAGAAATTGTTTTTGCAATACAACGAAGGTTTTATTGAAAATCAATTATCAATCATAAAACACCTTTTGGTTTGAAAATGATGACACGGTCAATGTGCTAACGAAAAGAGTTTTTAAGCACAAAGACCGGTTTTTCAAAGGTATCCGTCAATCCATAACTCGAACCAGATTGATTCAAGAGATTGAATCGCCCATTGTTTCTGCTCGCTTGTCACATGGTTGATCCATATAATAGATCTCACATGCCACCTACCGTGAGCTTGTTTGATGTTGGCTCCGGTAGGCTTTCCATCTTCATTGTGAATATGTAAACACATCACTCGGATGTTCGCAATACCACAAGGATAATGCATAGGACTCAAGATATAATCTCTTCCACATTGTGTGAAACAGAGAGTCTTCATTGAAGGTGTCCTAATGAGATTTATTGATGATCTCGTGGCTCTAGACTCAATTTGTGCATATTTGGATCCCGTGTCGAGACTAGGAGAGGGTCTCTCTTCAATATCAACCATCTCTAAGAGAAAGTCGATAGATAATGTCGGTTCCCGTGAGAATGAAACAAGTCCTTTTAAGAGGAACTTGAGTGGTTTGGGAAGTGAAGTGCAAAGCGCCACCGGGTCCATGACGCCTTGTCTTCAATACCGATGTTACCATCAAGAGTATATGAATTGAACCCTGTTTCGCCTCTAAGGTTGAATAAATGGAGGGCTATTTGTTTTCACCCTTTCTCATTCAATTCTTTTAATTCTTCAACCCCTTCAAGGCTTACCGAGACTTCATAGCTAGAACCTTGTTGGGTTTAATCCAAGACTAGCTCGCCTTAGTCCGCACTCTTCCCATTTCTCATTTTTCTCCTTTTATCATCATACCTAAGGACTCTACACTAACTAGTGGATTGTCCTCGGTAGATCCCTCCTGCTCAAGCAAGGATCGCCGGAACACATACCTAACCTTATCATCCTTATATCTCCGCATATAAAGTAAAGTTGGTCGGTCTATTTGGTATTGTTCATCCGCCATTGGATCCAATTGAAAACCATTTGAAAATCAATTCGTATACTTGTGATATATTATCAAAGCATTTTGTACCGAATTGTTTTTGATATTTTTAGAACGAGAACTCCCTCAACATGTGCATCAAGTATTTGAAAATGTTTTGCACACGGAGGCAAGAGAAAGAATTAACTTTGATTACCATTTTCTAAAAGATATCAACATCACTTTCCTTGATCAAATCAAGTAGATATAGAATTTGGAAGGATGAGGTTTCCATAAGTTTGCTCCCTCAATATATGCCTCGAGGTTTGAAAAGAGTTTTGCACATACTAGAGGGAACTTGCACATTGAGATAAGTTGATCACATTTCAAATCATAGGTTTAAGATAGATGCTCCCCTCAACATGTGCATGGAAAATTTGAAATCGTTTGTCACATGTGGAAGGACAAGATGTACATCCTTATAAAACCATTTACCAAATTATCGCTTAAATCCAATTTAAATCACACATTCCCCGATATCAATTATCAAATCATTTGAGATTTGTGATCTCGTTATAGATTTAAATTGATTTTGAAAGCTTTTAAGAGAATCGACTTGATTATGAAAGCGCTTGAACCGATAAGGATCGGATTTTAAGACTTTCCATTGATAAAACATGCATGAACATCTTTTGAAAACAATTTAATGCCAAATAACTTTTAAATTTATTTGAAATCATTCTCCCTCAATCAATGACATAGGTTGTTGATCGAGAGAAAGATTTTGACATATAAGTCCCGATGATTATCAAAAATAGAGATCGAGTTATTTTTCAAAGCATTTAGTTTTCGCAGATAAATGTTTATAGAATCGTAGCATGGAATTTGAAAACATGTTAAAACATGGCTCGTTCTTTCTTTTAAAAGCCGGTTACTGCCAAAATGACAATAAACCATATTTTTCTCTTTCTCCCAAAAATATATTTTGATATTTTGATTTATATATATTTTTTTTTTTTTATTTAATAAGAATTGAACAACATCTAAAGTCCCGTGTCATTCTTTGAATGACAAAGATCAAGACCGTAGATATTATCGAATCGAGAAAACATGACAAAATGACAATATATATATATATATATATATATATATATATATATATATAGATTTTTTTTTTTTTTGAAGATTTTTTTTTTTTTTTCGAATTTTTCAAATTTGATGGATTTTGAAGGTTTTATAATTTTGTATTTTGTTTTTCGAATAGATATATACAAGAGATAGATGAAGATAGACCTTTACTCCTCGCCTTCCTCCCAAGACGCTTGAGAGTTTCGGTTGAAGGCTTTTCAAACCAAGTCGTGGAAGAATAAACTCAAAACGCTCTTGGAAGAGCTTTGGTGAAGATGTCTGCTAACCGGTATTCGCACCTCACAAAATATAGTTCCACCACACCTTTTTCCACTTGTTCTCGATGAAATGATGTCGAATGTCGATATGCTTTGCTCTTGAGTGTTGAACGTTGTTGCATGAGAGAGCAATAGCACTTTATTATCACAAGATGTAGGATTTTGTTGAATTCAAAGCCATAGTCGATAATCGAGATCTCATCCATAAGATTTGAGCACAACAAGATGACATGGCTATGTATTCAGCCTCAGATAGGAAATAGAAGTACTCATTTGCTTCTTTGAAGACCATCTCACAAGTTTATCACCCAAAACCGAGCACCTCCCGACGATTTCGACGAGTATCTTGACAACTCGCATGATCAAGATTCGTGATAGGCCGTTAGTGACATACCGGTGTCCTTCTGGGTACCATAGTCCCATATTGATGGTTCCTCGAGATACCGAAGACCCGCTTAATCGCTTCAAGGTGCTTTTAGTAGGCTTAGCTCGGTATCTAGCACACATGCAAACAATGAACAAGATGTCCGGTCTACTAGCATAGTGAGATACATCGTGATCCAATCATACTCCGATATTTCGCTTGGTCAATCATGATCCCGAGAGGTCCTCATCTAGTTTGGTTCGGTCAATCATGGGGTGTCAACAGGTCACATGAATCAAATCCAAATTTCTTTAAAATCTCTCAAGGCATATTTAGATTGATTTATGAAAATGCCTCCGGACTTTGTGAAATTTGTAATCCCAAGAAAATGACATTTGTCCCATCATTGACATTTGAAACTTTGAACTCATTTCATTTGAAAACGATCACATTCCATCGGGTCTGCATCGAGGCAAAAATAATATCATCAACATAAATTTGAACATGAATTAAATGTTTGCTCGACTTCCGGTGAACAATGTAGGATCAATCGCTCCTTGATGAATCCGGTTGATAGAAGAAACTTTGACAATGTATCATACCATGCCCTCGAGCTTGCTTTAAACCGTAAAGAGCCTTCTTCAAACGATAAACATGAGTAGGATGCTCTTGATTCACAAATCCTTCAGTTGGCCGACGAGACTTCTTTAAGATCTTCGCTCGTAAATGCCGCCTTTACATCCATCCGATAAACTACCATGTTCTTACTAAAGATTAGCCGTAAAGATTCGATTGCCTCAATTCGAGCAACCGGAGCAAAAGATTCTTCAAAGTCTATACCTCCTCTTGACGATATCCTTTAGCAACTAATCGAGCCTTGTTTTTCAACACATCACCATGCTCATCAAGTTTTACTTTGAAGATCCATTTTAGAGCTATAATCATAGCACAGCCTGAGTGTGTACTAACTCCCATACATCAAGACGATCAAACTCATGAATTTCATCTTGCATGGCATTGAACCGCCTATCTTCATTCATAGGCTTTTAACATCTTTGGTTCAATCTTAGATAGTTCGGAGTTGAAGAAGCACCATAAGGCATCGGCATGAAGTTATTTCCGGGTTGATACAGACGAGAGGGATTTCCAATGATGTTGTCTAATGGATGATCGTGAGTCCATTTTCGAGGTGTTCATGTGGCAGCTTGTTGAGTAACCGAGGTAGTCGAGTCGATGTCTCCTCAAGAAGATGGTTCGATGATGATTCAGTGAGTAGCAAATATGTTTTCAAATGGAGCATCTTCAGAGTACCAAAGGGATTAACTTCATCATTGATACCGTAAACATTTCCATGATGTACATTTGAAGAATGATGATTTGTTGATGAGATCAAGGATCGGCAGCAGTGCTTCTTGACTTAAAGATATTGAGACCAAGGATTGACTTCATTCATCGGAATATGAGCATCCTCTGTTTTGGGATCAAGACCTCATTAGTAGTTGAATCACACATTCATCAAACATAGGATCAAACAATTTCTTTACATCATCTTCGGATGGAGGTACATATGGAGTTTCTTGAGAGGAGTTTGGAACAAGGGATGAACCAATGGGACTGCTTTTGAAGTGCGGATCCCGAGTGGAGTGTCCAGAGCCATTTGACCGGTCACTCATCAAACGTAACGTGAATTGTTTCCATGATATTTCGGGTTCTTTTGTTGTAGATTCGGTATCCCTTTTGTTTGGTGCATATCCTACAAATACCCAATGTCGACTTTAGCCCTAAGTTTGCCCAAGTCTTGACCTCATTAGTTGGATAGCACAAGGCACCAAACACACGAAGGAAAGATAGATTAGGTTTTCTGTTGTGGACAAGTTCATATGGAGTTTTTCCATGAATAGTGTGAATCGTGGAACGATTTTTGTGTAGCATGCGGTGGCAATTGCTTCATTTCGCCAGAAACATTGGAACCTTTGAGTAGATCAAGATTGTTCTAGCGGCTTCAACAAGAGTACGATTTCGCTTTCAACTACACCGCTCGCTGAGGGGTTCGTGGAACACTTCTTTGATGGTCGATTCCAACGCTTTCATAGAATTCACTAAGTTGTTTGTTGACAAACTCGGCCCATTGTCTGCTCGATAATTCGACAGCTTTGTTTAGTCGAACTCGCAATGTTTGATGAGTTTGATGATGATATCGAGTTTCATCCTTTGTCCTTAAGAACTTGACCCTGTGAATCTAGAGTAATCATCAACCACAACTAACACATATTTCTTCCCAAAGATATTCTCGCACCCTCATTGGTCCACATAAATCCATATGAATCATATGAAGAACTTCGTGATGTAGTTAGTAGGTTTGGGTTTATGGGCATACTTCTTGCTTTTTTCCAATTGACATGTCGAACAAAGATGATCCTTTTCATACTTTAGTCTAGGTAAACCTACAACTAAGTCCTTTCTCGAAAGATCGTTAATGGTGCCAAGTTCAAGTGATTGAGACGACGATGCCATAACCATGACTTTGTTTTAGAAGCCTTTGATAATAAGCGATTGAGAGGCCCTCATCATGTCCTCGATAGAGATGGTGTAAAGGTTTGAGCCACGAGTTCCTTTTAACAGCTTCTTACCATTAAGATCTCTAACAAAGGTATGTTTTCTCAAGGCTACTTAGATCGAATCACGTAATTGACCCACAGAGAACAGATTATGACCTAAACCTTCCACATAATACACTCTAGAGATGACACTATCACCAACAACATAATCTCCATAACCCATAATAGCACCAAATGATCATTACCAAATCTAACATCCCCGATGAATTTGCTCACGAAGTTCATGAGCCGTGACCGTCTCCAAATATATGTTGAACAACTGAGTCCGTGTACCACGTAATCCATTTGAACGATCCGCAATGAACACGCACAAGAATGGATAATCGATAATTGGGATCCCCATGCAAGAATGGGTTCCATTTGGTTAGTAACAATGTTTGGAACACCCACATCGAAATAGAAGCATTCATATCGAAGTGAGGCAATGGAATCATTGTGAATAGATGCGATTAGTGTCTCAGATAGCCCTGCTCACGGTGTGATCACTTCAAGGAATAGTTCTACCAAGAGGCATCCATTTTCTAGTGGGCATTATCTCGATTAGTCTTAAGACCAACAGTGTCCAATAAAAGCCTATTTTATTGAATGTTCTTCCCTGTGGGTTTCCACTGCTTTTAACTTTCTTTCGCTTTTGCCTTTTAGCCTTCTTAGCATGAATTTTAGCATTAACAATATTAACTAGACAATTAACATCATTAGCGTAACATTAACATCACATTCATGATTAGAAACAGTAATTCAAGCGGACATCAAGACATGGTTTGCAAATAGTATCGAATCGAATTAATTACAAGACGCCTATGGCTAATACTAGAATCAACACGATTCGCTTTATTCAATTCAAGCTTAAAGTTCCTAGATTGTTCTTCTACTCTCTTCCAAAGGCACATTCTTAGCTTGAGAGGTCCTATCATTCCTTGTATTGTCTTGAGACTTTGACCGCTCCCTTTAATGTCACCGACACTCTGTAGGAATGGGAACATTAGTTTCTTTTACTACCTTTGCACCACCGCTTAGATGTGCCGATCCGAACTACATGCAGTGCACTAAGGTTCACTTTCTTAAAATTAAAGGTACCGAGATTAGTACTCCTAGAAGGCATCTTGAGTTCTCTCTCTTAGCATTGATGGATCTAGAATCGAACTACTCAAGGGTACACTACGGCTCACATTCAAAACATGGGAATCGAGTGCATATCATATTTGGCATTAGGCATCGAGCATGGAATCAAAGGGTTAACTCTCTCACCTAATGTCTTTGGGCATATTGTGATCAAGCATTCTAAGATTTCGAGATCGTTTGGCATATAAGCATGCATGTCCAATTGCATTATCATGAGGTTTCTCTAGCTTATCCTCTTCAACAATCTCACGCACATTCTAGGCAATCCTTAAGGGATGAGAAGTATGTTTGAATGGCAAGTTTGTTGTTCCTTAGATGAGGAGGGGACATATGTCACGAGATAAAGCATATTTATTACAAGAGTGAACCTTTGATACAACATTCTCCCCATTGGTCATTGGCATTTTCCTTTTACCCGACCCTTCGATTCTCAATTTCCTTTGCAATGAAGCTATTTGTTCGTTGTTTTTGTTACGAGTGACTTTAATTGATTCAAATAACTCATTGAAATGACGCTTAACCTTTTCATTTTCTTCTAGAAAACTTTCGCTTTCCTTTTGTAAAGCATTTACTAGGTTTTGAAGATGAAACGCTTGAGAATTCGAGAATCTAAAGGAGGAGGCATTTGGGAGCCTCGCCATATTGTTCGCTTGACCCTTTAATTGAGAGATTTGGGCTTTCAACTTTCTCGATCGTGTTACACCGAGCTTGAATCGCTCATCTCGCTTTGTTAATTTGAAAACCGCATCAAACTCGGAGCATCCAAGATGTCTTGATATTTGAAGTTTTGACATTTTCTTTGAGATGTTGATATTTTAGTTGTAGATTAAAATACTCAACTTCTAGTTTAGAAAATGTTTAACCAAATTGTCGTGATCATCCAGCTCAATTTTCTCATTTAGTTTAGAATTAGTTTTTCAAGCTCAATGACACGATCATGGGAGACTTTCGTACACAGATAGTTCATGAAATTTGAAGCATTAATAGAGCAATTTGAAGCGTTGAAAAGACATCTCGAGCAACACATTCAAGAATAAGATTCTCATTTAATGTATGCGTGTTCTTTCTCTCAATCTCATTATATTTCAAAGGCACGCCATAGTCACTAACTTCAACAACCATTGCATCAAATTCCTTTCCATTCCCTTAATATCGGGCTTATCCCTTTTAAGACTCTCAAAGTGATCTTTAGAAGTTTAAAGAAGCGGCATGACCTCGCTTAAATAACATTCTTTCATTTGTTCAAACCCCTTTCTCCTTCGCTATACCGTGGGTGTGATCCTTTTGCAAGTTTTCTCAAAATCAACAAATAGTTGAAATATTACGATGGCTAATTAATGTCTTGCTTTTAGTGGCAATTGTTCTAGGTACAAGATGCATTGGTGTATTAGGAGGATACACAATGCTTCTAGGCATTTTCCTAAGGGATGGTTTGTTTCAACAATATTTTACGCTTCCGCTTATCTAAATCTTTTTCAAGAAGACTTGTTCGAGTCAACAAAGTCTCGAGGCTTAAACTTGTTCAAGGAAATCCAGTTTTCTTCTTGTAATCATGAGGAGTGATAATTATGTTTTTCTTTGCATTTGGGATCATTTTGTTTCTTATTCATCTTTTCCCTAGTGATTTCATTTGATTTCTTATCTTCCTCTCGGCACTCAACGCAACTAGGTTTCGCTAGGCTTAAGGATTTCATTACCATCATAAAGCATCTTATGAGCATTTCTAGCCTTTTTAATTACCTCTCGATTTGGTTCCTCAACAAGGGGAATGCTATGCTTATCGCTTAAGACTCGATGTTTAGTCACCATGTGAGCAATCAATGGTGTTTCCTTGTATGTACAACTTGTTTTCAAGTTTGTTTTTCAAAGTTTTCGATTAGAAAAATCTCAAGAGTTTTGATTCCTTTGCATTAAATTCTTGCTTAAGCATTTTCACATTTTCAAGTTCTTGTTTTGCTTAGTGCTTTAGAAAGTTTTTCTTACAAGGAATGTAATTCTTGTTTCAATACTTCTTCTAAACTTACTTTTCTAATCATCGTACTTACTTGGTCATCCATTTCCGCTCACGAGTGGTCAACTCAAATTTTGCACGTTGTTCATAAATAGCAACACGCTCCTTATAGGCATTTAGTTCGTAAATTATGGAATCATCGGGAGCACATGCAGTGTATTAATCAAAGACATAGTCATTGTTGATCGCAGGAGATGCATTACTTGGTACAACTTCACTTTCACTTTGTTTCACGATTGATCGATGGGACAATATTGTTATTACCCATATTTTCAACATTTGATTCAATAGTTTCGATTGATTGTACTTTGTCATGCATCATTGCACATCAAGATCATCATATAGTTTTAATACCTCCGAGATGAGTTTGTCCTTGGATAGGCCATCTTGTGGTGAAGAAGAGACCTTGGGAGAAACCATTGGAGAAATGCTAGCCATAAAGATTGTATGCGGTGAGGTCCATCATCTACATCGTAGTCGATGCATATCATTCGGCGACTTGAAAGGCATTCGATGATTGTGACCTATCTCCGAATAGGTTGCTCATCCACATCTCGCATCATAGGTCTTGGCATTGCCCTCGCAAGAACAAACAATTCCTCTTCATCCAAAGCAAAGACCATTGTCCCGAGCTTGTGCCAAAGATCTTATCTCGGTAATCAAAGATTCGTGGACGCTTTGAGATGTGCGTTCCTTGCAATGTGTCCTTCACCACCACGCTTATAACATTTGATTGGCTTAGCTTGACCTTGGTTACCATTTCTTCCTCGATTCGGTTGCCAACATAACCTCTCCCACCCACCTCTTCCCCGATCATCTTGTCTTTCCTAATCGGTTGCACCACGATCCTTCCATCTTTAACAAAGGGCTTGATTGTGTGGGTTAGATGCGCTCGAGGTTGTTGTTGGTTTGTGGGAGAGAATTCATGTTTTGACTAATGAGAAGAGCTAGTTGATTAATGAAGTTACCCACGCGAGCATCAAGATCGACTTGTTTGAACATAGGATCGTGGAATGAGTTTGTGATTACCATTACCCAAGGGTATGACTTGTGATGCTTTGGTTGTGATTCCGATGTTTGAGTAGAAAGCGGTTGAGTCATTAGCCGAGCTTGTCTCTCCTCGTTGGTTTTGAACCGATTGAGAATCAATTTTCAAACATAGCATGTCTCTCATTCTCAAGGAGGAAGGCATATAGTTGCTCATAGTTTGTGTTCTTCAATCCTTTAGTGAGCTTCACAATGTGACAAACTTGTGCCATTCGGGATTCATGTTGTTCACAAATTTTGAGTTCAAATTGAATGTTAGGCATAGTCATTCGATGTTCCTCATGTCATTCACTAACTTATGAAATCTCACATAGTACTCATAGACATTCTCATCCGGTTTCATCTTGAAGTGCTCAAATTGTCATAGAGTTGGGATTCTCTCGCCTTCCATAGTTAATTTCAACCGAGAGAAGCATCTTAACATTATCCCAAACCGCTTTGCATCGTTGTTATGATTGATCGACTTGTAGATGTCTTTAGGAAGACCTTGAAGAACAATGTTTGAAGCCCCGATATCGCATCGAATCTCTTTTCTCCTTATCATCAAGCTCATCATACATCTTAGGTATGTCCATTCCGTAAAACAGAGTACCATCTTCATTAGTATCAAGTATGTCTCTAGTCGTCTCAACCCGATATGGTCCTTCATCAATGGATTTGAGAATGTTGACACCATTTTCCTTTCCAAGGCAATACAATCGATTCGTTGAGCCCAAGAATCGTAGTCGATTCATCAAGCATGGGTGGACGAGTATCCGAGCCACCGCTTGTACATCCCTGCAATAGTGGAGATGATAGTAGGGACGTTGGTAGACATGTCAATAGATTATACGGATTTTATAACTCTATGATTAAACCGGAAATAGATTCTTTCACGGATTTTACTAAATCAAGAGAAACCGTAAACAATCACTCAAGTCGCTAGAAGATAATGCACTAAGTCGCTAGAAGATAATGCACTAAGTCGCTAGAAGATAATGCACTAAGTCGCTAGAAGATAATGCACTAAGTCGCTAGAAGATAATGCACTAAGTCGCTAACCCTTAATTCGCTACAACTAAGTCGCTAGAGTCCCAAGTCGCTAGACAAAAGCAAGTCGCTAAGTAGTAACTCGCTAAGCCTCAAGTCGCTAGCAAAATTTGTCGACAATTAGCTACACAAGTCGCTAGAGATACAAGTCGCTAAAGAGCAACTCGCTATGCACCAAGTCGCTACCACTGTCGCTACTGTAGTGGAGAGTCCACTACTTGTACTTTAACTCGCTAGATCTAACTCGCTAGGTTTAACACGTAACTCGCTACAATTTTGTGAAGCAAGTCGCTATGAAGAAAAATAAACCGTGAGCTAAGTCGCTAGCAAGAAAAACCTTATAAACATCACTTTTCAATCCAAAACAACCCAACCAAGATGATTCAAGCTAACCAAATGAAAACCTAAACACTTGTGATGATTCTAAACATGAAAGTACTAACAAAATTCAAACTTTAACACAAGAAATCAACCAAATGATGCAAAACCACTAAACTTTTTCAAACTCAAAACCACCTAAAACCACTATAAATCCAAAGATGTGCAAGATATGATCTAACCATGGCTCTTGATACCAATTGTAAGATATAACTTTTCACATACACATCAAACCATAACACAAAGTAGCATATAGATGGAATTCTAGAGAGAGAAAGTTAGAGGTTTAGGAACTTAGTGAGAGAAAGTGAAAGATATTATTATGAGCTCCAACTCTACCTGGGAGGTAGAGAGTATTTATAGTCTTACATAAATCGCCACACATCGGGTCGTGGATCGGGCATACAGTGGGTAAAGACCCGTCCTTCCTCCACGGTGTTACTAAACTAAATACTACTTAACTTAAGAATTACTACGACTACGAGCTTAATGATTACATATACTTGAGGTGACCGACTCTTTATACCGGAATTTCTAATTCCTAACAGTCATCTTGATCGTCAAATGTAACTACTGTGGTTAACTTGAAAATCATCGGAAGAAGATGTAGAAGACTCTACCGATCCGTCCGGATTCGGATATTGGCGGAGATATTAGTTCGATATGATGATGGTTTGTTCGGCACTGAGACAAGCCATCGATGTCATACACGGGCCTCAGATCACTCATGTGTAACTCATGCATATTAGCCATCAACATAATAAATGCATTGGCCTGCAAGTCCTCCATATCATCATCCGAGTGCGCATCGCCATAAAGCTCTATTTTTGTTTGTAAGAGATCCACCACTTCATCCTTAAGAGCCAAAAGTAAGGCCTCTTTGAAATAAGCACCGCCCCTAGTCCTTGGCTTTGGGCATGCATTAGCCAGTGTCCCTTCTCATTGCGCTTGTAGCATCTAAGACCATTTAACCGATTCGAGCATTTCCTGCTCCACCACTGAGCTCTATTGTTATTCCTACCCACAAAGATTAAACCCTTGACCACCGCCCATCCGACGACCATAATCACGATTCGAACTTCAACACGTCCATTGTTCACAACACTTGAGTCCGTGTGTTAGATGAGGAATGAATACGATTGTTGGATTTGTTGGTGTAACGCCAAAAGCATTAGCAATCATCACAAATCCTTGTTGCAATGCTTCGAACGGATCGATTTCTCGCCGCTTCACCGACATATGCTTGAGCATTGTTGTTGTTGTATGGAACCAATTGATTTTGTTGAGGTTGTATTTGTGAAGGTGTGTTTGAAGCGAGTTGGTTGAGTTCTTTGGTTGAGAGGATAATTACATTGAGCATACAAGGCAAGTTGTTGATTGTCCGGTTGTGTTGTTTAGCAATTTGAACTCGGAGAATCCTTTCCCGATCAACTTCCTTTTCATGAGGCTTCAAGTAATCGTACAACAATCCATAAGTAGAATGATGCATATTCTTCGCTTGACGGAGAAAAATGACATACTTCTCCCATTCGGACCAAGACTACTCAGAACTTAGTATTCACTGCAATTCTTGGCATGATGATGTTGTGTTTATCCAAATCATTGATGATATCGAAAATTGATGATGATAGGACTCTAGTGTCTCTCCGTGTTCAATCATGAAGTGTTCATAAGCCAAGTAAATTTTGGATTCCAAATCCTCCCGATTGAGTACCGATCCTTCCATAAGAAGACGAATATGATCCCACATTTTTGTGCGGTCTTTTGAGCATCAACACTAAGAAGAATTGGGTTTGGTAATCCTAAGAGGATGTATTCCATTGCAAGTTCATCGACTTCATAGTGTAGAAGTTACAGAGGATTTAAATACGCAATTGATAGCAATGTTGGTTTGTTCATCTCTTGGTGGAACAAATAGGATCTCCGGCACAATGATGAGGCATCTCAAATGGACCTTCCAAGATAACCTTCTTTAAGAACTTTCCATGTGGCTTCTTGGATCACAAAACCTAAAGAACCTTATCACCCATTGATCGTAGTTTCGGAGTGAGCATTGGAGGTCTATCAAGTGATCCGACTTCATGAATTGATTGTTGGTCGCTTAAAGCTTCACACATCTTTGCAAACCAAGTGGGTTCCTTCATAGTGGTCCGTGATGGATGTTGATTGAAATCGGTTGTGTAGGGTTGAACTTGAAGGCTTGGTTGTGGTTGAACCATTTGTGGTTGTGGAATTGCACCAAGTTGTGGAGTATGTTGTTGATTAAATTGTTGTTGATAAATAGCTTGTTGTTGATTCCATTGTTGATGTTGTGGAGTTAATTGTTGTTGTTGTTGATGATTATAATGAGGGAAATAGTTAGAGTATGGTGGTTGAGACATGATGATAAACTTGTGGTAAAGATGGATCTTTGTAGTCGAATGAACCTTTGTTGATGAAGTATCCTTAGGCGAGAAAAGACAAGAACCAAGTAGCACTTATGCGTAAAAACACCAAAAGTAACAATGAGGAGGCGAGGTTTTAGCTTACGCGTAAAGTGGGAAAACACTAAAGTTAGCGTAGACAAAAGTTAGGCGAGAAACGTAGGCGAGGATTACCTTATGCGTGACCGTAGTTTACGCGTAAAGTGAATCTTATGCGTAGGAATTCTACGCGTAAGCTTATGCTTATGCGTAATTTTAGGTTTTTGCCCAAATGATATTTTACACTTCACAAAGGCAAAAGATATCCAAAGTCGACGTATTTTCGGACTTATCCAAGTAAGAAAACACGGATTAAACCGGAAAATTGAAGATCAAACCAAGGAACAATCTTACAGCGTAATTTTAGGGTTTTGATACGCGTAGGATTACTCGTAACTTTGATTCTATCCAAATGTGTTTCTAAACCGGTTTTTGTTATGGAATAGCTTCAATAGTACCAAAAGAACACAAAAGTGTGAATTTTGATGTACCAAAAGCGCTAAACAAGTTACGAGTAGAACGACACCCACGAACAAAACAAGCTTAAAAACGTAAATCCACGCGTAAAGTTTGAAACTTTTGCCAAAAACAAGTATTTTAACACCTCAAAACATTGAAAGTACAAGAATCTTGGATTAAAAGTGTAAAAACGAGTTTTAAGATAACCAAAGAATCGTTATCTCTCGCGTAAGATCCAAACCAAAACTTCAAAACAAACGAGTACACCCAACTATTTGGCGATTGATACCATTGTTAGGTCACTAGTTTTACAACACAAGTAATATAGAAAGAGATAAAGGCGGATGAACAAGTATCAAGCACACACATATAAACTAAGAGACGGTTAGGCATAATGTATGTGAATGAAGAAAAACTTGAACAACCAACCCTCAAATGAGGGTTTACAAGATTTTATATAGGCGAGGAGCTAGGCAACCTCCTCTCCTTCCCTATTCCTTATTGGGCTTGGATCAAGCTTATGGGCCTTCTACATAAGCTTGACCTTAAACAAACATAAAGGCCATAATAAAGCTACCTATTACATATGAAATATAAATACTTGAAATACTGTTTAGGAGTGATTCCAACACTAGTGCACAAATATTTGACTCAAATGAATTTAACTACCTATATTAAGACTGCTAATGCAATAGTTAAGTGTAAATCAAGACTCAAGCTCAGCTTGACACACTGATCCAAACACACCTTTAGAAACTGTCTTTGCTATGTAAACTAGACTAATTACTGTTTTAACTCATTTAACCATATAAACTAACTCTAGCATCCTTATTACTACTAATTAAACATGTTTAAACTAGTTGGTGACCACATAATTCAAATATGAGCACAACATGAAAACTGTATATAAAATGGAAAATGAGATACCAACTTACAAGTGTCCAGCTTATATGCAGCTTAAAACCAGACCATACACTACCCTATACTAAGCTAATTCCAACCCAATTCCATCTATGCAATACCCATTATCCAATTTCAAACCTCGCTAACCAAATTTTCTTCTTTGTTGACTTTTGTTGACCTTGATGGAACTTGATTGAAACTGATTTCCCAAGCTTACAAAAAGCTATATAGAGCTTAAATAAGCCTGTTTGAGTTTAAATGAAGCTTATTGAAGCTTTGAACATAAGAGTTGGAAATTAAATTTGCAACAGTGAACCATATATCATGAAATATTAATACCACTTGAATCACCACTTGAAAACAGTTTTAATATACTTCAATAACTTAATTTTATATCATGAAACACAAGATTAAAACTTAAAGCTTAATTAAAGAGATAAAAATAAAATACGACATTCAAAAATTTAAAAACTAAAAGGACTGCTTTCTCTCTTGTTCCTCTTCCTCTTTTATGCTCTAGAATTCTTCCACATGGCCTTCTGAGAGTATCCCACCTCTTTTTGGAGCCAATGGTTGAGTTTTGAGCCTTATCACATTTTGGCGGGAAAGACCTAAATTTGTTGTAGCTCGAAACTAGCACTAGGGGTGGCATTTATTGTGGGGGTTTGTGATGATGAGGGGGTGGTGGAAAGGTGAGGTGATGGGAGGAGGGAGCAGGCAAGTGGGTTGCAGAGGAGAGGTGGAAGACAAACAGTGGTGGGCGGGGTGCATCTTTTGACTTTATTTGACCAAAGGGTCAAAAAAAGCTAATGACCTGGGGGGTCAAATGGGGAGGTCAAAGGTTTAAGGCAGGGGTTCAATTTCGTTTGACAAGCCTTGCTTTAATATGACAAGGACTAACATTGCAACTGCCAAATTAGAGGACCAAACCTCGTAATTTTCCAAACTTGTTACAAGGGACCAATATTGACAAGTTCCAATAGTACAAGGACCGTTTGACATTTTCAAATTTCGAGGACCAAACTTGACATTTTGAAACTCGAGGGACCTTTTCTACCATTTGACAAAAGATTTATTCAAGGACCATTTTGACAACTTAGAATATTTGAGGGACCTTGAATAACATTTTTCTTTATTTTGTTTTACCGTGGACTGCTTTTGACAACTTTTGAAACTTGGGGACTAAAGCGCCAATTATGCAAACTTGATCGTTTTCACCGATTTTGATATTTTGCATTTAAAACACATAAAACACTTATTTGTGATATTTTTATCATTTTGATGCATTTGAGTGTTTCGGATGTTTTGCGATCTAATTTGTACAAAATGATGAATATTTACACACTCATCAATCCCCACACTAAGATATTGCTAGTCCCTAGCAATGTTTTGAGAAAAATTTAATGGATTTTATCTCTTTACCAAAAGCCATTACTCGGAGTAGCCAAATGTTTGATTCAAGTAAGAACCTTGGTACACCGATAACTAAATGATTTTGAGCAAACCACCGACTTCCAACGGATTTGATTTGTCTTTACGGAAGCCGTTTGCTTCGGACTAGCCAACTCTTAGATAAAATATCTTTGGTGAGTGATTACCAATTATGGTTTTCCAATCGCCTTTACCACAAGCCATAAACTTGCGGGCTAGCCAACTCTTCACTTTTAAGGATATGGTGGTGAATACCATACAATTTTGGGCAAATTGCAAGCCGTCAACGGATTTGAGATATCTTTACCAAGAGCCGTTTGCTCTGGATTAGCCAATCCTTTTGTTTATTAGACAAGGCGGACTAATAACCAAATGAGTAAGTGCAAAACACTTACTCCAAAAAAATTTGGCCAAAAGCGGGAATTAGGTGGTATAATTACATGATAAAATTCGTGAGAATTCCCCCACACTTAGAAATGAATATTGCCTCAATATTCAAAGTACCTATGATTATGCGAAACATAGAACGAAAAGGGAAATACTACGGCCATTATTTAGCAAGGATTTTTTTTTTTTTTTTTTTTTTTTTGAAATTCATATATATACACAACATGTGGGCAACTCCCCACACTAGGGTGGTAGAAAGTAGAAAGAAGAAGCTAAGCTGTCAAGTTTTGTCACACAAGCTAGCCACTTGTGAATGGCTAACGTAACAAACTTGAGACATTTCGAAATATGGGTGAAACCCATATGGCATCTCTTGTTTTTGATTCCCGAGTCGCTAGCTTGACTCGATCCCGCATTCATTGGTTCATGGGAAAGTTTGTAGATCCGGGACAACCACAAGGGAATGTCCTCTCCAAAGTAATGCTTCAACCGATGACCATTCACTTTAAAATTTGGACCATCGGGTTGAGATAACTCAATGGTGCCATAAGGATAAACCTTAGTGATAGTGAATGGTCGCACCAATAGGATTTTAGTTTTCGAGAAAATCTTCAATCTTGAATTGAAAAGAAGGACTCGATCACCAACGTTGAAAACGCGGTTCTTGATTTTAGAGTCATGAATCTTCTTTGTCTTTTTTTGTAGATCAAAGAGTTCTCGTATGCTTGATCACGGAGTTCATTTAATTCATTCATTTGAACTTTCCGGTGATCACCACTTCGAATATCGAGTTGGCATGTTTCAAGGCCCGGTATGCCTTGTGCTCAAGCTCAACCGCAGATGACACGCCTTCCGTATACAAGCTTGTATGGAGTACACCGATGGGTGTTTTATAAGTCGCACGGAAGGCCCAGTCGCGTCATCTAGCTTATCCGACCAAGAGGCACGGTTTTCACCAACCGTCCTCTCCAATTCTTTAATCCCGGTTGGAAACTTCCACTTGCCCACTTGTTTGGGGTGGCACGCGATGAGAGACGGTGAGTTACACCATACTTACGCATGACTCTTTCAAGCGGTCATTGCAGAAATCGTACCACGATCACCGATTATGGCTCGTGGAGTTCCAAACCTAGCAAGAGAGATTTCAAGAATTTCACAACAACTCGGGCATCATTGGTATGCAAAGCCTTAGCTTCAACCCATTTTGACAAGTAGTCAACCGCCACAGTATGTACTTATTACCGCGAGAAGAAGGAAATGGCCCCATAAAGTCAATGCCCCGGATGTCAAAAATCTCACACACTTGAATGGCGTTTTGCGGCATTTCATTTCTTTATGAGATATTCCGTGGCGTTGACAAGCGTCCATGAGCTTTGACAAATTCGTGGGCATCCTTGTAGATAGTGGGCGGTAGAATCCGAATCAAACACCTTCTTGGCGGTGTAGTTGGGGCTATGATGTCCCAAGTGGGTCCGAATGGCAAGCTTTGAGAATGTCAATAGCTTCTCGACCATACACACATCGCTGATGACTTGATCGCGCAAATTTTGAACAAGTAGGGTCGCCCGTAAGTAATGTTTCACATCTTTGAAGAATTTATTTTTCCGTTGGGACGACATCCTTTCATTATGAAGTTACCCGCATGGTAATTTGCGAAGTCAACAAACCATGGGGTAGAAGAGTCTCCACGAAAAGAAACCGCATTAAGTGTTTCGATAGGAAATGTTTCATTTATTTCCTTTTCTCGAAAACATCTTGGTGAGGTTCTCTAATCGACAGATGATCGTGACGGGTTCTCGGCTCCTTTTTATCACGTATAATGATATCAAATTCACGGAGGAGGAGAACCCAACAGAGCAATCTCGGCTTTGCATCTTGTTTTGCAAAGAGATATTTGAGAGCCGAGTGATCCGTATACACCACGCATTTAGTCAAGATGAGGTATGGCGAAATTTCTCAAACGCATACACCACGACTAATAGTTCTTTTTACGTAGTGGTGTAATGGGTTTGAGCTTGATCATAGTCTTGCTCGCGTAGTGGATAGGTGAAAATGCTTGGTTTCGTTGCCCCAAGACCGCACCGATAGCAAAATCACTTGCATCGCACATGAGCTCAAAGGGTAAATCGATCGGGGCAACTAGAATGGGTGCTTCCGTAAGCTTTTTCTTTAGTGTTTCAAAAGCTTCGACGCACTCGGGAGAGAAGATAAAAGGCTTCTTTTTCAAGAAGATGGGTCATAGGCCGAGCGATTTTAGAAAAATCTGTATGAATCTCGATAAAACCGGCATGACCAAGAAAACTCCTAATACCTTGACGGTAGTAGGATGAGGTAGTTTAGCAATAACATCAACTTTTTCTCTATCTACCTCAATCCGTTTTGAAATCTTATGGCCAAGGACTATGCCTTCTTTGAACATAAAGTGACTCTTCTCCCAATTTAGACAAAGATTGGTGTCTTCACACCGTTTTAGCATTTTGTCTAAATGGGAGAGACATGTCTGAAATGAATCCCAATGACCGAGAAGTCATCCATAAACACCTCCATTGTTTCCCGATCATGTCGTGGAATATGGCCATCATACATCGTTGGAGCGTGCGGAGCGTTACATAAGCCAAAAGGCATACGTTTGTAGGCAAAAGTTCCGTATGGGCGGTGAATGTGGTCTTCTCTTGATCACGTGGATCAATGGGGATCTGAAAGTAACCCGAGAAACCATCAAGGAAACAATAGTACTCATTCCCCGCTAATCTCTCAAGCATCCGATCCATGAAGGGTAGAGGAAAATGGTCTTTCTGGTGGCGTCATTCAACTTACGGTAGTCAATACACACACGCCATCCCGTAACCAATCGAGTTGGAATTAACTCGTTTTCTTCATTCGTGACAACATTATGCCACCCTTTTTGGAACACGATGAATCGGGCTAACCCGAGGGCTATACGAGATTGGGTAAATTAATCTCGCATCAAGAAGTTTGATAACCTCTGTTTGATAACATCATGGATTTTTCGATTTACTCTTCTCGATGTTGAATCTTTGGTTTGAAGTCATCCTCCATCAAGATTTTGTGAGTACAAAATTCGGGGTTGATACCTTAATGTCGGAGAGTTTCCAAGCAATTGCTTGCTTGTGTGACTTCAAGACCTTTATGAGAGTAGTCTTTTCATCTTTACTCAAATCTCGAGCAATAATGACGGGCAATTTATCATCACCCTCAAGAAATGCATACTCGAGATGAGGTGGTAAGTCATAAGTTCGACTTGAAATTCTTGATTTTCTCAAATGACTTGACTTCCTTGTTATGAAGGTTGACGGGAGGGAGTGGAGGAGAAGTGTCTGATTTAACAACTTCTCAAGAATAAGAATATCTCCTCCGGATTAATCTCATGGTGATTAATCTCTTCCGAATTGCATCACTAGTATGAGGGTTGATGAGTGATCATCTTTAAGCAATTTCTCAATGAGAAGTATGTCCCCTCGATGTCAATTGGGCGTGATCAATTTCCCATGGAACAAAATCACTAGCCAAGTATGCTTCAATCTCTTCCAAGATGAAGTCGCGCCTCAAATGGAGTGAGAGAAGGAGTAGAATTGGCTATGATAGGTTGAGAAGATGTGGTGGGATCCCCACTCACGTAATTATGAGAATAACCAAGAACTTCTTGAGAGTACTCTTGAAGCAACATCAATGATATCTATTCGGTTAACAGACTCGGAATCATAGTTTGCGGAGTACCTCGAAGTTTGATCAAGGTTAAAGGTGATAGCTTCATTACCAACACGTAATGTGATTTCTTGCTCAAATACATCAATGAGAGCACGACCCGTTCTCGTGAATCCTCTTCCAACAATGAGAGGAACCCGTGGATCGACATCGAAATCAACAACTACAAAGTCGGTGGAAAATGGAACTTTCCTACTTTCAAAATCGCCCTCGGCAATTCCAAGAGGACGGGATATTGTACGATCTACAAGCTCGAGAGTCATGCATGTAGGAGTAAGATCCGGAAGAAAGTTTCTTCAATCTTGAATGAGGCATCGGGTTTATGCTTGCACCAAGATCGGCTAAGGCAAAGCATTCAACCATTCCCGGAAATACACAAGGTAAGAGAATTTTCCAGGATCTCCAAGCTTCTCGGGAAGCTTCTCCAAGATAACCGCAGAGCAGTTCTCGTTCGAGAGGAGTTTTAGCCATTTCAAACAGCTTTTCCTTGTTGCTTAACATGTGTTTGAGAGTTGATGCAAACTTGGGCATCAACATGATAGCATCCATAAAGCTTATGTCAAAATGTAGTTCTTGGAAAATTTGAAAGAATTTTTCCATTTGTTGATGGCTTTCTCATGAGCTTTTGCTCATGTAAACGTGATGGGTAAGGAATAGAAGATTTGGATTTGGGGTTACCAAGCTGGAGGTTCAAAACAACTCTGTGTTTGGTATTGGGTTTCGGACAACCCGAGGATGGACATCTTTGGTACCTCCGTTATTAGTAGGAAGTTCCTTGTCCTTTGTCGCCTCAGTTCACTTTCCACTACCTTCGGGAGAAGAAGAAGAGGTAGTAGGAATAGCGGGTCCATCATATGAAGTACCACTTACGGTTGTGATCGCCTTTGCATCGCCCCTCGGATTAGCGATCGTGTTGCTAGGTAAAGTACCGAGCCCGAGGGTCGATCATTTAAAGACTTCTTTAATTCAATGATCGGTGACTAACACCGCTTGTCTCCTCTTGAGTCTTCATGAATTGCCTTAAAAGCTCATCGGATGTTGATACAGGGAGGAGGTGGCGGGACAATTGAGGCCGTATGTTCGGTTATAGCGAATTCCCTTGATTAGGGTTCATATTCCCAGAAATTGATTCCCTCGATTGTAAGTGTTTTGATTAAGATTTCCTTGATGTTGGAAACCTTGATTGGGTCCGAATAGAAATTACCTTGGTTTTGATAACCTTGGTTCATTCTAGGTTGGTTCTCGATTCCGTTAGGATTCGTTAAAACCGGGTGGTGCACGATAAGTGTTAGCACGGTAGTTTGGTTCATTATGAGGACGGTATTGATTACCTCCTTGATTTGAAGTACCGCTATAGCATTAGCTTCAAAAGGACTACCATCGGTGGTAGTACAGTTGTAGTATGCATGAGGACCACCACAAGTAACACAAACTTCAACTTTCTTCACTTCACCATATGATGGTGCTTGTGTGAAAGTGAATTTCTTTGGTTAGCAAGAACCAAAGCTCGAACAATATCCGTGAGTTTGTCAATCTTAGCATCGGTGCTAGATGTACTCACGGGAGATGAAATAGAAGGTCCAACATTAGACTCGGTATGATATGTCTTTGTGCGGAAAGGACGGACACAGGACTTGTTTTCAATGATTTGCAAGGCTTCTTTTGTGGTCTTGCTCAAGAAATTACCTCCGCGGAGGCATTTAGAGAGTCTTGATTAGTCGGTTCGAGACCATTGTAGAAAGTATCCATTTGCATTAACTCGGTAAAACCATGATGCGGACACTTACGGAGCAAGTCTTTGTAACGATCCCATGCCTCCCGAATGATTCATCAAATCTTTGAGAGAATTTCATTATCTCATTCTTAAGACTTGTAGTTCGGGATGGAGGATAGAATTCATTCACAAACTTTGTGACTAGATCTTCCCATGTCTCAATGGAACGAGGGGTTGTTTCAAGCCAATTCGGGCTTGTCCTCTAGAGAAAATGGGAAAGAAGAAGCTTGATAGCTTCATGGGACATTCTTGTATTTGATGGTAGATGCAATCTTATTAAACCATCGAATGTGTGCATGAGGATCATCCCGCTCAAAACCATAGAATTGGCTTTGGGTTACTAGATTAAGTAACCCGGTTTGAGCTCAAAAGTATCGACCACGATGGTGGGACAACAATAACATCTCCGTAACCCTCGATGGGTGCTTGGAGAAGCTCATTCATCGGCTTGTCTTACGCCATTATGGCGGTGGTGGTGGTGGTAGACGTTCCTCGATCACGGTGAAGGAGCCGAACGCCCCTCGTCTCACGAGGAATCTTTCCAAGTTCGAAAGTGGACTTGTAGAACTGGAAGAACGAGAGCGCATGCACTAAGTATAAAAATCGGTTTTCAAAACAAATGCGAGGCAAAGCGACAAGTGAACTTAACCAATAATCACAAATGAAATGGCTTCTTTGAAAAGGTACACCAAATCACAAGGACACAAAGGCAAGTTTTAAATCGATGTTGGGAACTTATTATGGTCACACCCAGTTAGTAGGTGTCTTGCCTTGATTTGCGGTGGTTGATTTTATGTATATATTAAGTACCACCGAAAACACATAGGTATAGATTTGTCTTGATGGGTTTAAAAACTTTTGGACAATATTTTTGGTATCGTCTCGTTTAACCAAATTGTATTTCTTTAAGAATCACCTTAAAAGAAACACAAGATAGAAAGCGTTACGATTGTTTTGTTGTTTTATATTTTGTTTGGTGTTTTTAACACTTTAGGAAAAGTGTTAATGAACTTTTGATTTTGTTATAACTTTACAAAAACTGCTGTTTACAAACGATGGTATATGTGCAAGTACGGGTGCGAAAATGCTTAGAACACGCTTACGACCTCCCCGTGAGCGCTAAAATTTGATCGGTGCAAAACCGTCAAGTTTTCTCACGCGAGCTAGTCACTTGTGAATGACCAGCCGTAATGAACTTAAAACAGCTCAAACACCAATTGCAATTTAGATCGAGGAGAATACGGTGGATTCCGGGTCGTTAAGTCCCACCGGAGGATGGTGGTGTTTAACACAATCGGATGTCGAATAATCACCAAGGATAGTGATCGGTAAGGATTTTGAGTTTATTTTATAAATTACAGGGGCTTAAATGCAAATTAAAGGAAATTAAAAAGTTTAACTATACTAAATAAACGCTATCACTATTTTTAAAGCGATGTTTTGTTTTTATGTTTTATAAAACTTAATTTAAAACTACGACGTCTAAATAAAAGCGTGAAACTTACACAATATTAACTCTAAAAATATGAAAATGATATTTTACAAACCTAATGATATAAGAAAATTTTAAGAAAAATAAAATTATTTTTATAACTATTTAATTAATTATTATTAATTAAAACTATTTTAACTATTAAATAATAACCTAAATTACAAGAAAATAGGAAATAAACCTAGAAAAATAAAATTATGACTTGGAAAATCTAAAATAACAAAATAGAATTTTCAAAACTATTTTATATTTTTTGATTATTTTTCTATTTTTATGAATTTTAAACTATTAAAACTAACTAAATTACTAAAAATTACAAAATAAACTATGAAAAATCTGGAAAATTACTTTTTTTACTTTTTATATTTATCTAAACCTAAGAAAAATGAAAAATTATTTTTTTGAACTATTTCTTAATTAATTGTATTAAAAGCTATTTAAAATTACTTAAAAACTGTTTTTAATTAAGAAAAATAGCAAACAGTGTTGGAAAATTATGAAAATTTCAGGAAAAGTCTAATTTAATATGTAGAATCTAGGAAAAATAGAAAAACAGTAGCTTATGTGGAGGAAATTGAAACTGCAGTTGTAAGTGCTTAAAAATAAGCACTTGAATAAGCCAAATGATCACCACAAGCTACCAAACTGAAACAGAAGCATTAATATGCTAAAACTACTAAAATGAAGCAAGAAACAATAAGCCTTAACCTCGGATTACACTTTGCTATGATCTTGATGATTTGATTAATGTGCTAAAAGCAGTTTGAGTGCTACTTTGTAGCTTAAGCACAAGCTTATTAATAAGTCAGAATGAAAACCAAATATTGGAAACTATACTAGACCCGGCTAAGAACAAGTAAACCAAAAGCGGACCTAGAGAAGCTGTGGAGCTCTGGATAAGCTCTGCAAAAGCTTGAGAAAACTCAGTGGTGACTGAGTTTGGTGAGCAGGGCAAATAAGCCCTGCTTGATGAGCTTGTTTGAGGGCTTTAGAAAATTACTAAAATTATGAAAAAATGACAATAAGGAAACAGACCAGTTGAAGTTTTAAAGTCTTAAGTTTCAATAAGATTGATCCAATAATGTGCTCATGAAAAATCCTTCTAGTTGGGCTGGCGAGATTTCATGTTTTGACTTTTGAAGGCAGTTGTGCAAAGTTGACTTTCTTGAACTTTAAGACTAAATTGTAGACTGATTGTGATATATTATGATATAATGGAACTACTGAAAGCTATTTATATGAGTTTTGAACATGAAACAAGCTTTTGATTCTTTGAAAATCCAACAGTTATGCAGTTAAACAGATTCTAGGTAACTTTTGACTTTTGAAGTTCTAGTGCACAAATATTTGACTCAAATGAATTTAACTACCTATATTAAGACTGCTAATGCAATAGTTAAGTGTAAATCAAGACTCAAGCTCAGCTTGACACACTGATCCAAACACACCTTTAGAAACTGTCTTTGCTATGTAAACTAGACTAATTCATCGCTTTAACTCATTTAACCATATAAAATAACTCTAGCATCCTTATTACTACTAATTAAACATGTTTAAACTAGTTGGTGACCACGTAATTCAAATATGAGCACAACATGAAAACTGTATATAAAATGGAAAATGAGATACCAACTTACAAGTGTCCAAATTTTATATGTAGCTTAAAACCGCACCATACACTACCCTATACTAAGCTAATTCCAACCCAATTCCATCTCGCAATACCCATTATCCAATTTCAAGCCCGCTTAACCAAATTTTCTTCTTTGTTGACTTTTGTTGACCTTCAATGGAACTTGATTGAAAGCGATTTCCCAAGCTTACAAAAGCTATATAGAGCTTAAATAAGCTGTTTGAGTTTAAATGAAGCTTATTGAAGCTTTGAACATAAGAGTTGGAAATTAAATTTGCAACAGTGAACCATATATCATGAAATATTAATACCACTTGAATCACCACTTGAAAAGCAGTTTTAATATACTTCAATAACTTAATTTTATATCATGAAACACAAGATTACAACTTAAAGCTTAATTAAAGAGATAAAATAAAATACGACATTCAAAAATTTAAAAACTAAAAGGATCGCTTTCTCTTGTTCCTCTTCTCTTTATGCTCTAGAATTCTTCCACGTGGCCTTCGAGAGTATCCCACCTCTTTGGAGCCAATGGTTGAGTTTTGAGCCTTATCACATTTTGGCGGGAAAGACCTAAATTTGACTGTAGCTCTGAAACTAGCACTAGGGGGTGGCATTTATTGTGGGGGGTTTGTGATGATGAGGGGGTGGTGGAAAGGTGAGGTGATGGGAGGAGGGATCAGGCAAGTGGGTTGCAGAGGAGAGGTGGAAGACAAACAGTGGTGGGCGGGGTGCAGCTTTTGACTTTATTTGACCAAAGGGTCAAAAACAGGCTAATGAATGGGGGGTCAAATGGGGAGGTCAAAGGTTTAAGGCAGGGGTTCAATTTCAGTTTTGACAAGGCTTGCTTTAATATGACAAGGACTAACATTGCAAATCTGCCAAATTAGAGGGACCAAACCTGTAATTTTCCAAACTTGTTACAAGGGACCAATATTGACAAGTTCCAATAGTACAAGGACCATTTTGACATTTTCAAATTTCGAGGACCAAACTTGACATTTTAAAACTTGAGGGACCTTTTACGCCATTTGACAAAAGATTTATTCAAGGACCATTTTGACAACTTAGAATATTTCAGGGACCTTGAATAACATTTTTCTTTATTTTGTTTTACAGTGGACTTATTTTTGACAACTTTTGAAACTTGGGGACTAAAGCGCCAATTATGTAAACTTGATCGTTTTCACCGTATTTTGATATTTTGCATTTAAAACACATAAAACACTTATTTGTGATATTTTATCATTTTGATGCATTTCGAGTGTTTTCGGATGTTTTGCGATCTAATTTGTACAAAAATGATGAGTATTTACACACTCATCGGGATTAACATAGAAGACTCGGTATTTTGATGATAACCCTTGGTATGTTAGAAGAATCGTTGGTGTGACAAAAGTGACCGGTTTTGAATAATTAAAGGTTTGTTGTAAACAATGCTTTTTATTTTGATCGACTGTCTTACGCATCTAATTCCTCTTGACGATGATATTCAACAACACTCATAATGTAATTATCAATTTTATATTACGCTTTGGAAACTTCGTGATTTGGTTTGAATGTTTTGGTTGAAAGCTTAGGTTTGTAATCGGCAAGATTCGGTCCATATCCATTTGGATTTGGTTTTAAAGTAAACTTTTCAATAGCGATTCTTGACTCACCATGTTTGTAAACAACGTTTTAAACTCTTTAAGTTTGTTTTGCAAGTCGATAATTTCTTCAAGATGATCATCTATTCGTTTCGTGGAATGCTTTTGTATGCAGAGAACTGCTTTTGGCAATTTAGCAACTCGACCTTAGCTTTTTGATTTTCCAAGGTGAAGCGTTAATTTGATTTTTATGTTCATGTTTCAGTTGTTCTATCTCGCATAAGAAAGCATTCTTCAAAGCGGCTAGATCACGATCTGTCTCTAAATATTTTCGTTTGATGAGATTTAGTATAGGCGGCTTCAAAACCTTTTCACGTTTTTCTTGAGTTTTGAAAAAGTTGAATTGCTTTTGTAAACATTCAAAATCCTTGGTTAACATGCATTTTACTTTTGAAGTCCTTATTTAATGCATAACATGTTTCAATTTGGGATTGTTGTTCTTTAAGTAAAGAGCAAGATCCGGATGAGGCAAAAGTTCGCTTGTTCAATGTAAGTCACAACATGATCATTATTTAGATCCTCAAGTATAACCACGAGTCAATTTGATTATCAAAGGAAACCATAAGGTCATCTTGATCGTCAAATGTAACTATGTGGTCTATTTGAAAATTGTCGAATGAGATGTAAATGACTCATTTTGAACATTACGAGCCTTGCGGATTCGAGATGTTGGCGAGATATTAGATCGAGAGATAAATATGGTTTGTTCGGGTACTGAGACAAGCCATCGGTGTCATCTACTGGGCATGTGTCACTCATGTGTAACTCATGCATATTAGCCATCTACATAACATCTGCATTGGCCGCAAGTCCTCCATATCATCATCAGAGCGCATTTGCCATAAAACTCGTTCTTTATGCAAGAGATCCACCACTTCATCCTTAAGAGCCAAAAGAAGAGCCTCTTTGAAATAAGCACCGCCCCTAGTCCTCGGCTTTGGGCATGCATTAGCCAGTGTCCCTTGTCATTGCGGTTGTAGCATCGAAGACCATTCAACCCATTTCGAGCATTTCCACTGTTCCACCACTGGACTCTGTTGTTATTCCGACCCACAACATTAAACCCTTGACCACCGCCCATCGGCGACCATAACCACGATTACGAACTTCAACTCGTCCATTGTTTACAACACTGATTTTGTGTGTTAGATGAGGAGCGAATCGATTGTTGGATTTGTTGGTATAACGCCTAAAAGCATTAGCAATCATAACAAATCCTTGTTGCAATGCTTGAACGGATCGATGTCCTCATTAGCTTCGCGACAATTGGTTGAGCATTGTTGTTGTTGTATGGAACCAGTTGATTTTGTTGAGAGGCAGTTGGTTGAGTTGCTTGTTGAGGAGGATAACTTTGTTGAGCATATAAGGCAAGTTGTTGATTTTCCGGATGTGTAGGTGGGGCAATTTGAGCACGGAGAATCCTTTCCCGATCAACTTCCTTTTCATGAGGCTTCAAGTAATCGTACAACAATCCATATGTAGAATGATGCATATTCTTCGCTTGACGGAGAAAAATGACATACTTCTCCCATTCGGGACCAAAACTACTCGAGGAACTTAGTATTCATTGCAATTCTTGGCATCATGATGTTGTGTTTATCCAAATCATTGATGATGTCGAAAATCTATGATGATAAGACTCTAGTGTCTCTCGGGTTCAATCATGAAGTGTTCATAAGCCAAGTAAATTTTGGATTCCAAATCCACCGATTGAGTACTGATCCTTCCATAAGAAGATGAATATGTTCCACATTTCCTTTGCGGTATTTTAGCATCAACACTTGAAAAATTGGGTTAGGTAATCCTAAAAGGATATATTGCATTGCAAGCTCATCACTTCATAGTGTAGAAGTTCTTTGATTTAAATCGCAATGATAGCAATGTTCGTTTGTTCATCTCTTGGTGGATTTGCATTAGGATCTCCGGTACAATGACGATGAGGCATCTCAAATGGGCCTTCAAGATAACCTTCTTTAAGAACTTTCCATGTGGCTTCTTGATCACAAAACCTAAAGAACCTTATCACCCATTGATCGTAGTTTTACGGAGTGAGCATTGTAGGTCTATCAAGTGATCCACCTCATGAATTGAATGTTGGCTGCTTAAAGCTTCACACATCTTTGCAAACCAAGTGGGTTCCTTCATAGTGTTCCTTGATGGATGTTGATTGAAGTCATTTGTGTAGGGTTGAACTTGAAGACTTGGCGGTGTTTGAACCATTTCTGGTGGAGGAATTGCTCCAAGTTGTGGAGTATGTTGTTGATTAAATTGTTGTTGATAAATTGCTTGTTGTTGATTCCATTGTTGATGTTGTGGACTTAGTTGTTGTTGTCGTTGAGAATAAGTGTAAGGGAAATAGTTAGAGTATGGTGGTTGTGACATGTTGAAAACTTGTGTTGGTAAAAATGGATCTTTGTAGTCGAATGAACCTTTGTTGATGAAGTGTCCTTAGGCGTAGAAATCACAATTATCCAAGTAGCACTTATGCGTAAAAACACCAAAGTTACGCGTAACAATCGAGAGTTACGCGTAGATTTAGCTTACGCGTAAGTAGGGTAATGCGATAAATTTATCGTGAACACAAAGTTAGGCGTGAAAGTTAGGCGTGGGATTACCTTATGCGTAAGACTAGGCTTAGGCGTAAGATGAATCTTATCGTGGGATTCACGCGTAAGCTTTATGCTTATGCGTAAGATTAGGGTTTTGCCCAAATGATCTTTTACACTATCACGGTGCAAAAGATATCCAAAGTCGACGTATTTTCGTGCTTATCCAAGCAAGAAAACACGGAGTAAACCCTTAAATCAAGATCAAACCACGGATAAAGTTACGCGTAAGATTAGGGTTTTGATACGCCTAATCTTACTCGTAAATATGATTATGCCCAAATTTGTTTCTAAACCAGATTTTTGTTATGGAATAGCGTTAATAGTACCAAAATAACACAAAAGTGTGAACCTTGATGAACCAAAACAACTAAACGGGTTCCACGTAGAACTTCACCCACGAACAAAAACAAGCTTAAAAACTTAGATCCAAGCGTAAAGTTTGAAACTTTTTGCCAAAAACAAGTATTTTAACACCTTAAAACGTTGAAAGTACAAGAATCTTGGATTAAAAGTGTAAAAACAAGTTTTAAGCTAACCAAAGTATCTTGTTATTCTACGCGTGGGACCAAAACCCACTTCAAGAAATAACGATTCACCCAACTAGTTAGGCGATTGATACCCTTTGTTAGGTCACTAGATTTACAACACAAGCTTACTAGAAAGATATTAAGGCGATTGAACAATATCCAAACACACACACACACGCGTTAATATGAGACGGTTATGCGAGGGAGTATGTGAAAGAAATAATTTGAACAACCAACCTTCAAATGAAGGTTTACAAAGTATTTATAGGCAAGGAGCTAGGCAACACCCCACTCCTTCCTTTTCCTTATTGGACATGGGCCTAAGCTTATGGGCCTTCTACATAAGCTTGACCTTAAACAAACATAAAGGCCATAATAAGCTATCTATTACATATGAGAAACTAACACTTGAATTAAGGTTTAGGAGTGATTCCAACAATTACATATATAATAATATAATCATATTAAAACGTATACTAGGTATGCGGTTGTGCCGGAACGCGATGTGTGTCGTTTGTTTTTCTTGTTTAGCGAGAACGCTTCTCATTTTCAAATCCAATAAGTTTAGAAAAATTCGAAAATAGAAAAATAGGTATAATTTATTGTAAAACCAAGTCTGAAAAAAAATTACGGGTTGTTATAGTCTACCCCCGTTAAATGAATTTTTTCCTCAAAATTCAATTGACTACGGACCTGAGCTTGACCAAATAGTATTCACCCTTCGATTATGATGCACACATAAGGCTATGGGTGTGGGTGTCAACACAAATAGTACCGGGTGCTACTTCCCAAGTGGTACTATCAATACCTCCTAACCTCTTACAATCACACAAATGAAGCCACATAATAACCATACAGTAAGGCAAGCTTCCCGCCCTTGAGTAAAGCCATCAAAAGCCTTAAGCAAATTATTAGGTAGGTTAAGTTGAGCCTCAGCTTGAATTTAAGCTTAAACCCACAACTCATCAAACAAGAACTGTCATGAGGTTAAGCTGTGCAACAAGTTGAGCCTGCCCTTAAGCTATATAACAACTTGAATTCCAACTTAATTTTGCAACCCAATCAAACAAGAACAACCTTGAAATTAAGTTAAGAAACTCAACGCTTTCAATGAATTGGCTCAATTTTGGGATCACTTTACAAATAAACAAATCAGTAGGTATCTAAAGCTTAGATTTGCATAAGTTGATGAAATCCAACTAGGGGGGATGCGTATTCCTGATTTCCTTCATATCAATAGTGTGCGCCCTAAGTACATCTCCTAAAGTCGGATAGCATGGCTACTCTGATCATCTGCCTAGAAATGGTAAGTCGTACTCAAACCTAATTATGCTCAATGAATCTTATAGGGCCTGCCAAAAATTGCATTATGAACCGACTGTCACGATCCGATGTAATAGATACAGGCGCTCCTCTTATGCGTCATTCTTAATTGGATATCATTGAATACTACGAAAGCGTTAATCAAACCAAAGGACTTAACAGGTAAACTCGATCTGCTCGCATATAGTTCTAAACGCGGTTATAGGGTTGTCGATCTCGTGCACTCTTAACTGAGGATATTCGGATCAGGAATCTTTCTTCGAGGAGCATCGCACATTATGTAATTTGTGCCGTTTCGAAAATTTAGTCTACGTGAAGTTCAATTCATCAGGGAGGGGTAAATCGTGTTAGGTATTTACGAAGTCCTTCAGGGAAGACTTAAGCACGCGAGGTATCTTTGGGTTTCTGCTCGATCTACTAGGCGCAATGAAATAGGCAATTCAACGGTAACTATCGAGCGATTAGGTCTTATGAAATGCCTCGACCATTTTTGAGCCAAAATTTTAAGCTAAGTAGCTACTTTAAACTTGATTTTCACATCTCATCAAACAAGAACAGACATGAAAATTAAGTTAAAGGTTGCTAAGAAATTTTTTTTTTTTTTTTTGAAAAGAAAATTTTAGCTAAAGTTTGAGGTTGCTCAAGAATGAATGAATGGCATCTCAGCACCCAAAAGTATTGCTACCAGATGATGGAAATTCGAGCCATCTTATTGGTTTCTATTCTTTGGTCATACACTATATCTATTCCATGGTTAAGGTATTGGACACTAGGTTTCAAGCCTTAATAGAAGCATGAATTCGGTAGAAACAAATCTATAATCGATGCCAGATTCAAACAGTATGGTAGCTTAATGATCATTTAAGGAGGACATACTCGGTACAGTATTCGGGTCCTGGCGTCCTTCGTCAGCTTTCATCACAAACGCTTGACCACGAGATGGGTTGCCATTGCTTCCATGGTTTGAGTTTGTTCCATTAGTCACTAAGGCTTGATTCGGGTTATTCTGCACCTGCCGATGTGCCCTATTCGGCTTAGGACACGTGTTTCGGAAATGATCCGGGCTCCCGCATTCATAACAGGTCCTTATGTAAATGACGCTGATTAGAGTCACCTGCATAGCCACTGCTCGACAGTCCTTCGCAATATGACCAGGGCGGTTGCAATTAAAACACACACGACAAGGTGTGGTCTCCGGATGATGGTAGTCACATTTGACACACTGTGGGTGAGGTCTTGCATATCCCTTTCTACCCGAGTTTGTTGCCACATATCCTTTTCCCCATTTCGCCTTCTTAGTGTTACTATTTGCACCTTCTTGCTTACTTGGCTCACTCACGGACTTCCTCTTATCAACACTCTCGGATAATGACCCATTCCTAACCATCTCATCTGTTAAGGTTGCAGATTTCAGTAGTGCACTTTGAATAGTAGCAGGCTCAGTCGCTTTCACCATCCCGCGAATCTCAGGAACCAAACCATAGATGTACCTTTCAATTCTCTTGGGTTCAGGAGTGACCATGTGAGGTACTAGTTTAGAAAGCTCATGAAATCGATCCGTATATGTCTCGTGACCGGCTCCTACCATAGTGTGGTTGTAGAACTCATGCTCGATCTTCTGCATTTCATTGTTTGGGCAGTATTCCTCCTTCATCAACGCCTTAAATCATCCCAAGTCATGTCTATGGCAGCTTCTCTTCCTCTGGCTTGGATCTGTGTGTTCCACCAGGTCAACGCCTTTCCAGCTAATGAACATGCAGCATACTTTACCTTCTGGTGATTCGCACACTCACTTATGTCAATCACTGACTCCATCTTCTCAACCCATCGAGTATAAGATAACACTCCTCCGTTACCATCAAAGTCTATTGGTTTGCAAGCCGTGAATTCCTTGTACGAGCATCCTCTGATAGTGTTGTTGTTATTTCCATTTCTGTCGTTGTCATGTGTTATCATTCTCCACATTGTTGTTCCTACTATCGTTATTCCCGGGGTTGCTGATGTGGTCACCTACCTGAGCAATGATAGTGGGAAGTAAGTTCTGCAACTGCTGAGCGATGATAGTGGAAAGGTCGGGATTTGCTTCGTTGTTGTCGTCGTTCCCATATCCATGACATCCTCCCCTACCTCCCCGTCCACCAGTCCTTCCACCCCTCTGGGCTGGAACACCTTGGTTAACTCGTGCCGATCTTCTTGGAGGCATGATTCTACATGGAAGGACATTGGCGAACGTTAGATAGGAGATAGGTGGGCTTGGTCGGAAAACGCGTCGTAACCCTAGGCTCAACTACCTATTTGGCAATCCATGAATTGGATAAGTCCATGTCGCATCCTGTTATTGTAAAAATGTTGGCCAGGCATTTTTAGAATAGCACCATGCCACATTTTCCTATCATCATCACTTCACGCCATCTAGCCTATATTCCATCCTTGAGTCAATCACCAGATCCATTAAGTTAATTAACAACTTGCACCCATATAAATTTCGCAACCCAATCAAACAAGAATAGTCTTGAAATTTAGGTGCAAGTTGTTTAAGAAACTTAAGGGGTTTGAAAACAAATTGAGTCAATTCAGGAGGAAAGGTATCCTAAGGTCTAATACTAGGCACTAATACATACAAGGCAAATAAACACATAATCACACACGTAGGTCCTATTATGCCAACTATATAAAGGTTCCTAGGTTATAGTCTAGGTTAAAACACCTAATTCTCTATAACCAAGTCTCTGATACCAATCTATCACACCCCAAAAATGGCGCAACGGAAAGACATTTACGGGGTATGACTTCATGATCAAGGACACAAGGCGTCTAAATAGAGAAATACTAAAATGCATAACATACGATGGATCATAGTCACAAATTTCCACAACCCGGAATAAGTACAAAATCTAAGATCCAAAACATAAGTCTCAAAGTCAAACTACTTCATAAGGAACAGTCAAACTACAACTCCTCAGGATACATCTCGGGAGGGTCTTGACGTAAGTCTTGCTAAGCTAGGCCAATACTCAACCTTATAGACAACTTCAATAACACCTGAAAATGGATACTCGAAAACGTCAACATAAAGTTGGTGAGCTCGTAGGTTTAAGAGTTAAACCACGAAGCTGTGAGTAGTTTAGAGTAGGAGAATAGTGAGCATGATATACAAATATAAGCACTAACTGAAACCACGATGCATGCAACAACTGAACCTCACAAATGCCACGTGTACACGATTTCCAATAATCCTGATAGTACTATCAATGCTTCGGCTCCAAACGGAGTTAAACAGTTGCGCACAAATGAACACACAACAAGATCACACAGAAAGCACATATTGCAATCAAACGCACATAATTGTCCAAAACACAAAAGTAGTATATCACAGCATAAAAACAGTTTAAAATATAATTTGAGTACCATTTTCCCCCAAGGAAAAATATTAGAAAAAGGGACTAAGAAAACTTACCTCAGAAGACAGCAATGAATAGTAACTTAGGCAACGCAAACAGTGTCAAGAAGCAAGGCACAACGGCACACGAACGACACAACCTAGTAACCATTGTTTGTCTCAGAATATATCTCAAAAATAGTATAATGTACAATAGTTTCAAAAACTAACATATTTTAGTTTTCGTGGATTACTCAAATAATTGTTTGTAAAAAGTGTAGTATCGAAACTCGTGTGGTTTTTAAGAAGGTATAGACTCAAGGTAACTCACGCCAAAAATAACGAATACAAAGGAGTAACGAAAGGACGACAAGAAGGAATAACGAAAAGAAAATAATAAATAACGAACAACGAATAGGACCCGTCGATAACATGTTTCGGTGTTTTACCCCATAACCCAAATAGCTTGTAAAACGTTGAGGTTTAAGAAAGAATTATACATTTGATGAATGATGTATCATGCTAATAATTTAATAACTAGAAAATTTTATAACATTTACAATTTGTAATGGTTTAAGCTGTAAAAATGGTTTTTATAAAAATTTGGACATGATGCGTCCGTTTATAAAATATTTATAAGAAATTACGACTTTTGAATAAAAAGTTTTATTTATTACGTTTCACCAATTTGGTTCAATTTTACAAGTTTTATTATTATTATTTTTTACAAGTTTTATTATTTATTAAATCGTTATCATTCACAGATATATTAGTGTCGGGTTTATCGACTATTTTGTGTCCAGAATCATCCATAAGTCCTTCCACTAATACCGTAAATCAAATAACGAACATCCATATTAGACAATCTTTGGTGATAGTAAAAATTGTTCCAAAATCTATATCGATGACCAAGTATTCCCAAATACCAACCGAAATGCTATTGACAAAACAGGAAACAATATAAATTAGTAAACGGAAGAGAAATTCATCATTAAAACAATCAAATGAATCAAAAGTCTACATGCATTGGGCTTCAGCCCAATGCTTAACTCACATGACTCATGGACTAACTTTGGGCTTACGGCTCAAGGTTACCAATACTTGACCACACACGACTTACTAGTCCATTTGGTCCAACAAAACTATCCAAGTCCAAAACCAACTCGAACTCGACACACGCTCTCGAGGTTTTCTAACCTCGACCGTGACTTGACACGAAAAGGGACACGACGAGGTTTCTAACCTCATTAACCAACTAAATGACACAAAACTCATGAAATAGAGACAATCACAGGTTTTACCCATTTTGAAAATCAAACTCATAAAATGATATATTTTTCAAACAATTCAAACCATTCTTTTAGTAATTATTTTATCAAGCCGATTTACAAGTAACCCTTGACACCATAATGGTGTTGTGACATGTAACCGAGTCAAACAAAACACGACCACAATTGTGGTTTCGTGGTCGATCCAAAGGCAAAAACCAACACCCTCCGTGGGTTGTTGAGCCTCGACATACGCAACATATATCTTACCTTAATCGGGTTAAACCAACCATATTCGAACCAATTCTATATTCAAATCAGATTCCACCATCAGTAACTATTCTTAGCAACATAAGTAAATCCACGAATGACACAAACAAACCCAAAATAATAACACAAGAACGAGGATAGGCACGGAATATTAAAATAACCACAAAAATAACAATCATAGTCACGAGTCAAGTGACTCAGTAGTGAGTTCGAACGAGTTTAGGCGTTAAACACTAGATCCACACGAGTTTGACTCGAAATCATAACTTTTAGTTTAGCTTTTATATAAAAATCGTTTAGGTTTATTTAAAATTGATTAAGGTTTCATCAAAATGAAAGAAATAAAAGAGATGAGGGGCGCATGGTTCTTACCAAATGGCAGAAAAGGGTGGGAAAGAGTGGCGGCGTGTGGTGGTGAAGTGGTGGCAGCGGCGGTATATATCAAAGATAACCCAAAAGTGCTCTCTTTTGTCCCCGAATGCTCCAGAAATACTCTACTTGTCGTGATCTACGATTGGGATAGAAAATATTGTGTCGCCGGATAACTGTAGCGGCGCCGGAAAATGGATTCCGGTGAGGATGTGATATCAAATGAGAGGAAACCCTAAAAACAATCTTTTATACCCCACGAGGGGCTATTTTTGCCAAAAAGGAAAGGGAAAGAGGGCGGCTGTGTAAAATAGAGCAAGGGGTGCTTGTGTAAATGTTTGTAATCTTTTATAATATTATGGTGTGGGACCCGATACGGCTCGGTAACGATCGGTTTCAGACCCGGGAGTAGAACCATTGCTTTTAAAATAAAATTTCCACGAAAAACGATTATAAACACAACTATTATTACATATATAATAACATAATCATATTAAAACGTATACTAGGTATGCGGTTGTGCCGAAACGTGATGTGTGCCCTTTTTTTCTCGCTTAGCGAGAACGCTTCTCGTTTTCAAATCCAATAAGTTTAGAAAAATTCAAAAATAGAAAAATAGGTATAATTAATTGTAAAACCAAGTCTGAAAAAAAATTACGGGTTCTTTTATAATGGAGCATGGTGGATACACTAATATCGTTTTAGTTTCCACATTGCCAGATTCACATTCATTCTTTCTTTTGTAGTTTAATACGAAAAGCCATTCAACTAAACTGGAACAATCTACACGTAACCTCTGAAAAGTTTCAGCATGGAAGTTCAAATTAACACATAGTGAATAAAAAACAAGCCTTCTTTTGGGAATCATACCGAAACCAGTAATTTTTTTGTTTGTTTTAGAACGGCACCACACATGAAATCCGACCCCCGAGTTAAACCATCTAAACGGGCAGGCCCCAGGACCCGAACCACTAGAAGAGACCCGCGAAGGGAAACCCCTACAACTCACGACTTCTCACTAGGAGGAAAACCTTTGTCTCTTGCGACAGTCTAACCCGTGGTAAAACCTCCCCCAACTCCAGAAGGATCCCAGGTGGCCAACTGATCTAAGCCAGTTGGTTTCAAAAAATAGTATATAGATGCAGATTTACCCAAACACCCCTTAAATGTTTAGAAAACTATTGCAACAACCATAGCCAAACATCCCTTAAAGATGCACATTTTTCAGCTAACGTGCCAAACACCCATAAAAATTATGTTGCAACAACCATACCCAATAATTTGCAGTACACACAGCCAAACACCTCGTAAACAGCTTTTGTAGTAGACACACTTAAACACCCCTTATTTTGAAATTGATGTATTAGATGACCCAAACACACCTTATTAGAATAATATTCGCTCAATATATGTTTGTTTATAAATTTGTTAATTTAGGGATTTTACTAGTTATAAGTCTCACGCACGTACGGGTTTACACATTAATCAAATTTATTTTATAATTTTAGTTTAATATACGGGCATATAAGAATTTGATCGTGTTTAATTTTTTGTAATTTTAATATAAGCACAACTAATAATTTTGCATGGGTTTTACCTTAACTTTTTCATTATGTATAAATAATGTTAAATATTTTGTAAATATTTTTGTTGAATGAAAGAATTAACTTTACTTAAGTGACATAGGTGTTGTAGTTTAAATTTAACTATTGATATCATATTGTACACAGTATGGGAGTTTAATAGAGCATAATGATCGTTGATAAAGTTAAAATTATAAAGCTTTTAAAAAGGGTTTTATCCTTAGAATAGGAACGAACTTTTCAAATGTACCAATTTGGTACGTGAACTTTTTTGCGCTCGACTTATTGTTACGCACTTTCATGTTTTGTTCTAATTTGCACCGGCGTTTACAGGCTACTAGTTAAATTTTTATTAAACGAAAAAAAAGTCTATATGACACATTTAATATTTGAGTAAATCGCATGGATCGTCCTTCTGGGTTGTCTTAAAATTGCACCTACTGTCCTTGGTGGGTTCATGTCGCATTGATAGTCCATAACTTTTGCAAAAAATTACACCCATAGTTCTTAGACTTAACTTCCATTAACTTTCTCCATTAAATCTCTCATGTGACACGTACATGAGGGTGGAATAGTATTTTAGCAAAATTTTAATACTTTGTAACTATATTTGTATCACTTTAAAATTTTCAAAATAAATTCAGAAACTTTTACAATAACTAAACCTTAGTAAAACTATCTTTTTTAAATATAAACATAATTTTTTTTAAATATGAAATTTTTTTTAGTTAAAATTGTTTTTAAATTTTTAAATTTTAAATTTTTATAAAAGTTTTTTTTTAAAAGAAACTAAAAAAAATTTATGAGATAAAAATAAATTATATAAGTTGTTAATGTACCTAGAAAGATTTGATTTTTTTTTTTTTTTTTTTTACAATCCAAAAAATAAAAACTTAAAAGATTAGAAACAAGTTAAAATAGTGTAAACTTTATATAAATTTTAAAATACTTAAAAGCAATGAATACAAAAAAGATTCGTTTTGCTTATTTTTATAACTTTAAAAAAATTCTTACTTTTAGCCATAAATTTTAGTTTTGCTTTTAGATATTCTTAAAATTTATAGAACGTTTTGGTTGTTTTAACTACGGAGTAGTTTTAATTTTCAAGTTTTTAATGTATGGATAGTTTAAGTTATTAAAAAAGTAAATTTCAAATTTCTCTAGGACCATTAACAACTTTTTATAAATTAGTTATATTTTTTCAATATTTTATAAAAATATTTATTTGAATAGATTTAAAAACTGTTTTTTAATTAAAAAAATTATATATATATTTTTTTGTAATTTCAAAAATCCTATTTTATTTTAAAAAATTAGTTTTAGGGATGATAGATGTAATTCTGTACATTTTGTTTTTACAATTCCGATTTTATTTTAAAATATTTCGCAAGTTCTATTTTTAAAAATTTTAGTATTTCACACAACTATTAGAGATTGTAGAAGCAATTGTGGACAGCCACGAGGACAATATATGTAATTTACTCTCAATATTTAAATAAACTTATGTTAGTGGAAATCCTAAGTGCGAGTTCATGTATAATTAACGTAGTTGGTTCCTGTAAAACAAGTTTCATGAGAAAATTAACACAAAAGAAGAAAGTATGTTACCTTAAGTGGAACAAAAAAAAGTTCATATGGTATATTTAAAAAAGTTTGTTGCTATTGTACATTTAAAACCCTTTTTAAAATTGTTTTTCTAGATACCTTATATAAACTTTAAATAGGAATTACATAAATGGTTGTTATAAGTACAATCATGTATACTTATTTTCATGTCACACTAACTGTGTTTATATTTGATATTAATATTTCCGTTAATAATAGTTTAGCCATAGTACATTTTTCAAACTCGTGGTTAAACTTATAAAAAGAAATCACATGATTTCTCATTGAACGCATATAGTAAAGAAAAATTGAATATCATTACTTAAACTCATAAAGAAGAATAAAATATATGAATTATTCGTATACGTACATGTAATTATTTACATACACAATAGTTCCTTATTTGATATTTATAATCCCCTGCATAACATGTTGTATTTTTAATAAACTATGTTGTATTCTTAATACAACTATGTTTTAATTTCAAAATATGAAGTTAGGGGATATAAAGTGTGAGTGGTATTTGTTGATTTTTAAAGTAATTAAAATGTTGATACAAAAGTTGGGCGTTCCTTGTTTGGGGCTCTTAATAGAGCCTCGTATCAATTGATGAT
The DNA here is from genome assembly GCA_022545495.1 of Chrysanthemum lavandulifolium. Taxonomy (NCBI): domain Eukaryota; kingdom Viridiplantae; phylum Streptophyta; class Magnoliopsida; order Asterales; family Asteraceae; genus Chrysanthemum; species Chrysanthemum lavandulifolium. The sequence continues at coordinate 209,111,555 of CM040240.1, forward strand.
TGCTATTTTCTTGAAAACGAGCGCACTAAGAAGCATAGAAAACACCGTTAGGCTTATCGTGGGATTGTCTCCACGATTATCCTCCGCGTGAGAGTAAGTAATCGGTTTAGGGTTAAAGGAGAGTTAGGGTTTGAGATCGTACCTTTAACGAGGATAGGATTCCTTTATATACACACGGAATCCTTGTTGGTTCCGTGTTCCCCAACCTTGGCGTATCCCGCCCAAGTCGGTTGGGGAATGATTATCTCCATAATTAGGAGATATCCGATATCGTATTCCATAATTAACATTGGGCTTGGGCCTTCGTGGGCCCAAACACTTATCGGCGTAGCCCAATTCGTGCTGGGCTTATTAGTATCGGACTTTGGTCGGGTTCGTGACCCGAATATAGACTATACGTCATCATGTCCCCCCAGTCTAGTATGCGCAGTGACGGACTGCGGATACTAGACTAATAACTGCAGTCAGTGAAAAACTACGAAGCGTAGCAAAGAAGCCAAAAAAGATACCCGCCTATACATTGTATCTAGACATAGTAATTTAAAATGGACGCCTCGTAAATCGGGGGAAAGTAACTGCAACAGCGTCACATCAAGTGATCTGAGCCACATGTTGGTGACAGTGGGATCCACGTGTCGCTCATCGCGTGGATGAGGAAGCTTATATAACCATCTGCCCCATTTTACTGTGTTTCTCACAGTTAAAAACTCAAACCGCCATTGTTAAGAATCCTTGCATTTGCAAACCAGAAAACCGCCTATTCCAAAGGTAACCGCGCGTGCGCATTAAAAAAACGATACCATGGTCAAACAGTTATCTGATTTCACCTCCGATATCACCGAGAGTGAACTTCTAGAGTTCACCTCGGATTATTTTATACCACTGGACGTGCATCCGGTTGTTCCGGATGCGCGAGCATCTATTGCGGACTTCCCCGAAGGGAAAGTAGGGGTATACACACGTTTTTTCGAGTTCGCGAATCAACGTGTGCCCATATCCCTATTTCTGTGCGACGTATTAAATTATTACAATCTGCACCTATCCCAGCTGCACTGCATCGGTGCAGCGAAGATCACCAACTTCGAGGTTAATTGCCGATTATTGGCGATTAACCCGACTATCCACCTATTCCGTGCGTTCTACCACACAACGTGGTCGCACGGGTGGGTCTCATTCGCTAAACGCGCTGGGCGCCTCCAGTGTTATACAGAAAAACTGGACGCGCTCAGGAACTGGAGAGAAACTTTTTTCTGGGTAGACGACGTGTGCTTCCCATCGCGTTTTGAATTTTACACCCAGGGGACATTGCCGAAGGATGAGCGCCCCCTGCCTGGATCATATAGCGCGGAGGATGCGGAACTGATAAACGCCAACCGCATCCCCATTAGTTCCTATCCTGAGGAATTTTTGGTGCATATGGGCATTAGCCGCAATTACTTTGGTATGCCAGATGAGATGCCAATCTTCTTAGGCGCTGATGGCCAGGGTGGGTGCTCGTTCCTCCACATCCCCTTTTTTAATTAATGTAAGAGCTTTCTTTTCCTTTTCTGCTCATTATGTAACCTGCGTATTTGTTGTCTTACATTGCAGAGATGGATCTTTTCACGGTTGTGCAACTAGCGAAGCCGGTTCAGGTGAATGTAGGGACACGGCCCCTGAAGGAAGGAGAAGAGCCCATCTCGACGACAAGCTGGGGCGTGTCACGGAGCTAAACGTTGAAGAGGCTGGGAGCAGTGGTCCCAATGCGTTGGAAGCTACCCCTCTACAGAGTGTGCCGAACCCTAGGGTACCTACCCCGTTGGTGGAGCCGGCACCCATAGATATTGAAGAGGAGGAGGAGGCAGTGAGCCAAAGATTAGAGCGTAAGAGAACGCGCGGTGACGACGGCGCGAGTTCTTCCCGGAAGAAACGTCCCGTTGTGCTGACCGTGGAGTCGTCAAGCGATGTCGCATCAACTCCCCCTTCCGTTGATACCATTACTCCTCAGTAAGTATTATTTGCAAAAGTCTTTGTCACATTCCTTCTGATATTATGAAATAATTGCTAATCCACTTGTATGTGTGCAGGTCTGAGCACGCTGTTGAGTCGCCACCCAAAGAGAGTCCTGTACTCTCTGCCTTTTCTGAGCCGCATAGCCAAAGATCTGAGCCATTGGTGGCTGGAGATGCGCCAATGGAGCAGCTTGTCGAAGAGTTGGCGCAAGCGGCTGCGCATCAAGCTTCCCTAGTAGAGAAGTTAAAGGCGAAGGTTTCTGGTGAAGGCAGCCAAGGCGCGCAAAAGGATCAGAAAATTGCGTCGCTGGAGGCGCAGTTGGCTAGTACCAAGGCTGAGGCAGAGAGTCTGAGTGTGTATGCCCAGAAGCTAGCTGGGGAAAAGATGGCGCTGATGGGCCAAATAAGCCAAGAGCGTGCAGAGGTCTCAGGATATAAGTCTGCGCATCGCTGGGCACTGAAGTATTTGGAGAAGGGCAAAGAAGAGTTGACTTCGCAGCTTGAAAACTTCGGTGCAACTGTGCAAAGTGCCCTAGAGGCGCAAGAGATGAAATTGCGCAAGCTCAGCATGGAGTACGACGAGGAGTTATATCCCCAACTCTTATCCACCATTGCTGAGCGCAGATGGCTCATAGGCCATGGTCTTCGTCTCGCTGCACTTAGTACCTTGGAGTCACAAGAGGTGGTGAATGCTTTTGGTGGGGTAGTTCAGTGCGCCTTAGAGCGCGGTAAAGCAGAAGCTGTGGAGAAGCTTCATGAGGCGGATCTGTTGAAGGTACCTGCTGAAAAGGTACCTGGCTATAATGCGCAGTCTTATGATGAGCTAGTGTCTGCCATGGAGAAGATGAAGTCTTTGGAGCTTCCAATGATTGCTGAATTGGAGCGCGACCAAGATTATCCTATAGGGGTAATAATGGAGGGGCTAACCTTGGCTAGGCATCGTGCTGAGGATGCTGAGGCGCAACAGGATTACTTCTTGAAACCCAATGAGTCTCAGCTGCAAGTGCCTGTTTTTGTTCGTCCCAAAGATATCTTGAATCCCTTCGCTTTGGAGAAGGAAGTTCCATTGAAACAGGTCTTGGAAGCTCATGCTACTAGGCTCGCCAAGAAGGAAGGCATTAAGGGTAAGGCCGTTTTGTGTGGCGTTGGCGCAGCTCACCTCCCCCGTTCTGACGGGGTGCCTGTTAGTGTTGCCACCGTATCTCGTCAAGACTCTGATTTGTTGAAGAGTTTAAGCGAGGTTAAAGATGCAGCAAACCGCGTAGGTAGCTCATCTCTTGAGCGTTGTAATAGTTGGTAGGTTGTACTTCGTAAAGTAAACATCCTTTTGTAATAACTTGTAGTCATTAATGAAAATCTCCTTTTGCTAAGTGCGTGTTGATATTAATGCAACTTGTAAGGTGTGTACTTATTTGTTTGTCTTTGCGTATAAGACATGTTCTAAGGGTCAAAGTTGTATACAAGCGCGAATAATATAAGAAATCCATAGTCATGTATGAAGATCATAGTATACTTAAGAGATAATTTCTAAGTACTTTTTTATCATAATCGTGTATGTTGTGATATGCAGCGTACTGTAAATATCATATCAAGGAATCAAGTGTCTTGGTTCCTAAGTTGTTAAACGTGCACCATATGCGTTGTTGCGCACCCATCGTGAGATGCGCACAAACTTATTCCAACGTCTTGAGAACAAGGTGTTTAACAAGGATACGTGATCCAGTGTTGATGGGTTTGCAACCCTCTTACTCAACGAGTCCTTTAGTAGGTTGACTCATCCTTTTACCATCGTGGGTTTTTTAAGTGCATGCACGCCATGTAGGCAAAAATAAAAATTTGTTAAGACATACAGTATATGGAAATAACAAATTAAAATGTGTCGCGGAGTTAGCTAGAAACTGCGACGTTTTATTGATACTTGCAAGTTTTTATGAGAAATAAATAAGACAGTATACTAAGGAAAACAAAAATAAATACATAGATGTTTATTGGGCACTTCAATAAAGTGCAGGAGCGTCTGTGCGCTGGGCCGTAGCCATTCCTATAGGTAGCACCTCTTAAGGTTGCAGATGTTCCATGTGCGTGGCAGTTCACGACCATCCAAGCCTCGTAGCTTGTACGCACCTGTTCCTAATGCTTCAGTAACCTCATAGGGTCCTTCCCACTTTGGTCCAAGCTTACCTGTGTCTTCTGCGTGGCTCGCATCATTGGCGCGGTAAACGAAGTCACCTGGTCTGAATGAAACACTTCGCACTTTAGCGTCATAGTATCCCTTCATCCTTGACTTTGATTTTGCTTCCCGTATAGCTGCGCGTTCGCGCCTTTCTTCTAGCAGGTCTAAGTCGATACGTCGCTCGTCGTCATTGGTTGCCACATTGATTTCAGCAGTGCGAATAGTTGGCATTCCGATTTCGGCTGGTATGACGGCTTCTGTCCCATAGACTAGAGAGAAGGGGGTGTCCCCTGTGCTGGTTTTGATTGAAGTGCGGTGCGCCCACAGAACATGCGATAGTTCTTCCACCCATCTTCCTTTGTGCTTGTCCAAGCGTGCCTTAATTCCTTCACCCAGGCTTCGATTCGCACGTTCAACTAAGCCGTTGGTTTGTGGGTGTTTAACTGACGCGAAGTGCTGTGTGATTTTTAGCTTCTCGCACCAGTCCTTGAAAGGGTTGTCGCAGAATTGTTTCCCGTTGTCCGAGATGATTTCCCCAGGTAGACCGAAGCGGCATACAATATTTTCCCAGACAAAGCGTTTCACCTGGTTGCCAGTGATTGTCACTTGCCTTTGCCTCGATCCACTTGGTGAAGTAGTCTATGGCGACTATGAGGAACTTTAATCCTCCTGCTGCAACAGGAAAAGGACCTGCGATGTCTATACCCCACTTGTAGAATGGCCATGGTGCCGTAATTGGTGTTAGCTCCTGTTGTGGTTGGCGTGGCACGGGTCTGTGAACTTGGCAGTCGCTGCACTTTCTGATTAAGTCCCGCGCATCGCGGTGCATGGTGGGCCAATAATATCCTGACCGTAAAGCGCGCGCCACCACGGACCTTGGTCCTGAATGCATGCTGCATGAACCTTCGTGGATTTCCCGCAGTACATAGTTTGCTTGTAGGGGACCAACACAGCGGAGCCATGGTTGCAAAAAAGAGCGTCGATATAGTATGTTGTCCCGAAGTTCAAATCGTTGTGTTGTGCGCCGTATCCTTCGGGCTTCCTTCTGCTCTTGGGGTAATACTCCTTTGCTTATGAAGTCCGTTATCGGTGTCATCCACGTAAGGCCTTCTTCCTCTATTACCGTGGATACTTCCATCTCTGAGATGGATTTGCTTTTCAATGTTTCCACCAACACCTGTTTTGATAGGTGTGCAAAGCTTGTGGATGCAATTTTGCTTAGTGCATCCGCCTTTCGGTTTTCCCCTCGAGGAACCTGTTTGATGGTAAACCTGTCAAAGCCTTGGATTAGTGCCTTGGTTTTTTCGAGGTACTGAATCATGTTTTCCTCCTTGGCCACGTACTCACCCAACACGTGGTTGGCTACTAGCCTGGAATCTACATTCGCTTCCAAGTTACGTACACTCATTCGAGCTGCAATGCGTAGTCCGGCTATTAGGGCTTCATACTCTGCCTCATTATTTGTTGCTGTGAATTCGAAACGCAGTGCGTAAGTGAATTCCATTCCTTCCGGGTTTGTGAGGATGAGGCCTGCTCCTGACCCATCCACGCATGAGGATCCGTCCGTGAACAAGATCCATGGATCTTGTAGTTCCTTCTTGCTTAGTGCGGGTGGATCATCGGTGTCTGGTTTTTCGATGATGAAATCTGCTAGTACCTGCCCTTTTACTGCAGTACGTGGTCTATAGGAGATGTTGTGCTCACCTAGCAATACACTCCACTTCTGCAATCGCCCTGATGCGTCAGGTTTGGAGATGATTTGCTTGATCGGTTGGTCTGTGATCACTGCTATCGGGTGCGCTTGGAAGTACCTGCGCAGCCGTTTGGCGGCGAATACTAATGCGAGGACCAACTTTTCCATTGCGCTATAGTTCATCTCTGTTTTCTTGAGCGCTTTGCTTACAAAGTACACTGGTGTTTGTACTGAGTTCCTATCCGTTAGTAACACTGCGCTGACTGCTCCATGAGTTGCAGATAAGTACATAATCAACTCTTCCCCTGGTCGGGGTGCTACAAGTGTAGGGAGTGTTGCCAGGTGTTGTTTAAGCTGTGCGAAGGCTTCTTCTGCCTCCGTAGTCCAACGAAAATCTCCCTTTTTTATACACTTCTTGAGTGTTTTGAAAAGAGGTAGTGATTTGTCTGCTGACTTGGATAGGAATCTATTTAGACCGCCGACTTTCCATTGAGAGATTGGACTTCCTTCAACGTGCGCGGTGAAGGAAGGTCGATGACAGCCTTAGTCTTTTCTGGACACGGCTTTATACCATCAGGTTCTATCAAGTATCCAAGGAACATGCCTTCTGTAGCGCCGAAAGTGCATTTTTTAGGATTTAGCTTCATGTTGATCTCTTTAAGTGTCCTGAAGGTTTCCTCAATGTCGCGCACCAACTCCTCTTCAGTATGGCTTTTTATGACCAGGTCATCGACGTAAACCTCTAGGTTGCGGCCAACCTGTTTTTCGAACGCATTATCTACTAACCGTTGATAGGTGGCGCCTGCATTCTTCAAGCCAAAGGGCATTTTTGTATAGCAGTAGACGCCTTGGCTTGTGTGAAAGGCCGTTTTTCCTCGTCCTCCTTAGCCATCTGGATTTGATGGTATCCTTTGTATGCATCGAGAAAGCACTTTAGTGGATATCCACACAAAGATTCCACCTTCCAGTCTATCTCTGGTAGTGGGTAGCAGTCTTGTGGACATGCTTTGTTAAGATCAGTGAAGTCCACGCACATCCGCCAGCTACCATCACTCTTCTTTACCATAACTGGGTTAGAAAGCCAGTCATGGTAGTAGACTTCCCGCATGATTCCTGCCTCTACTAGCTTGTGTACCTCTGCCGGGATTGCTTGCGCGCTGCTCGGAGCTTGGCGCGCTTCTTCGGCGTATTGGTGAGTATCCTTGTCGGATTCTCGACTTATGTTACGTGATTGAGCGTGGTACTCGGTCATGTGCTTTGGCTCCCATGCAAAAATGTCCAAGTTCTTTTGCAAGAGTGCGCACACAGCTGCTTTGCCGTTGTCCGACAGCGATCCTCCGATTGAAATTTCCTGTTCTGGGTAATCAGGATGAATTGCGACCTTCAGGTTTGGAACCTTGGGTGCGCGCTGTTCTGGGATAGGTGTCGTCTCGCATGTAATCGTGTTACATTCTCTATGTGGTACAGTGGCGTTGTAGAGAGTGACAATACCACCTTCCACTGGGAATTTAAGCATCCCATGTGCTGTGGACGGTACTGCGCGCATGGCTGATATCCCTGGTCTTCCGATAATGCCATTGTATGGCGAAGGGGATTTAATCACCATAAACTCCATCCGAGTCATCGCGAGTGTTCTTTATTGCCCATGCCGACTAGTAAGCGTATTTGCCCCATAGGCCATATCTTTTCTCCCGTAAAACCGATCGGTATTGTCTGGCCGGGCTTAATCGGCTGCGTATTTGGTCGCGATCGCTTGAAGCGGTGCTCATACATGATGTCTGCAGATGCTCCTCCATCAACGTACATGCGGTGGATGTCGTGACCCCCGCGCTAATTTCGATGGTGAGCGGCTCTACCACTGCGTTGTCCGCAGTTAAGGTGGGAAAGAGATTTCACTTCCACGTGAAAACTTCGGCCGACCTTACGCCTAGTAACCCGCTGCCATGATTGTATCATGTAGATGGTGTCAGCCTTGTCCTTGGGTGCCTCTTTCTTGTTCCCATTCTTCTGTCTATCCTTTCCTTCCTTGATGTTTTTGACCAAATGGTCCAATCTGCCCTCTTTAACCATTTTATCAATGAGCTGCCGCAGTTGGACACATTCATTGGTGGTGTGGCCTTTCTGTGCGTGATAGTCACAGTATCCACTCCCTACGCGCCGATCCTCTGGAGTGCGCATTTGTGGCGGTCTTGGAAAGTTCGCACCTTCTGTTGCAAGTATTTCCTTTGGAGTCTTGGTCAGCGGGATATACTTGTCGTTATCCCGTCCATTCCCCTGTCCGCGGTAGCTCTTATTGCGGTTGCTGCTCCGGTCATTGGATTGTCTCCCAGGTTGTTCCTGTGACCGGTAGCTTGAGTAGCTTCTCTTGCTATCCGCTGCGGCGGCTTCTCCTTGGACGAAGGACCTTGACCGTTTCATCATTTCATCGAAGGTTTGGGGGATCTTATCGTTCAGCCTTTTGATGAGTTCTGGGTTATTGATCCCGTTCATGAACCCTGAGATTTTCAACACTTCTGGGCACGCCTTAACCTGCATGCACTCATCTTTGAAGCGCTCCATAAATGCGCTTGTAGATTCTCTCGCTAGCTGTTTTACCCCGCAAGTTCGATAGGATTCTTAGCGCACTTCTTTCGTTGAGTGAAGTTTAGGCGAACGCCTTTCTCAACTCTTGAAGCCACCAATGCTTCGCGTGGAAGCTTCTTGAACCGTTCGCGCGTTTCCTACTAGTGTGGAATTGAACATGTGGCACCACACTGGTTGTGGCCAGTTTTCGATAGTAGCGGCTGATTCAAAAATTTTAGGTGATCGTCAGGATCACCTGTCCCGTCATAGGTTTTGACGTTAGCGGGCATGCGCCTTCTCTTATCTTCTGAGAAATCACTGATGCGTCGAGTGAACGCATCTATCTTTTGACGGCGCCACGGAAGAGACATGTCTTCCTCCTCCTGGTCGCGATATTTCCTCTTAGACTTCCAATGTCCTGTATCGCTATCCTCGTTGTCCGAGGAATTATCAGAGGATGAATTTTCCTTCTTCGGCGCTTGCGCCGACTGTCCTCAGAATCTGGACTTGAAGGGCTTTCACTTGGGGAGTATCGTCGCCCAAGTCTGTCATGGATTCTCCGGCTACCAAGTCTGGCGTGGACACTGGTACGCTGTTCATCCTCCTCACTTCCTTCCAGATGCTGTGAGTTGGATGTCTCATCATCCTCAACTCTCCTCCCAATTCTGTTAAACACTGGGGGTCGGCGACTATCCCTCCCGCGCTTCTCCTTCTGACGGCGCGGTGGGGATGTCTCAAACTCGGCCAAAATCGAGTCGGGCATGCAGACTCCGACCTGACCTCTTCTTTGCTTCCTTTTGCATGAGAGTAGCCAAGGTTTCGTAGTTTTGCGATACGAACTCGTCTGGCGCTAGTTCTGACACAACCCCTTCTAGAGTAGGAGTATCAGTTTCTACCACTATACCCTTATTTTTATCGGGCGCATCAGGTGCTTTTGTGAAGTTTGTCTCCACCACTGTTTGGAATGGAGTGGCAAAAGTGCGCGATGGGTCTCCTGCGCTAGCGGTGGTTGCCGTGGCCTGGGTTGTCCCCGAGCGTGGTTCCACCAGAGGAAGACCAAATCTTGGCTCGATCCACGGTTTTAGCAACTTGGTTGTCCCAGAAGTTTGCTTGGAAGCTGATCCGACGTGCAGCTTCTTTCCCGTAAGATCTGTTTGCGATCGCTGATTTCCATGCTTCGTCATTCTAGTTCTTAGTTCTTAGTGAATGGTCCCACGGATGGCGCCACTTGTTGATACAAAAGTTGGGCGTTCCTTGTTTGGGGCTCCGACTCTCGTATCAATTGATGATTGCTACTTGAAACCTGCGCACTAAGAAGACAGAAAACACCGTTAGGCTTATCGTGGGATTGTCTCCCACGATTATCCTCCGGCGTGAGAGTAAGTAATCGGTTTAGGGTTAAAGGAGAGTTAGGGTTTGAGATCGTACCTTTAACGAGGGATAGGATTCCCTTTATATACACACGGAATCCTTGTTGGTTCCGTGTTCCCCAACCTTCGGCGTATCCCGCCTAAGTCGGTTGGGGAATGATTATCTCCATAATTAGGAGATATCCGATATCGTATTCCATAATTAACATTGGGCTTGGGCCTTCGTGGGCAAACACTTATCGGCGTAGCCCAATTCGTGCTGGGCTTATTAGTATCGGACTTTGGTCGGGTTCGTGACCGAATATAGACTATCGTCATCATCTTAAGGGAGGTTAATGTAAACATTGAGATGAGGGCAACACTCAGATAAGTTAGGGTTTTGCTATTTATATGAAGTGAATCTTCTTCTTTCAGTCTTATTTGTGGCTGCAATGACTAATTTATTTTGCCCCAATCAAGGCATAGTCCCACATGTATCCAATCCAAAGTAAGTAATTTTCATACTTTAGTTATTTGATTGTGTTTAGAAATAGATCCACAATCTAATGATTTGAGGTTTATCTTTTCAGAATGTTGTTTCATTTTTTGATGCCTGAATTTTGTTATGTTTTCATTTCTGACATTTTTGATTGATCTAATGTTTGGGCAGTCTATCAGGATCGGATTGCAACATGATCATTGTTCATAGTATTTCGAGCTACACACATACACTGGTATAACCCATCTGTACCTTACTATGTAGCTATTTTAGATTTTGCCTCTGTTTAGTGTTATATGTTTACGTGTATTCTATAAGTAAAATCATCATGTTTTTTGTTCACGGGTAAAATCTTTTATTTGTTTTTTATGAATAATTAAAAGTTTATGAATATTTAACTCATAAAGAAGAACTTGGGATGTTATTAATATTGTTAAATACAAATATTTGTTTAAGATGCTATTTGAGTTAACTTTTGACCCAAAAGTTGTGCAGAGGCTGGTATATACAATTGAATAGTGATCGACCTAACATCTTTTTTGTTAACAATGATTTATGAATCTCATCACTTTTAATAGCACTTTTCTTCCTCTTCCCTGCAGAACTCGATGGTTTCACTTTCCAAGGAGGTCAGCAGCAGCCTATTGCATTGTATTTCTTTTAAACACGCTTATAAGTTTGTCAATAAAATATAACATGTATCGTCTATTTGCGCAGTTCTTTAATGATGTTTCGTGAACTTAATTCCATACAACTTGCATACCCAATCCATTTTGACAGTAAGCGCTGAATGTTTTTGAGTTAAGGTGTCTTCTGTTATGTAAATAAACATTTTATGAACTTGTTTCCATTTATTTTGACTCTGGTAACAGGACATCGAGTATGGACACATATCTCAGGATTCCTCTTGACGATATGAAATGCAAGTATGTAAACGGAACCATTCTTTGTGAGGTGAGCTATTTGGATCTCTAATGTTGTATAACCAATAGATTGTGAAGCTCATTTGTATTAAACTCGAGTTGCTTTCTATACAGGTTATAATCTAATTTAAATTTTCAGCCTTCTTGTTGTCATGCTGCAACACATGATCACATGCAATTTTATGATACTTGCTAAGGTCTTTGCCCGAGAGACTGCAATAACTTATCCCGCTCCTGGTACTCTATCACAATTCAGATTGCTTAGCTATGAAAGTGAAAACTGTTTGGGTGAACATAGGAAGGTTGCCCGAAAGGGCTAACAGCATGGGCGGATGGGGAATTGCATGCAGGGGATGTGGGCATGTGATTGTATATGTCAGGAGTCAGAATCAGGTGTTCTAAAACCTTGCATCTGTACCTAAATTTGGAACCAACCCCACACAAGAACCGGGTGAATATATTATGACGACCCTATCCATTATCTTTTTGTTATGCTAATTTATGCATACTTTATGTTGAAACTTCTATGGATCAAATTAATCAACTGGGATGTTTAAAGCAAGAAAAGGATTGATATGTCGAATAATCTTGTACCTTTAGACACCTTTCAGAAGATTGAAATTGTGACCCAAAGGTGAGTGGTAAGAAAACTGAAGAAGAAAAAAAGAACGCTGCGAAATACTCCGTATGTCTTAGTGCAAGAATTCCACATAATGTTATAATGTTTTGTGATTGTGAAGAAGCTTATGTATACAAATTAAGAACAAGTATAGGATATATCATATATGTAATGAAGATTGTTACATACAAATTTGTTTTATATATGGTCGTAGTTGTGTTACCTTTTGGATGGTCGGCATGGTTTTTTTCATATCTTGAATTGATTTTTTTCCCTATTTGTGCTTTTTGTTTTCAAACTGGTGTTAATTTGATTAGCATTATTAAGCAACGAGAACATGTGTCTTGATCACTTCAGTATGTATTCAAACTGGTGTTAATTTGATAAGCATTATTAAACAACGAGAACATGTGTCTTGATCACTTCAGTATGTATTCAAACTGGTGTTAAATTATATGTTTGTAGGCATATGACATAAACTGCCACGTACAGTAGTGGACACGCTGACAAAAAGTTGCTGGTCAACAACACCAGATGACAGCCATAACAAATATTTTATCATCCCAGCCTTTCTATTCTGGATATGTGTGCCTGATGACTTCTCAGGTGGCTCACAGACAAGGTTTGGGTGGCAGATCCCGAAGAAAACAAATCTGCCGTGCAGCAATTTTGCGATGAAATGAGCATCAAAAGGCTTATTTACTAAGTATGGCTGCATAATAATAAAATCACCCACTGTTATTAGCCAAAATGGCTACGCATTTTATGCTACTAGGCTATATCTCTCAAATCATGACCGGGGCTGTATATAAACTGTATCAAACCAACGGCTACTATACGGTGGAGTGGGTTGAATATCATTTATCTTTTCAAGTATTTAAAACTCAACTTTTCCAGATCCCTTACATATAAGGAATCATTTATGCATAGTGAAAATTATTAAAGAATAATTTTAATTACTATTAGACCCGCCTTAAATGGATCGACTAACTGAGCCATTCTCCATCTCGAATTGCCCCACGATTTTGCCAAAACAGTGAGATCCGGAGAGAGACTACCAATAACCGAACCACCTTTCACTTAATTTAGAAGAGATCTATACTTTTTAATTCATTCTGTTGGTTTAATGTCCCTTCCGGTGTTTGGCCCGACGTTTAAACCTGATTGTACAATGATCCAAAACCCATTGCCGGTTCAAAGGGGGTCGTTTGGATTGGATATGGGCTAAGGGAGTGTTTGTTTTGAATAAGGAAAGGGTGGTAGCTTGTGGCTCAATTTTGAAGCCCAATAGAACTAGGCTTCCAAGCCTATATATACTCTACACCTTGATCTCAAAACTTGCGCATATTATCCCTAACTCCCAGCTATTTACAATCGATCTATCACCTCAAAATCCAAAGAAGCCGATCAGAAAATCTTGCATCCGGTTAGGGTTTGTGTAGTTTTCTTTGAAACCCTAAACTTGCGTCTTCTTTGAACCTAGAATGTTTTAGGGTGTGTTTGTTTTATTAAAAAGTCTTACTAGCCTCTTACTCTTACCAAGAAGAGGAGGCGACGTTTTGCTTGTTTGTTTTTTTTTTTGAGTAAGACCCAGTTAGACATATAACATCTTACTCAAGAAGAGGTGGGAGACTTGTCTTATCGCCTCTTACTCGCTTTTGTAAACTTTATATAATATATTTGATTGTTTATTAACTATGTTATATTTATGATAAAAGTCTTGTTTATATTTACATAAGTTACTTATTATCATATTGCGTTGGTTTAATAAACAAATTACAAAAACGAGCACTTAAAATCATTCGGACACTTATAAAAAAAACAAACAACATTATTTCGTTCGATTTAGACTTTCTAGCCACCTCTTACCAAGAAGATGTGGTAGTCGATTCAGACTCCAAAACATCTTAATGAAACAAACACACCCTTAGGTTTTCGTTTTGTGGTTTTTCTTGTTTACGTCGTCGAGAAAGCAAGGTAAAAGTGGGGTTTTTTGTTGGTTCGTTCTCGGACAAAGAAGCGTAAACACATCGGATAGTTCTCGCTTTGGTTCTCGGGTTTCTTTGAGTATCTCGGACGTAAAGAAAAGAAAGGTTTCTAGGGTTTTCTTGGTTCGTGATTGTACAAGGTTTACAAAGGTTGTTTGGGTAAACGCTCACGACTAGCTTTTATCGGGCGATTCGTGGTTAAGTGTTTGTGTGTGAACTCGTAGAGGTGTTTGTTTTAAACACTTGGTTTCTTTGTTCATTAATACTTGCGGGTGACTACAGGGGTTAGTTTCTTAGGCACCCTTCGAATGATAAACACGGAAACTGATTGAAAACTTAACCAAGTGGAATTCTAAGGAAGGAGAACAGAACAACATAATCTTCCATGACCACTGCTGACGGAGCCAGGCGGGGTCCCGTGGGTGCCCGTGACACCTATGAATTTTTTCGATATAGTGTTAATTTTAAGAAAAATCATCGACTTTTCTCAAATGTATCTTAAATGACCCCGGTCCATTGAAACGTGTGTATTAGTTAGCATCTTAAACTCAATTATATTACGGTTAACAAAATTTTGTGCACCCGGTCATGTTTGTTTCTGGCTCCGTCCCTGCCACTGCATATAATATATTGTAGACTTTGTTGAAGATCGATTTAAGGTGGATATTCAGGGCGATTAATATTTTGGATGGCTGTTCTCAATTAGCTTTTGTTATCCGGTGTCCACTTATAAAGCTTTGATTGCTCCCCAGATTACCTAAATATGGATTAAGAAAAGGTCGTGTTACCCGCTGCAAATAAGATGTGCATTGATGAACCAAACATCAAATGCTGAATTTTATAGTTAGACTACAGAACATATTAAATATTTAATAGGGTTGTGTAGTTCTTGAAGTTTTCTAGTCCCGAGAATTTATGTGTAAACTAGTGCAAAACAATATTATATGAATTAAATACTTCAAATAGTCTACTACTAACATCATTTAACCTCTTAACCCTATAGTACCATAGACACATGCATAATATCTCATAACGGAATGAATTAAAAAGTAAAGTGGAGAGTGTTTTACATTAATACCAAAACTGTGAAGTGCTGAAAACAGTGACTATAAAGTCATAACAGCAATAAGATAATATAGTCTGAAAAACTTGTTGCCTCAAATTTTGATCATAGATTTGAGAAACCCACTGCCTTTCACATATGTATTTAACAAAAGAACACTAAAGGTACTCATAAATCTTAACTAAATAGCAAATGGACATCTCAATTATTGACAAAAAAAGTCAAGTGAAATTTTATTAAGGGATATGTGTTACCTGTTTTTTGTTTGATGTTTGAAAACCACAGTCCTCTTTGCTCCTCATTTGCATGTTTTAACCACTCGCTTGGTTTAGCTTGATATCATTAAAAAATGTGAAGAAAAGTTTTGACCACACCAAGCCTAATTAATGGCGAAAAAAGTTTACTTGAACTTAATGGGGTTGTTTCAAAATTACATACTAAAATTGCAGGTTACGAAAGGACTGCTTGGGAGAGCTTATTGAAGCTTCTCAGAGGTCGTTTGGGATTCCAAAGCAGTCTAGTAGTTCCAGTAAACAATTTCAAACAACGTCGAATAAGAAGTTTTAATAAACACTACAATATAAGTAGATAAACACTTGAGTAAGTATACTGAACTCCTAAACGTGAAATGTCCTATTAGTCATATGTCAATTAAATATTTAACAAAAAGCCCAAAAATGGGATGGTGACACAATTTAAGTAAGACTTGATGATGTAGACAACAACCAATAAGAGATGTTGTGGCTCACTCTTGATGATTTAAAAACATATAGACTCGTAAATATAAGGTTATGTCAAGTAGAGACTAAAAACATATGTACTTAAATTATCTGATTCTCTTATTAATGGCCAAATGGGTCGATTTGGGTTCCGTTTTATCTCAAAAGGGTAAAGAAAAGATTAGCCAAAAGTGGAACAGTGACCCATTACTTACCCCACCCATCATACCACATCTATGGGTAATATAAAGTCATTAACGAATTCACATACCTTTAAACACAGATGGAGGGGTCTAGAGCTCCCTCCGGACATGTTAATCATAATAAGATCCATATTTAGGATCTTGCAGCAAGATATTATTCCCCATTTGCAATTTTGTGTGGATTGAACTAAAGCCAAAATGAGATATGTACAAAAGAATTTCTAAAGCTTAGGATAACATCATATCAATGTTGGGGGTTAGATCCCAGAAAAGGGTTAAGACAATCAATGACAGTAGCAATACCACTAGGTGGTTACCGGATATCACTTGGAATCGTGTGATCACTTTCCAAAGTAAACTATTCGACCCTAATGCCTGGGTTACACGAATATCTACTTGGGATAAGACCAAATGCGCTTATAGAATTAGGCACAATTCAATAACCCTTGCGCTTATAAGTGCTTAGTGTTTTCCGTCTGCTCTCATGCATGTTCGGATCTCCTATATATAGGAGGTTACTCTTGAGCTATTCCAATGGAATTATGAGTATTAATCGACCCATTAGTAGCCTCATAATTATCCCCATTATAGTCATTAGTGGTTACATGACCAATTAAACGTGGTCATAAAGAAGTTGTAATCGCCATTTAGCAAGATTTTCCATAAGCGACTTTCCACTAGCAAGATTTCACTTGCGTGGAAGTACACCTATCGATGGAAACACCGCTTATCAAGATTTCATAGCACTATCGGTGGATACACCACTCGATGGAAACACGCCTATCGCTGGAAACACCGCCATCGATGGAAGCCACACGCAGACTTTCCACAAGCAAGACTTTCCTTAAGCAAGACTTTCACCAAAGGTACTTTCTACTAGCACTACCAATACAAACCACTATAAGAGTCGAGGTGTTCATGGACCTAATGGGTGTACACTCCATTACCTCCTAACCCATTACAAGGTGTGAACTAATCCCACAAGTGCACTAAATTTTCCAACAATCCTCCCCAAATTTAGTTCACTTTGCATGAAAAATAAACATCAATCAAAACATGTGCATAAACGAAAATGTCCCGAGGATTGAATTTCCATCTTATTAAATTACACGTTCAAATATTCGAGAATCGGGGTGTTCTAAGAATTGAACCTTTCAACCCATTTGAATACCGAAGTTAAAATACACACAAGTTTTCAAACACTTAAAAGCTCCCCGACACTATACAAGCCATGTGTCCATATCCAAATTCATAAATGTTGTAAAAGCTAAAAGTCCAAAGCTTCAAGCGGCAAAACTTCAACATTTACATAGGTGGTTCCTCTTTAGTCATGCTCCCGCCAAGCACTTTTTCAAAGAAAATTAACCATTGAGAAGTAAAACTTCATCCTCCTTTCGGCAGTTACGAGCACAACCTTGGGGTGTAAATAAAACATGTGCTCTAGTCCACCGAATGTTCGACTTTCCACGTTGAACTCGGCTCCTAAGTTTCCTCGGGAGGAGTTGGGTGTCCTAGCATTCAAATGACTAAGTTGGACTTAAACCCATCCCTTTAGCGGACTTTATAACCAAGTCTCTAGCCGGACCTTCGTCAAGTGATCGCCTAAGTTATGTTGAGATCTCACAAACTCTATAGATACCACCCCATTCATGATAAGCTCACGAATCATGCTATGCCCGACACCTAAGTGTCTAGACTTACCGTTGTACATCCGGCTATAAGCCTTAGCCAATGTAGTTGCACTATCACACCGGATAGAAATAGGTGCTATAGGTTTAGCCACAATGGAATCTCAAGAAGCAAGTTTTCAACCATTCACTTCTTTACCAAGAAATGCTAAAGCCACAAATTCAGATTCCATTGTTGAACCGGTGATGCAAGTTTGCTTCTTGGATGCCCAAGAAATTGCACCTCCACCAAGTAGGAATACCCACCACCGGTAGACGAATTGTCTTGATGTTATCGATCCAACTTGCATCGGTGTAACCTTCCAACATCGATGGGTAACCAAGATATGAGAGACTATAATCCATAGTTCTCTTCAAATACTTCAACCCTCCGAACTCGCTTGCGCTGATGAGCACTAGGATTACTAGTATACCGCTCAATTTTCCCACCGCAAAACCAATATCGGGTCTTGTACAAGTCATGGCATACATCAGCACCAATTACCTAGAATACTCAAGTTGAGATACTGACCTTGCCATGATTAGCATCGACTTCTCACAAGTATCCATAGGTGTACTACAGAGTACAATCAAAGTAATTGAATTTCCTCAAGACCTTCTCAATATAATGAGATCGAGATATAGAAATTTACTACTTTCATGTTTAATCCTTATACCAAGGATAACATCAGCCTCCCCATGTCTTTCATGGAGAACCTTGATGACAAAATTCCTTTGTCAGTCAACTCGATTTTAGTCGGTGCTAAAGATCAACATGTCATCAACATATAGACAAATGATGACTCCTTTACCGATTCATCAAATTTGCTATATACACATTTGTCGACTTGGTTAAGAACATAACCACTAGACAAAACCACTTCATCAAATTTTTGATGCCATTGCTTAGGTGCCCCTTCAAATCCATAAAGAGACTTAATCGGTTTACACCTTGTTTTCATTGCACAGCATGATGAAGCCCCGAGGTTGGTTCATATAAACCTCTCTTCCAATTCACCATTCAAGAAAGCTTTTTTCACATCCATCCGATGAATAACCGATTGTAAGTAGATGTCATAGCAATCATCGCCTTATGGTAATCGATACGAGCCATGTGGGCATAAGTATCAAAATAGTCTATTCCCGACTTTTGTTTAAAGCCCCGAATGACTAGTCTAGCCTTGAACTTTTCAATAGTTCCATCTACCTCCATTTTCCTTTGAAAATCCATTTGCAACCCGAGGTTTGCAACCAAGAGGTAGATCAACCAACACCCAAGTGTTGTTGCCCATGATGGAATCCATCTCATCATTGATTGCTTTTCCGTAAAGCAATATCCTCGACTTCGTTGCTTCTTCAAATGTTTGGGGTCATCCTCAACAATGAAGCAATAGGAGTATTGGTCCGAGACCTCATCCCTAGTACCTTCAACTAAGTATAGTTGAAACTCAGTCCAAATGACTTTGAGTCCGATTGGTGCTAAACCGTCAAATTATCTCACACAAGCTAGCCACTTGTGAATGGCTAACCGTGAAGAAACTTAAAACAGTCAAACACTAATGCAATTAAGATCGAGGAATATAGTGGATTCTCGGTCGTTAAGTCCCACGGAGGATGAATTGGTGTTTAACACGATCAGATGTCGAATAATCACTAAGGATAGTGATCGGTAAGGATTTTGATGAATAATTATACCTAAAGAAAAGATTAATAAATTACAATGACTTAAATGCAAATTAAAGAAAATTAAAAGTTAAAATATATTAAATAAACGCTATCACTATTTTTACAATGATGTTTTGTGATTTTATAAAATAAAATAACTTAAATAAACTATTTTAACTAAAACGTAAACTTAAATTACCTAAAACGTGATTTAAAATGAAACGTAAGTTATTTATAAAAATTAGCGAAGTGCAAACAAAAACGTAAAATTTATGAAATAAAAGTCCTACAAGTGTAAAAACAATTTTATTACGTACTATATGACAAAAGAAAATTTTAGGAAAAAGATTTATATTTTTTTGACTTTTATATTTTTATTATGAATTAAATACTAATTTAGACTAATTAAATGATTAAAAATACTAAAACTATTGAGAAAAATCCAAACTTTTTTATAAAATACTTAATACTAATACAATTATATGAAAATACAAAAGTTGAAAAACTATAAAAATAAGTCGAAATAAGTAAATAAGCTCGTATAAGCTTATTGGAAACAAAAGGGTTATGTAATAAAATATGCAAAGTAAACCGAAAAGACCCTAGGCGAGATGGTGTGTGCGTGGTGTGGTGAGTGGGTGGTGGTTGAATCCCAAGAACTCCTTTTGCAACTATTTTATTTTTTGATTTTCTTCACAAACTTATTAAACACACTTAAATAAGCACTTTTATAACTAAGACTTTTATGAAAACCAAAAATAAGCTCGGTGAGAGCTTATTTTCTCAACGATTAGCAAAAACAAGAAGAAGCACAAGGTTTAAGCTAGAATGCTATTAAGCTAGAAATAAGCAAAAGGCTAACGAGAATAAGCTAAGTAAATGATAATAAGCTATATTAACAACTGAAAAAGCAAAATGACTTATAAATAAGCACTAAACAAGCCAAAATAAGCACACACTTAAACTGTTACACAAGACACTTTTTGAGTTCTAGGCAACTTTCTAACTTATTTTTAAGCACTTGAATAAGCTAATAAATGAAAACAAATGCTAGAACTAATAAGCTAACCAACTGAGCTATCTAAAAACTAATTTACAAAGTTTGGCTTATTCTAATAAGCTTGTGAGAAGCTTATAAAGAAACCGAAAAACCATCACCGATCATTGTCTTGAATGGAATGGGACAAACAAAAAGCACTTAGCAGGCTAGCTAAATAAGCTAAGAATGGGAAATAAGCACTTGTAACCTTGAGACAAATAGGTGAGCTTCTCAAAAGCTAAAGTGCATAAGCTAGGGGTCACTAATAAGCTCGAGAGCTTGTGAAATAGGATAGCAAAGCGTATGCAGAGCATGTTTCGAAAGGGGTGCTCAAAACAAGCTTAATAATAAGCACTTTATAAGCTAAGTGGGAATGAACTACTATTTTTCTAATTTATTTAAGCAGATAAATTTTAATATCCCAAAAGGTTTTAAGCTAAATCTTAATATTAAGTACACAATAAAATTCTAAAGTTTATTCAAAAACTGCATTTAGGAAATTTTGACTTTTCAATTTATGAAGCAGTTTGACTAATTTGAACTTTTGATTGATCTTAAGGACTGAATATGATGTAATAAGCTGTTATGAGATGAATTTAAGCTAAAGTACCTAGTTATAAACAACTTTGATGAGATTTGAACTTAAAAATTCTAATGCTTATTAACTTAAAATAGATTTAAGGTGATTTTGACTTTTACTAATCCTAGGTGCAATCAAATGCCTAAAGTAACTATATTATACCTACGTAAGACTATAGCAACTAGAATTAACCACCGAGCTAACCTTAATCTCGTCTAAATCCTAGATTCAAACACACTTTAAGATACTACAATAAGCGGTTTAAACTAACTTATTCTATCCTACTATAACATAGATTAAAACAATTAAGTAACAAATATTTTAAAGCTATAATAACGAGTTAATCAAGTATCAAAATCAAATAACCATTATCATATCATCAAGATGATTTGAAGCTAAAGATTATCAATACTTACTTGAGTCCTTAGCCACTGTGGCTTGCACAATGATCAAAGAACCACTAACCTATAAGTTTCAACCACACATTATATTGAATCAACCAAAATAACTCGATTTCACCCATTTCCAACTCTGCATCATTGATTTAATCCACGATTGACTTTTGTTGATCGAGGTGATTTTGAGAATAAAATTGAGTAAAGGTTTATATAAGCAATTAATAAGCTATGGGAGAGCTTATCGAGCTCATGAGAACTTAACAACAATCGATAACAACATTCAATTTAACATGAGATTCTTTTGAAATTGAAATTTTACATAAACCGAAAAATGAAAAGGAAACTTGAAATTTATTATTGATAAAGGTTCAAATACATTCAGAAACACTTAAACAAGTACTTGAAAATTTAAACATACACTAGAAAGCTTGAAAATATTAAAACGACATTTTCTAATCTAAATTACTCTACTTACTCTACTACTCTCTTTCTCTCAGCTTCTTTCTTGATTTATAATGATCTATGTCGACCTCTGAATCTTTCCCACCTCTTCTCATCCCTTGGATCACTAGAAATCATCAAAACCATACATGTGGAGTTTTTGGCGGGAAAAGTCTTTGAGTTGGTTTCTGAAATTAATGCAGTTTGGCTGTATGTAGAGGTGGAGGGGGGTTGGTATACAGCTGGGGAGCAGGTGTAAAGGTGGAGGTGAGGTGGAGAAACCATGGTGGTTTCGGTTTTGGGATAAGCGGTGAGGTGAGAGGATAAACAGTGAGCGCGGTTTTTCGTTTTAAATATTGGGCCGGGTTTGGTTTTTGGGCTTGGATGGGTTGGATTTGGTTTTAATAACATAAATGGTCCATTTGGTTTGTATTAAGCACAAGGACTAATGTTGTAATTTCTGAAAATGAAGGGACTGATCCTGCACTTATTCCAAAGTTATTCCAAGGGCTTAAATTGTAACATGTGAATAGTACAAGGGCCAATGTTGCATAAAATTCCATTTTTATAAACCCAAGGACTATTTTTGACAATTTTCAAACTCCAGGGACCAAACTTGTAATTTTCTCAAAACTTATCATAAAGGACCAATTATGCCACAATTGAATAGTACAAGGTTTATTCTTGATAAATTTCCATTTTGAAATTCACCAAGGACTATTTATGACATTTTTCAAAGTTCGTGGACTAAAGTTGTCATTTTGTAATTTTAAACTTTAAAGGGTTTATTTTGACAACTTTTGAATCCCATGGACCTTAAATGACATTTACAAGTTTTGAATTACTGGGGACTAGAGTTGACAATTTTGAAACTTGGGGACTAAAGCGCCAATTATGCAAACTTAATCGTTTTCATCCGATTTTGATATTTTGCATTTAAACACATAAAACACTTATTTGTGATATTTTCATCATTTTGATGCATTTCGAGTGTTTTCGGATGTTTTGCGGTTTAAATGGTACAAAATGATGAGTATTTAGACACTCATCGTAGTCCCCGACCCTTTTGCTCTTCCCGAGCACGAGTTCAGTGTTGAACCACAACCTCATCAAGGACCACCGATGGTTCATCATCGGGGACCTCGATACACCAGTTTCATGAGTTCCATTAGGAATCCTCATACTTGGTCTAGGGACCGATGAGAATCTATTCTCATCAAAGTCGACATCCCTTGATTCAATTATTGAGTTAATCGAAACATGTTCATTAGGTTCAATAACATAGAACCTAAAAGCCTTGGAATGCTCAAGATATCCAACAAAATGCGATCAATGCCTCTTTCACCCAAAGTCTTTAGCTTTGGATCGTGGAGTCTTACAACAACCCTACAACCCCAAACCTTGAGATAATTCAGTTGGGTTTCCTTTTAGTCTAGATTTCATAAGGGGTAACCTTGTTCCTTTGTTGGGAATCCTATTTAACAAATAGCAAGTCGTTAACATAGCTTCACCCCGTAACCCTTGACTCGATCCGAATAGGACAACATGGAATTAACCATCTCCTTCAAGACCTGTTTTTCCTTTCGTAAATACCATTTTCTTTGAGGAGTATAAGAAGCGATCGTTTCATGGATTATTCAATAGATCGAAAGTACCGAGTATCCATGTACTCACCTCCCTATCGCCCTTAATCTTTTGATCAAAGACCCAAGTTGTAATTCAACTGCTTTTAAACACTTTGAATTTATCTAATGCTTATCCTTGGTATGTAAAAGATAGACATAACAAAATCTAAAAGCATCATCAATAAATGTCACAAAGTACTTCTTATTCCCCAAAGAAGGAGTGGCATGCAAATCACATGTGTCATGTGAATAAGCTCCAAGATCTTAGTCTCACGACTAACACCACGAAAGGGTTTCTTGGTTATCTTGGTCAACATGCAAGTTTTACACTTTTCGGTGTCCATGTCAAAAGCAGGGATTAAACCATCCCTAGACATATCTTGCATTCTTTTATAGTGAACATGGCCAAGTCTAGCATGCCAAAGGCTAGAATCAGTGTCAGTGGTGGTCACAAAAGCTGAATTAACATTGTCAGTAGAAATATTAAGCCTGAACATTTGATTACATAAATAACCAAAACCAATAAAAACACCACATTTAGAAAGAACAAATTTATCAGATTCAATAACTTGTTTATATCCATGATTATTCAAAACACTACTTGAAACCAAGTTCTTCCGATATTAGGAACATGAATAACATTAAACAAAGTTACAATCTTTCCGAACTAAACCTAAGATCCACACAACCACGACCATGCACCAAGGTCGTTGACTCATTTCCCATATGAAGAATAGAACCACCATTCGTTGACTCATAAGTCTTGAACCACTTCTATCTTTACACATGAACTGTTGCACTAGAGTCAACCCACCACGCAACATCATCATCCCGCACATAAAAATATTCGAGATACATATGTAACATAATAAATCTAAAAGACTTATTAAACATATTCGACCTTTCGGTGAGTTGGTGAACCACCACCCCTCGAACCATTAGTGCTCGATCCATTGGTTTTACCACCAACTTTAACTCCCTTGCGGTCCCTTTTAATGTGACCGGTCTTGCAACATTTCCAACGAGTAGGTGTTGCCTTCTTGTTTGGATCGCCCTTGTGTTATCATGATATTTGCGTTTGCCTTTGTTGTCATTGTACCGGTGGAGTTATTATGCTCCACCATATTGACAACAGATGCACCAAGAGCATTGCTACTCTTTGGCTTATCATTATCCCGCACCTGAGAGATTCCTCAATGTGCGGATGACCGCCTAACTCAACAAGAGTTAACTCCTCCTTCATATGTTTCAAGGTATGCTTGAAATCTTTCCATGAAGGAGGAGTTTGTCAATAACACAAGAGACCTGAAATAGCCTCATCCATGTGCATATTGTGTTGTGTAAACCTTCCAAGTATTCCAAGAAGTTCATTGTATTGTTCCATAACCGGTCTTGAATCGGTCATTTTGTAATTTGTGAAATTACTAACAAGGAACTTCTTACTTGATGCATCCTCACCATATATTTGGCATCCAAGGAATCCCAGTTCTTTGGAAGATTCAAAGTTCGATAAATATCAAACAAATAATCGACATACCATTCGAATAAGACCTCTGCATATGTAGTCATCATTCTCCCACTTGCTCCTCCTTCCGATCCGCTCAACCGTAGCATCATCCCCATCATCGGGAATTGGAGTAGTCAAGACATAAACCACACTCATGCTTGATAGCAAGAAGTGCATCTTCTTCGCCACCTCCTAAAGTCCACCCCTTCAAACTTATCAAGCTTGGCAAAGTTTGAAGCCATGTGTTTCATTGCGCAGTTGCCATTGATTATCACATAATAGTTTACTTTGATTGTTGGGGTTAGATCCCGAGCAGGTTAAGACAATCAATGAGCGAGAGCAATACCACTAGGTGGTTACGGATATCACTTGGAATCGTGTGATCACTTTCCAAAGTAAACTATTCGACCCTAATGCCCGGGTTACACGAATATCTACTTGGGATAAGACCAAATGCGCTTATAGAATTAGGCACAATTCAATAACCCTTGCGCTTATAAGTGCTTAGTGTTTTGTCTGTTCTCATGCATGTTCGGATCTCCTATATATAGGAGGTTACTCTTTAGCTATTCGAATGGAATTATGAGTATTAATTGGCCCATTAATAGCCTCATAATTATCCCCATTATAGCCGTTAGTGGTTACATAACCAATTAAACGTGGTCATAAAGAAGTTGTAATCGCCATTTAGCAAGACTTTCCATAAGCGATACTTTCCACTAGCGGTACTTTCACTTGCGGTGGAAGTACGACTATCGATGGAAACGCTTTTCAATCTTTCATAGCACTATCGGTGGATAGACCACTTTAGTGGAAACATCGCCTATCTGTGGAAACACCGCTTATCGATGGAAGCCACTGCGATTTCCACAAGCGATTTTCCTTAAGCAAGACTTTCACCGGAAGACTTTCTACTAGCACTACCAATACAAACCACTATAAGAGTCGGGGTGTTCATGGACCTTATGGGTGTACACTCCGTACCTCCTAACCCATTACAAGATGTGAACTAATCCCACAAGTGCACTAAATTTTCCAACAATCAAAATGAACGATCAGGTAAACAAAGGAAGTCAACCAACTTGTTTGACATGTATAAATAAATGGCCATTTCAAAAATCAATAAAAACTTTTCTGAACCCACAATTATTTTCCTTTTCCAAGTCCATGTGTTACTGAAATTTTATCCAACACTTCATGTACATAAGTACATTCGAAAGGTGATTCATTTCCATTTAAAAATTCAAAACAGCAAATTTAGTAGTAATTACCTTATACGGGTAACAAAGTTTTTAGGCAAACAATTATAATTAAACATTAAAAGGGTATATAGAAATAACTTACATGATAATCAAACAATTACAATAAAACATTAAAAGGGTATATAGAAATAACTTACATTATATTGATGATGACAGACACATAAACTTTGAATTATGTGTTTGAGGTACCGACTTTCTTTTCATTACTACAACAGTTGATAGTTCACCACCATTAACTATAGAGGTCTTGTCGACTTTAGTGGTGGTCATTGATTTTAGTGTTTACCAACACCACCACTCAAAGCCATGTCCTGTGATTTCTATACCATTATATAATCTTCTCACTTTTGCATGGTACACGCCTTCTCTTCTCGGTCTACTTTTCCTCGTCTACATCCGGTTACGTGAGGATTCACAAATCTTGATATGACCAAGGATTTACAAATATTGATACAATATTAAAAGAATTTGTAGGTTTCTTGAGTAAAATATATCTCTAACTACATTATGTCGATTATATGTCAATAATGTGTTGAGTTTAAGATATATGAAAACAAATAAAATCATATAGACACCACAGAGTACACAGTGAAGACTTAGAATCATAACAATAATTAATTAACGAAAGATGCATAATGTACCTCTTGCAATTGGTAGATCTCTTCAATTCAAGAACCCTAATTAGGGTTTATGTGGTTTAACAATTGACCTTACCGGTTTTCAATTCAAACCAATTGATGTAACAATAATGTGTTACACCACGTTTTTGTACACACGTATTATTAGCGATTCGATGCGAATGCTAGCTCTTGATCACAATAGAATAACCAAACACCTTTTTTATGCTCAAGGTCACTCGTAAATCCCTTACAATGGGGATTCACTCGTCGACCAAGAACAAGAGGGAAGAAAAGAAGAAGTTTGGCCTTCTCATGAAATCAAGTGTACCAAAGGATGAATACAAGGGAATGTATTTATAGCCTTATGGTAGATGTCAAGTTTACTATGGTTTCGATGTGGGATTCCATAGTTTCGCCAAAAACAAGCCCAAAAGAGGGTTCCTAAAACCATCTCTTGGCTTGTTTACTTTCTTCATATCCTGTTGACATTTAACGACCGATAGTCACTTTCGATAAGTTCTTATCGCCCGCTTAGTCGCTTATTGTAATTTAATAATTAAACATAATATTTTATATTAATTATTTAAACATCGAGTCTCATACGTAAAGTGTGCAATCCCGTGGTCTCGAAGTTCGAATCCGGTCATACACATATTAAATATATCCATAAACCAACAGCCCCACTGGAGATATCTTAGTATGTAATGACATTGGTTAGCATCTAGCAACACGCCAATGACCCCGAACAACTCGAGTATGGTTTCTGGAAAAACCTTTGATGATTCATCATCATACTTATCCTTTGTTTCTAATACCATGTTAATAAGAATATGGATCTCACTCATTTCTTAATTAACTATTACATTCTCGCTTTATATGATTGATCAAGATTACCAATTCTTGGAACATATTCCGAAGACCTTGGGCATGGCCATGCAAACATCTTGACAACCCTACGAGGGCCCAGAGTATTATACTTCAAAATAAATTTGAAGGAAACAAATCCCGCTTTTGACTACTGACGCGAATTCATAAATTTCGCAACATACGAAAACAACCCTTATAACTACCGATTCGTGATAGCGTTAGATTGCTTCACGTAAATGCACTACATCCATGACATTTCTCTTGTATCTCAAGTCGAGGATAAATATTCATGATGTACTTAATGACTAAGATCCATAAAGTACCATCATGTGGTTGGGATAAGTCCTATATTCAATCCATTGAATATCATCTGAAATTAGTCATGCATCAATATACTTTCAAGTATATTCTAACTAATACTCAGATTTGTCTTAATTCAATATCATTCCCATGTTATTGATCGACAACGGACTATTTAGAATAACTTAAGTTATTCAAGGATTTAAACATGCAAATATATGATACAATATTATAAATGAAATTAAACGTATAAAATACTTTAATTCATTATAAATAATAAATGTTTAACATCCTTTATCCAAATACTAAATAGATCAATGTATGATAATACTAGTTAATGAATTTTGCCACAAGTCATGAGAATCACACTTGTTGACAAGGCATAATTTTAACTAACTTTGATCTATAGGAATTTTGAGAATACATATTTCAAGAATTCAATAAGTGAACTTCTTGTATGTGATTACACATATCTTGATATTGTCATAACATTCCATAAGGTGCGTGACAACCGAACCACCATTTTATGACAATCATCTTTCAAAACCTTAAAGTTTAAAGTATTCTTTATTCTTTAATGTATAATGCAACTATGCTCTTAGTTGAGCATAACTAGTGAACATGGTCATCATCAAGGATACCGTGACTAGAATTGAGTGTCATCTCAATTATACTAGCATCATTGTATACAACAATATGCTCTTTAAACATCCGTAAACTTTGAAATATTATTTGTTTGGTGCCATTCAAACTTCAAGTTTGTTGACTATAACAATTACATAACAATTGTTGTGTAGAATGGGAGCAACTCCGGTGAGGAATGCAATTCTAAATCCAAACATAAATATTACAATGTTGTTAAATCATCTTGTAATCAAGCATGACACAACAATCTTACAACATGATGTACATGATGAATCTTCAAGTTAGACTTTAAGATCTCATTATATATCCATCATGTTCTATTAGACTCATTTATTTACCGCATATTTTTATAGTAATAAACATATATTCCAAGGTTGTATGTCTTATTTCCAAATCTTACAAACGAAGTTTCATTCCCAACTAAAACTTAATTTAGGTGGAATGTAGTTGCCCATACAACATATAAGATTTAAGAAAATAAAAATAATACTCCCACTAGCTTTCAGGAATACTTATGAGCTATCTTATTTTAATTATTAAATTAAACACGGATTTAATATTAAACATAAGAATCATCTCCTAGATGCATGCATATATCCATTCATGGATTCTTGCAGTTTGTACATATTCAAATATTATTTGAATTCATAAAAACTCCTTTGCATTACTTATCGTCCTCGCAAAAGTAATTCCAAAACAAAGAGTTTTGATATTCATTGTCATAATTTCATATCAATGAAACTAAGTATGACAATTATAATCTTTATACTTCTATTTAATGTATCTAAGAAAGAATATTCAATCATAGTTAATTGCTTAAGTATGATTAATATTATTATCACTAGACATACATTAAAGACGTGTACAATATTGTCCATATGATTTCTACACAAAGATTTAAACCACTAGGGTTTTCATCCTTTGAAGAAAATCATCTTCATTTAGATAAACCAAGTATCTAAAATTGATTATCTTTATGGACATCATCTCAACATTCATAGTATGATTGATTTACCACAATTCAACATTTGGTAATTTCATCATTATGAGTAACAGGCTTACCATGATCCTGTAACTCATAATCCTCAGCATATTAAATATCTGAGATATCCTTACGGATTTATGAATGACAATTCCATCATATTGAGGTCTATCATTTACATGTTTAGCCTCATCATGATATTTGCTAGTGCATTTTAGAAGATTATGTATTTTGTAACTTTAATCATTCAAGATCTAAACCAAAACTCCCACTTGCCTTTAACACTTTAAAGATTACCTCTAAATAGTTTAGCAAGTAGAGCAACAATACATTGTTCTCTTTTGGGATATTACAAAAACATTGACAGTTCACGCTTTTAGTTTGTTACAACCCACTCTACAAGTAGTTTAACAAATTCGTAACTTCATTATAAGACCTAATGTGATTCATCACATTCCATAAACAAATGGTGTCTTATCAATCTTCTAGGTTGGAGTCTTATTGAGTATATTCAATCTATACTCAATCTACTAACCTTGATAACATGTGGAAGAAACTATAGTTATCTTGAATCAAACATGCCAATAGATTTTGATTCTTCTAACTGAACATACCATAAGTCTAGGGTATTTCATTAGAATTAATATTGTAAGATAATCTAACAATATTTACGATAACCATCTACTATTTGGCTTACCTATTTACCAACAAAGTAAAACTTAATGGTACAATAGAATTACCAAGTCAATTGCATGCATTATAACACAAGTATTTTGACCAAGTTAAAGACATAAGCTTATAATCCCACTATACATTGTAAGTCATTGATCAACTCATTGACTTCATGCATATGTCTTAAAACATAGCAAGTTAACGTCTTACTTTATATTGTAAGTCTTGTATTAAAAGACTTCATGTTTGTGACTTTACAAAATCATATTAAATAAACGCTATCGCGTAATTTATTATTTTGAACATTTGATCCGACACTTCCAAAAATTATCCCGATATATTTTTATACTTACATTAAGTTTATAAAAATAATATTATTTAGTTTACCCGGTGTTTTAAACTTATTTCGTATATAAATTGTTATAGTTATATAATTACGACGGTTTTCTTAAATATTACACGATAATTATATTTCACTCAAATTTTGCAAGAAATGTATTTTTATAATTTTTATGACATCGATATATTTTATTTTGTTCTGTTAAAATTTATTTCTAGCTAACGCTACCCTAAATACTATTTTAACTTACAACTTACAAACTATACCTACACATTAATACATTTACTAAATAAAAATTCATTGCCAACTCTTCTTTTCTTGTCATAAATCCCACGCCACCACCATAGTATTCTCCATGAAATATGGATCTTGTCTTGTGAATTTGCAAAATATCTACAAGTGTATTATATTATATTCATTCACTTCACATACAACTTGTTTTTGTAAAATGAAAAATCAAAGCCAACTTCTCTTCTCTCTCAACACCATGAACGGCCATCCAAGGGGATCAAGAAGGAGGGATCATCAAAATTTTCTAATCAAGTTTTATTCAATCTAGTATCACTCTTTGTATAGGTATTGAAATAAAAACCTAGAGTGTTTAGGATAAATCCTTTGTTCTAGTCACCTCATCAAGTATTCTAGTAAGCATATCATGTCCATTTTTCATCTTTCATATTCATTTCATATTCATTTCATCATATTTGAGCAAAAACATGCAAGTCTTATGGATATTTATACCACTTTTACATTGTTTTTAAGAGTTATACATATATAAGTCATCCTATAATTAATCCTTGTTATATATCACTCTTGATGATCTTTAGGAACCCATGACACCCTAAGAAGGTGTATGGTAGGATTATAATAGCTCGGAGTTGTTTTGAATGGATTGGAATAGGTTTGACACGAGAAAAACTCATTTCGACAAGTCTTAAAAGGGTCATCCTTATTTTGTAAACTGGAAAATCCGACAAGAGACATAAATTTTGGCCTAGATATTTAGAAAATATACTTTAAAAGCGAAACCGTGGCGCTTGAGCGGATTAAAGCGGAGCTATAACGAAGAAGATATGAATTTTTCAAGTTTGGCGGCGAAATATATATATATCCTGAAATTTCAGCATGTTAATTCTAGTTTATACGAGTCAAAACGAGTCTTAAGCGTTATAAATTATTTCGACTTATCAAAATATATTAGTATACTTTGATACGAAGCTAAGGACGATAATACGTAGAAAATGGATTTGTAGAACTTAAACTATACACGTTTACACAAAATTGCCGTAACTTTATTATTTAAGAAAACTATATTATTTCTATTAGACAAGTGTTACGGTAAACAAGTGACCATATTGAAGGCTATTTTTAACGTTGACGTAGAACTTTTTGTAAAGAGATGTCTTCTAATAAAAGTGAGATCACCAAGCATATTTTCCAAAATGATCAACCGTTTGTATAGCGGAGTGGTAATGAATTAACTACGGTTGCTTAAACTTTGCCGAAATTCACTTTTAAACTACATTTTGGACAAAATCACCATACTTAACCTATATTTTTCTCTATGAACGAGACCTCTAGGAAAAAAACTTAAATGCCAAAACTTTGAGATTATTATACAAGCTTTCCAAAACCGTTGAGTTCGTTTCCTAACGTCCGACGTACACCATTTTACGACTAGCTTTTCGAGGCCATTTTAGTCACTTTCATGAAATTTCCAACGACATTATTTTACGACGAAAAGTTATAATTTCACAATAAATCATTAAGAAACTATTGTAGGATGACATTTTGGCGTAAATACTTGCAAAGTAATTTAAGAATGGTCAAGGCGTCAAAGGAGTATTTTCGACGAAGAGTATTATTTTCAAAATTCACAAGTGGTATAAATAACATACGAATTGCATGCATAACATTACATCATAACTCATTACGTATCATATCATTCATAATAGGTCATTTTCGAGATTCACGCTACATTTCAGTGTATCCACTTTTGTCATCATAATCATTGCAACAGGTGAGTTCATAGCCCCACTTTCTACTATTTATTGTTTTACAAACTCTTGGGGGAGATACATGCTCAACTATTTTTATTCGAACACAAATGCTTTGAACTGTATGCTATATCCAAATGTTTTATTGTCACTAAGTATTTGTCATGTTTGAAGTCCCTACATCATGCACCATTAGTCACTTGCGAGTGAGCGCGAATATTGTGAATAGGCCTATTGGAATTAACACTCCCGTTCTTATTGACCCAGTTAGGGAAATCGAGCGCACTATATTGAATCATTAAGGTAAATTGGCAAGTTTACCCATTAGGGTGCTGATGAAACGATTTTACCAATTTCTATTGGTACGAGGTTTACGCTTTGGTTGTCATGAACTTAGTGAAATAAATGTTGTTTTGTTTTCAACGATGAGTGTGAAGCAACGTAACTCACACTTCGAATATTGTGTTCAAACGAATTAACTAAACCTATGAATTTCACTCAACCTTTGTGTTGTTGTTTTAAGCATGTTTTATCTCGGTAACTAAGGCATATACTTCATGGCATGCATGTGGACACATCATGGAGTCGCGATGACGACTCGTCTCACTGGGTTTTACACACTTTAAAACATCGTTTGAATTGTAACAAACTTATTTCCGCACAAGTTGATTTTCATTTGGGACCTATACTTTGTAAACTCGATTGTTTTATTAAATCAAGCGATGTTCTTTTCAAACGACACTTTAGGTCGTTCAATATAACTGTGATTGTGATGCTATGATGATCAATCCCGAGAATTCCATTCCACTGCAAAGCAGTAATTTGGGGTGTGTGATTGGCATCGAGCTTGATTATAGAGAACTAGGTTGCATCATTGACCCTGACTATAACTACATCATCATAGCATCTCATCATTTCAACATAAGTGCATATTCACTTTACATGTGGTTTATACGTACATTTTGCGAGTTATTTACTTTCATTTCAAATCGATTGTCACATGGATGCCCTTAAATACCCATCCATTATCCTTTCCTCATACTCTAATGTGGTGAATGCTTTGTCATTCCCTATCGCAATTTTAATATCAGTTGACTCATCACCGATAACGTCGAATGCCGAGATAAACCTTTAAGTGCGGCAAAGTCACTCTCACTCCTTTGTTTCACCACTAACATGTCGAGTTACACGCTATTCACACATTAAGTCACTAAACCATTATACATTTGAAGCACTTACGACATCTCATAACCCATTTCTTAGGAAACCGTCGATCATTTTGAAAAATAACCTCAAACTTATCATTTCTTATCACATCTCTTTGGGCGTTTATTATTGACATCGGACTTTGCTACATCTCACCTTTCCTTTTATTTTGAAGAAGATATGGCGCCAAAGAAAGTTGCACTGAATTGACACAAGCGGCTATTCAAAAGTTAGTAAGGGATAGCATAGGCGATGCTTTAAGGATGAAAGGAAGCGGTGGTTGCGAGGCCATGGTATTGCCAAGCCGCTAGACTTCTTCTTCTGCTGCAGGAATTGCAGGAGGGTCCGGGGTTAGAAGTTGTTCGTATAAGGATTTTAAAAGCGGAGATCCCACTAAGTTCAAAGAACCACTTGAAGGGCCACTGCCATGGTTAGATGGTTCGAGAAAATGGAGTCCGTGTTTTGTTATGTAATTGCCGGATGATAGCAAGTTTAAGTTTGCTACGAGTACACTACTTGATGGGGCGTTGTCGTGGTGGAACTCTTATGCTCACCGATGGGAATGGAAAATGCTTTCAAGCTCACTTGGGAGCAATTCAAAGGTTTGGTAACAAAGAAGTTTTGTCCGCGTCACGGAGGTGAAGAAGTTGGAGACCGAATTCTATGAGTTGGTAACTATTGGGTATGACATTGATACTTACATTCGAAGGTTTCAAGAATTGGCGTGTTATGCCCATCTATGGTTTCGGATAATGAGAAGCTACTGGAGGCTTTCATTGAAGGACTTCCGAGATTATTCAAGGTGATGTGACTTCTTTTGATCCACAAACGATTGAGGAATCTATTAGAGTGACTCGAAGCTTATGGCACAAGTAGTAAAGAGAGGAAATATCACCAACACCAACCGAAACCACAATAACAACAACGGCGATAACCAAATCAACAACAACAAAAGAAAATGGGAAAATGACCAAAGAGGTTATAATAACAACAACCAAAACCGTAACACTAACCATCACCAACAACAAGAATAGAAGGCAAGAAGCGCTATGGTTTATGTTGTTGCACCAATAGAAGGCGAGGTTATGCGGAACACACCCACTATGTAATCGATGTAATTTTCATCACTCGGGTCCTTGCCACGCCAAGTGCCACAAGTGCCAAAAATCGGGACACCTAGCCGGGGATTGTAGAGGTAAAGCCGTAGTCACATGCTCGGATGTGGGAGCAAGGACACTATCGGAACCAATGTCCTCAAAACCAAGGTCAACAAGTTGAAGGTGCTCATGGGAATGCATACATGTTAGGAGGAAGAAGCTCGTCAAGGTATCAACGACGCGGAAGACTAAAGAAGTTCGAAACTAACAATCTTATTTCTCCTTATGTGCTATGTCGTACTAAGTTTATGTCTTCCATCGTATCCGAAACTTTATAACTTAAGGATGTACTACTTTTGATAAACCACTCGTTGTAAAATATTCTCATCTATCGTACTTTATTTTCTTTTCGATTTGTTATCACTTACGAGAATTTTAATTCCTTTTACTTTAACTATCATTTTAACGACACAGTATAAATCTTTGTAAACATTGAGAGTTATAACAACTAAACCGAACATCACATCATCGTTCCTTAATTATACATAGCCTAGCTAACTATGTCTAATTCTGGAGGGATCATGTTATGTTGGGGGCAGTTATTTATAAATCTTAGTGCAAGCACAATGTTCACATATTCCGAAGTCAAAGTGTTATTCGTGGAAGATTTATCCAACATTTTCTCTACTATGATGTTTTATACACTCGCAATCATCGATAACCGTAACGACACTTCTCCATGTCTTCTCTTCTCGATATTCATCATAAACCCAAAATTCGATCGACTAACACGAATGAATTCGTGGATGAATTCCTTTTTGGATGGCGAATGTGACAACTCGCAATTTCGGTCATTTCTCAAATTTCATTATTCATCGTTTATCGTAAACTAGGTTTCTGAGTTTCAAAATCGCGTAACCTTAGTGGTTTAGCTGCGAATTCATGATCATATCATCGAGGACATTTCATATAGACTAAGTTTAGTCTACATTTCATTGGCATCATTATCATCATGTTAGTTCATTCATGAATTTGCATCTTTCACTAAAACGAATAATTTCATATTAAATAAACGCTATCGCGTAATTTATTATTTTGAACATTTGATCCGACACTTCCAAAATTATCCGATATATTTTATACTTACATTAAGTTTATAAAATAATATTATTTAGTTTACCGGTGTTTTAAACTTATTTCGTATATAAATTGTTATAGTTATATAATTACTGACGGTTTTCTTAAATATTACACGATAATTATATTTCACTCAAATTTTGCAAGAAATGTATTTTATAATTTTTATGACATCGATATATTTTATTTTGTTCTGTTAAAATTTATTTCTAGCTAACGCTACCCTAAATACTATTTTAACTTACAACTTACAAACTATACCTACACATTAATACATTTCTTGAATAAAAATTCATTGCCAACTCTTCTTTTCTTGTCATAAATCCCACGCCACCACCATAGTATTCTCCATGAAATATGGATCTTGTCTTGTGAATTTGCAAAATATCTACAAGTGTATTATATTATATTCATTCACTTCACATACAACTTGTTTTTGTAAAATGAAAAATCAAAGCCAACTTCTCTTCTCTCTCAACACCATGACCGCCATCCAAGGGGATCAAGAAGGAGGATCATCAAAATTTTCTAATCAAGTTTTATTCAATCTAGTATCACTCTTTGTATAGGTATTGAAATAAAACCTAGAGTGTTTAGGATAAATCCTTTGTTCTAGTCACCTCATCAAGTATTCTAGTAAGCATCTCATGTCCATTTTCATCTTTCTTATTCATTTCATATTCATTTCATCATATTTGAGCAAAAACATGCAAGTCTTATGGATATTTATACCACTTTTACATTGTTTTTAAGAGTTATACATATATAAGTCATCCTATAATTAATCCTTGTTATATATCACTCTTGATGATGTTTAGGAACCCATGACACCCTAAGAAGGTGTATGGTAGGATTATAATAACCTTGAGTTGTTTTGAATGGATTGGAATAGGTTTGACACGAGAAAAACTCATTTCGACAAGTCTTAAAAGGGTCTGTCCTTATTTTGTAAATCTGGAAAATCCGACAGTAGACATAAATTTTGGCCTAGATATTTAGAAAATATACTTTAAAACGAAACCGTGGCGCTTGAGCGGATTAAAGCGAGCTATAACGAAGAAGATATGAATTTTTCAAGTTTGGCGACGAAATATATATATATCCCGAAATTTCAGCATGTTAATTCTAGTTTATGCGAGTCAAAACGAGTCTTAAGCGTTATAAATTATTTCGACTTATCAAAAATATATTAGTATACTTTGATACGAAGCTAAGGACGTATAATACGTAGAAAATGGATTTGTAGAACTTAAACTATACACGTTTACACAAAATTGCCGTAACTTTATTATTTAAGAAAAACTATATTATTTCTATTAGACAAGTGTTACGGTAAACAAGTGACCATATTGAAGGCTATTTTTAACGTTGACGTAGAACTTTTTGTAAAGAGATGTCTTCTAATAAAAGTGAGATCACCAAGCATATTTTCCAAAATGATCAACCGTTTGTATAGCGGAGTGGTAATGAATTAACTACGGTTGCTTAAACTTTGCGAAATTCACTTTTAAACTACATTTTGGACAAAATCACCATACTTAACCTATATTTTCTCTATGAGCGAGACCTCTAG
The DNA here is from genome assembly GCA_022545495.1 of Chrysanthemum lavandulifolium. NCBI lineage: Eukaryota > Viridiplantae > Streptophyta > Magnoliopsida > Asterales > Asteraceae > Chrysanthemum > Chrysanthemum lavandulifolium. The sequence goes on from CM040240.1 coordinate 209,148,957, forward strand.
GATAAAAACTTAAATGCCAAAACTTTGAGATTATTATACAAGCTTTCCAAAACCGTTGAGTTCGTTTCCTAACGTCCGACGTACACCATTTTACGACTAGCTTTTCGAGGCCATTTTAGTCACTTTCATGAAATTTCCAACGACATTATTTTACGACGAAAAGTTATAATTTCACAATAAATCATTAAGAAACTATTGTAGGATGACATTTTGACGTAAATACTTGCAAAGTAATTTAAGAATGGTCAAGACGTCAAAAGGAGTATTTTTCGACGAAGAGTATTATTTTCAAAATTCACAAGTGGTATAAATAACATACGAATTGCATGCATAACATTACATCATAACTCATTACGTATCATATCATTCATAATAGGTCATTTTCGAGATTCACGCTACATTTCAGTGTATCCACTTTTGTCATCATAATCATTGCAACAGTGAGTTCATAGCCCACTTTCTACTATTTATTGTTTTACAAACTCTTGGGGAGATACATGCTCAACTATTTTATTCGAACACAAATGCTTTGAATCGTATGCTATATCCAAATGTTTTATTGTCACTAAGTATTTGCCATGTTTGAAGTCCCTACATCATGCACCATTAGTCACTTGCGGTGGGCGAATATTGTGAATAGGCCTATTGGAATTAACACTCCCGTTCTTATTGACCCGGTTAGGGAAATCGAGCGCACTATATTGAATCATTAAGGTAAATTGGCAAGTTTACCTATTAGGGTGCGATGAAATGATTTTACCAATTTCTATTGAGTGCGAGGTTTACGCTTTGGTTGTCATGAACTTAGTGAAATAAATGTTGTTTTGTTTTCAACGATGAGTGTGAAGCAACGTAACTCACACTACTGAATATTGTGTTCAAACGAATTAACTAAACCTATGAATTTCACTCAACCTTTGTGTTGATTGTTTTAAGCATGTTTTATCTCGGGTAACTAAGGCATATACTTCATGGCATGCATGTGGACACATCATGGAGTCATGATGACGACTCGTCTCACTGGGTTTTACACACTTTAAAACATCGTTTGAATTGTAACAAACTTATTTCCGCACAAGTTGATTTTCATTTGGGACCTATACTTTGTAAACTCGATTGTTTTATTAAATCAAGCGATGTTCTTTTCAAACGACACTTTAGGTCGTTCAATATAACTGTGATTGTGATGCTATGACAGCCAATCCCGTGAATTCCATTCAGCGCAAAATGTAATTTGGGGTGTGACAATTATGAACACCGCCTCGGGTTTCAATTAATATTTCAAGTTAATATCTACTACATATATTTAAGTCATTCAACGAATACTCAAATTCAAAGTAGTATTAGATTACTTCATTTAACTATGTCATTCCATTAAATGTTTAATGTAAGAAACTTCAGAATCATCCATGCTCGTTCTCACGACACATGGATATTTTACCTTGGGCTACAATCTAGTTCACGTTCTCACGTAACATAAATTGTAACTACAAGTGTTTCTTAAATATAAAATGACATAAATATTTAAAGTAGTATTTGTTATCATCTTGACACATGTTTTTAATGGGGCAATCATACACATTTAAATGTATAATTCCTATTGGAACGTTACTCTCTTACCTTGCGGTCAAGAGAATCCATTTAAATCATATTTATATGTGTTGTACCTTGCACACAATAAAGATTTCTCCCACTTGTGCATGGAACAACATCATGTAGCAGATAAACAACACGATACACGTTCGTTTATTTGATTAATATGATTTGTGTCATAGATATAACAAGTAGATGTAGGACTATATTGATTAGTAAGGAAACGCACATGACTCTCCTTAAAACATAAATGCCTACAATTGGAAAGTAATTATCTTTGAAGATAATTCGGGTTACTACACAGGAAATAAGGCTAGTAGCTCCCACTGAATTAGAAATCAATAAAACAACTTCTTATTCAAGAATGCAACACAAATGCTCCATTTGAATCTAACAACATTGTAAGTGTTGCATAACCAAAGTGAAAACAACTTGCTTGCTTTTTACTTTCCTACACCTTTGAAGAACCATACGTAATCATTACTTAGGTAATAAAAGGTGTATTCTACTCTGTGAATGATGGGTTATCCATCAATGTTATTAACTCGAAAAATTTGGTATGCAATTTCTTCCTTAACAGTGCCTCTTGATGCCAAGAAACCGTCAAGTTCTCTCACGCAAGCGTAAGAAAACTTAAAATAGCTTAAGCACGAAATCGATCAGAGGAGTATAGAGTCTCCCCGGGTCGTTATGTCCCAGCGAGCTATGCAATGGATCAATCAACGTCTAGTGATCGAGAAATTTGAACGATAAAGGGAATTGTGATATGATTATAACTAAGGGAAAGGACATAAACTACAAGGGCTAAAATGCAAATTAAAGAAAGTTAAAAAGATAAAAAATATTAAATAAACGCTATCACTATTTTAAAATTGATGAACGTTTAAAACTTAAAAACTTACGTTTAAAATAAAATTACGTAAACGTACAAAATAAAAAGTGAAACTTATACAATACAAATCCTAAAAATATGAAAAATACATTTTTACAAACCTAATGATAAAAGAAAATTTATGGAAAAAGAAAATTATTTTTAGAACTAATTATCTAATTAAAACTATTTTAACTATTAATTAATTATCTAAAATACAAGAAAATAGGAAATTAGGCTAGAAAAATAAGATTAAGACTTGGAAAAGTCTAAAATATCAAAATAGACTTTTCAAAACTGTTTTTGTATTTTATGACTATTTATCTATTTTCTAGGAATTTTAAACTATTAAAATCTAATTAAATCACTAAAAATTACCAAATGAACTATGAAAAATATGGAAAATTACTTTTTCTACTTTTTATATTTATCTAGACCTAAGAAAAATGAAAACTTATTTTTTTGGACCTTTTCTGAATTTTTTGTATTAAATGCTATTTAAAAAGTGCTAAAAACTAATTAAAATTAGGAAAAATAGCAAAACAGCTAGGAAAAATCTGAAAATTTCAGGGAAACTCTAAAATAATGATAAGAAGCTAGGAAAAATGGAAAAACAGTATGTTATGTGGAGAAAATTGGAACTGATGAATCAAGTGCTTATTGAAATAAGCACTTGATAAGCAAATGAGCAAAATAAGCAATCCACTGAAAACAGGAACTATGATTAACTAAAAGTGACCAAATGAAACTCAAATCAACAAACTACAATCACTGATTAGCACAATATCACAGATTTGATGTTTTTGATATTAAGCTAAAAACAGAAATTGGTATCAACTTGCAGTCTCAAATTAAGCACTCAAATAAGCTAAAAATTAAAAACCAATTGTTGATACCTAAACTAGACCTAAGTAGCTATCTATGACCAAAAGACCAGCCTTTGACAAGCTTTACTAAGGCCTGTGCAAGCTTGGCTAAAACTGAGAAAATCACTCAGTTAGTACTGAGTTGGTGCAGGGCACCAGAGCTTAACTTTGAGCTTTTGTACAAGCTCAACCAGAGGGCTTGAGCTAAAAACAGTGATGAGGTCTTAAAGACCACCAAGGAGACTACTTGTAGAACAAAAATCAGATTCTAAAAATCTTTAATCAATCCTGTGCATCATCTGCAAGATCTGCAAAAACCAACCTTGACACATTTTTTTGACTTTTCTAAATAGATTGATCTTTGACTAAAGTGAACTTTGGAACCAATTTGGTTACTGAGATTGATGTTATAAGGTATAATAAGTATAATGCAAGCAAGGTTTAAGAGTTCCAAACACAAAACAAGGCTTTCCAAAACCAAAAATCCAACAGTTTTAACAGTAAGAAAGATTTAGAACCAATTTTGACTTTTTGAGCTAACAGGCACAAGATTGTGACTCCAATGAGTTACTTATAGCTAAATAAACTTGAGCCAACAACAAGCTCGCATCTTGCATAGGTTTGAGGGGCGTTATAACGATGAACCAAACACCCTTTCTTAAACATTTAACAAATTAAAACTAGGCTAATCACTAAACAAGCATGATGATGATCAAATTGACTTAATTAGACCTAAGTACATCTATTATAACAGGACTTGTGATTAAAACTACAAACACCGCCTATGCTAAAAATAAACTTTTAAAGGACTTACAATATGTCCACTAGCCACTATGGCACGCTAAATTGAAACCAGAGAACACTATCCTACCAAATTCAACCCAAATGCTTCCCTTTCACCCCATTTCCAGTTCTGCTTCACCCATAGTCCCTTCCATACCATTATCCATGATCAGTTGACTATTGTTGACTTTAAGCACTTTTGAGTGAGATTATTTGAAACTTAAAATTTAGCTTACAGAAACCAATGATAAGTTAATGTGAACTTGTTTGAGCTTATAGACAAGCTTATTGAAGCTTATTCATAAGACTTGGATTTTGCAATTTTCAACAGTTGAGTGAAATACATGAAATGAAAATGCCACACAAATTTATGCGAAAATGGTTTCTATTGATAGAATAACTTGTTTGAGTACATAGAACTAAAAATTACAATTTAAAACTTAGATTAAGACTATTGCTACTAAAGCGACATACATTTTATAAAAACTAAAACTAACTATCCTCTATCCTTCCTTCTTGGTTTATTTATGCTCCAAGTTGCTCTTCTCTCTCCTCGGGTGGATCCAACAAAATTCTCGACCCTTGGATGTCTTTTGAGCAATATTGGCCATAGGATGAATTTGGCGGGAAAACTGGTTTGGATATCGGGGATGGGGAAAGGTGTGCATTTAATGTGGTGAGATGTTAGGTGAGGTGGGGAGACAAAGGGTGAGGTAGAGTTAGCTATGGGAGGTGGTTGGTGGGAGCGATGACAAGTGTCGGGGGACAGGAAAGGCGGGTTTGTATTATTTAAATGGTTGGGTTTTGGGTTGGTCGGGTTAAAGGTTTGGACCGGGTAAGTATATTTGGGCCAAGGGTTTAAGATTGGGCTTGGGCATTTTAATTAGGTCCGGATTGGTTTGTTTGGATTAATAAACACAAGGACCAAAGATGTAAAACTCCAATTTCAAGGACCAAACATGTAACTTATGAAAAGTAGTCAAAGGACTAGTCTTGCCAAGTTTAATAATCCAAGGGCTAATTTTGACATTTTGAAATTTCAAGGACTAGTTTTGACCAATTTTGGATTTTCGGGGACTAAATTGTAATTTTCTCAAAACTTTTAGATTTTCCACCAAAGGACTAAATATGACAATTTATGATTTTAAAAGACCTTTGGTGACTTTTCTTTTGAAATTTTGGCTCGGGGACTATTTTGACAATTTTATAAACTTGGGGACTAAAGCGCAATTTTGCAAATTTGATATGTTTTCATCGATTTTGATATTTTGCATTTAAAACACATAAAACAACGATTTGTGATATTTTGATCATTTTGATGTGTTTCGAGTGTTTTCGAGATGATTTTGCGGTTTATTTTGTACAAAAATGATGAGTATTTACACACTCATCAATCCCCCACATGAGATATTGCTAGTCCCTAGCAATGATTTGAGAAAACATAATGGATTTTAATCTCTTTACCAAAAGCCATCACTTACGGAGTAGCCAAATGTTTCAGTTCAAGTAAGAACCATGGTACACCGATAACCATGTGATTTTGAGCAAACCACCGACTTTCAACGGTTTGATTTGTCTTTACCGAAGCCGTACCCTTACGGACTAGCCAACTCTTAGATAAATTATCAATATTATCTTTGGTGGTGATTACCAATTATGGATTTTCCATTGCCTTTACCACAAGCCATAACCTTGCGGGCTAGCCAACTCTTCACTTTTTAGGATATGGTGAATGAATACCATACAATTTTGGGCAAATTGCAAGCCATATAAGCGGTTTGAGAAATCTTTACCAAGAGCCGTTTGCTCTGGATTAGCCAATCCTTTTGTCTTCTGAGACATGGCGGATGATAACCAAATGAGAAAGTGTAAAACACTTACTCCAAAAAAAAATTTTGGCCAAAAACGGGAATTGGTATAATTATATGATAAAATTCGTGAGAATTCCCCACACTTAGAAATGAATATTGCCCTCAATATTCAAAGTACCGCGGTTATGCGAAACAAAAACGTAAAAGGGAAATACTACGGCCATTATTTAGAAAGATTTTTTTTTTTTTTTTTTTTTTTTTTAACATGTGGGCATCACCCCACACTTAGGTGGTAGAAAGGGTAAGAAGTCGAAATATGGGTGAAAACCCATATGGTGTGTCTCTTGTTTTTGATTTCAGTCGCTAGCTTGACTCGACCCAATTCATTGGTTCATGGGAAGCAAAGTGGAAGAAACAATCTCCATCGGACTTTCATTCAAGATGTTTGGACAAACATTTGAAGCACGTGAAAGTTCCACACCGATGAGATATACATAGAACCGGCTCAAAAATGATATATGGAAATGCGGGATCAAAGATAATGTCTTCATTCGAAGGAGTGAAGAGCAGGAGAAATCACGGGATAGGTGAAGAAGAGATGAAAATCATGATAAACATCATGACTAACTCATCTTCATCTATAGGAGGATCCATAATTTCGGGATTATGAATCTCATCATTTAAGCTTATGTGATCAAGACAAATCTCGGGAGTGTCTAGATCAAAGTAGAATTTATCATACTCCGCGGAGATATGATATGAGTGAGTTCATCGGAGAACTCCATGAAAGTGAATGAATCATATTCGAATTGATATGAGTGGGTTCTTTGGCGAACTCCTCAAAAGTAAATGATTCATGATCGAGGAGAATTATGAGAATGAGAAGTGGTATCGCCACTAATCTTCTCTCCCATATTATCAAAGCAGGAGGCTTTCATTTCCGGAATAGAATCATCGGAAAGAATGTCACTACCCTTAATGGGGATAGGAGATGAAATAGGTTTCTCTTTGAAAGCCTCGATTTTAGAAATGAGAAGACCGACATTCAATAATGTTGCTCGAAGAGCTTCATCTTTGATTTCGATGTCGATAACTTCATCATTCTCTTCTTCTAAGCTAACAAGCTCGGAAGGTGAATCTTCCACATAAATGATGTCTCCACAAGATAACGAATCATCATCATCGAATCGGAGAACATCTCAACATGATCATTTTGGAAGACAAGAGGAGGAGGATATCACACACATGATCAAGAATTCCTGTGACTCTCACGGGATTGGGACAAGGTCCTCAACACTAGACTTTATGAATTCGTCCGATTCCTTTTCAGAACAGTGTCGAGATGCTCGTCCCCATAATAAGAGTGAGTGTGAATCTCGGGTGTGATAGCAGTTGTTTGAGATGGAATCTCAGCTGCTGGAATATCAACCGATCGAGGGGTTGAGAAATATTACTTTTAAAAGGATAAAACCCTCCTCGTCATCGTCATAAAGTCTTGCCTTGAGAAATTGGGAGCGCCTTAGATTTGCTTGCTCTAGGATAAATAATTCTTCCCTAGATTTGCGAGCTTCTCGTTCTTGACCAGCAATTCTCCTATGGTCTTTTCACCACTCACTTGATTCTTAAAGTTTTGAATCATATCATCAAGTGTTTTCATTGCGGTTTCAAGATCCTGGGAGATTTCATGAGACAACGGCTCGGATGGAGTTTGAACCGTATAGTCTTGTGGAGGTTGGAAATTATCAAACATGTGAGAGTCATGATTGTTACAAGGAAATGGATTCCTGTTTGACAATCGAGTGAAATGGGGACCTCCACAGTACTACACATGAGAAGCTGTTGAGTGCAGACAGTGAATCATATGGATTTTGGTCATAACCAAAACTACGAGCATCACTGGAAAAGCGTTCATAGACAAACGTATTTCGGATTGACACTCAAATCCTTGGTGAGGACCTCCACAAAATTCACAGCGGTATGTTGATTATATGAAGAATAGTCGGGTGTGGTGGGTAATTGGAAAAGTTTGAGGAGTCGTTAAATGAGTTCGATTAGGATCATAATCAAATGAATTCCTCGAACCACAAAACAAACAACTCCGTTATGAATATCATTACCACATTGTACACAAGTACACCAACGACGAGGGTGAACCAAGAGAGGCTCACCACAACCGACACAAGGAATAAGCGATTGCATTTGAAAGTTATGAAGAGGAATCGGTTTATTCAAAGGATCAACAAAACCAACATGGTGATCCGAATGACTATCAAGTCTCGAAGAACATTGAGAAAAATCGGGAGGTGGGACAAGTGGTGTGCTCGAGAGCTAGCAATTTCCACCACTTCCGTTATGGTCTCGGTTTTGGTTCTTGAGAAGCGTGAAGATTAGGCAAGTCATTCTTGCTAATCACGGTGTTTGAACGGGTTCATCGTAATCAATTCTAATTCTCGACCTTTTTCATCGGCTTGAATTTGTTCGATTAGATTACGGGCTCTATCTTCAAAGAAAGTGTCCTCGTAATCCTCGGTGGGTGCTTGGGGTAGCTCCGACGTTTGAGCTGGTTTGTCAAGATTAGAATGTATTTCGGGTTGTGGCGGGTGGTCGAAATAACTTTGGAAAGAATTTTTGATGGATAATTCGCACAATTGCAAAATTCGCTTGAACTAGGCCCTCCACCACACACGCTCACACACATGAAGTTGATGAAGTCGACATAAGAATTAAACATATAGAGGATTAAGAAGAGAATCAAATGGTTGAGAGGATACGAAGAATAGAATTAAGCAAGAAAAGAGGGTAAGAGAAATAGAATCAACGAATAAGAGGATTGAGAAGAATATTTTTGGTATTTTTGGATAAGAAAATATAAACATATCTGAGATGGATGGTATGAACAAAGAGTGAATATCCAAATCACTAATCGCTAGGCGAAGATAATCACCTGACTCCCGTGGCGCTAAAATTTGATCTTGTAAGAAACCGTCAAGTTCTCTCACGCAAGCGTAAGAAAACTTAAAGCGACTTAAGCAATCAATGAAGATCGGAGGAGTATAGAGTCTCCCGGTCGTTATGTCCCGGTGAGCTATGCAATGGATCAATCAACGTATAGTGATCGAGATTTGAGCGATAAAGGAATTTGATATGATTATAACTAGGAAAGGACATAAACTACAAGGGCTAAAATGCAAATTAAAGAAATTAAAAGATAAAAATATTAAATAAACGCTATCACTATTTTAAAATGATGAGCGTTTAAAACTTAAAACTAAAACTTACGTTTAAAATAAAATTACGTAAGCGTACAAAATAAAAAGTGAAACTTATACAATATAAATCCTAAAAATATGAAAAATACATTTTACAATCCTAATGATAAAAGAAAACTTATAGAAAAAGAAAATTATTTTTAAACCTAATTACCTAATTAAAAACTATTTTTAACTATTAATTAATTACCTAAAATACAAGAAAATAGGAAATTAAGCTAGAAAAATAAAATTAAGACTTGGAAAAGTCTAAAATATCAAAATAGACTTTTCAAAACTATTTTTGTATTTTTGTGACTATTTATCTATTTTCTATGAATTTTAAACTATTAAAATCTAATTAAATCACTAAAAATTACCAAATGAACTATGAAAAATATGGAAAATTACTTTTTTACTTTTTATATTTATCTAAACCTAAGAAAAATGAAAACTTATTTTTTGAACCTTTTCGAATTTTTGTATTAAATGCTATTTAAAAGTGCTAAAACTAATTAAAATTAAGAAAAATAGCAAAACAACTAGGAAAAATCTGAAAATTTCAGGAAACTCTAAAATAATGATAAGAAGCTAGGAAAAATGGAAAAATAGTATGTTATGTGGAAGAAAATTGGGCCGATGAATCAAGTGCTTATTGAAATAAGCACTTGATAAGCAAATGAGCAAAATAAGCAATCCATGAAAGCAGGAACTATGATTAACTAAAAGTGACCAAATGAAACTCAAATCAACAAACTACAATCACTGATTAGCACAATATCACGATTTGATGTTTTGATATTAAGCTAAAAGCAAATTGGTATCAACTTGCGGTCTCAAATTAAGCACTCAAATAAGCTAAAAATTAAAACCAATTGTTGATACCTAAACTAGACCTAAGTAGCTATCTATGACCAAAAGACCAGCCTTTGACAAGCTTTACTAAGGCTGTGCAAGCTTGGCTAAATCGAGAAAATCACTCGGTTAGTCTCGAGTTGGTGCGAGGCACCGAGCTTAACTTTGAGCTTTTGTACAAGCTCAACCGGAGGGCTTGAGCTAAAAGCAGTGATGAGGTCTTAAAGACCACCAAGGAGACTACTTGTAGAACAAAAATCGATTCTAAAATCTTTAATCAATCCTGCATCATCTGCAAGATCTGCAAAACCAACCTTGACACATTTTTTGACTTTTCTAAATAGATTGATCTTTGACTAAAGTGAAATTTGGAACCAATTTGGTTACTGAGATTGATGTTATAAGGTATAATAAGTATAATGCAAGCAAGGTTTAAGAGTTCCAAACACAAAACAAGGCTTTCCAAAACCAAAAATCCAACAGTTTTAACAGTAAGAAAGATTTAGAACCAATTTTGACTTTTTGAGCTAACAGGCACAAGATTGTGACTCCAATGAGTTACTTATAGCTAAATAAACTTGAGCCAACAACAAGACTGCCACTGCATAGGTTTGAGGGGCAGTTATAACAGTGAACCAAACACCCCTTTCTTAAACTGTTTAACAAATTAAAACTAGGCTAATCACTAAACAAGCACAGATGATGATCAAATTGACTTAATTAGACCTAAGTACATCTATTATAACAGGACTTGACAGATTAAAACTACAAACACTGCCTATGCTAAAAAAAAACTTTTAAAGGACTTACAATATGTCCACTAGCCACTATGGCCTGCCAAATTGAAACCAGAGAACACTATCCTACCAAATTCAACCCAAATGCTTCCCTTTCACCCCATTTCCAGTTCTGCTTCACCCATAGTCCCTTCCATACCATTATCCATGATCAGTTGACTATTGTTGACTTTAAGCACTTTTGAGTGAGATTATTTGAAACTTAAAATTTAGCTTACAGAAACCAATGATAAGTTAATGTGAACTTGTTTGAGCTTATAGACAAGCTTATTGAAGCTTATTCATAAGACTTGGATTTTGCAATTTTCAACGATTGAGTGAAATACATGAAATGAAAATGCCACACAAATTTATGCACGAAAATGGTTTCTATTGATAGAATAACTTGGCGAGTACATAGAACTAAAATTACAATTTAAAACTTAGATTAAGACTATTGCTACTAAAAACGACATACATTTTATAAAACTAAAACTAACTATCCTCTATCCTTCCTTCTTGGTTTATTTATGCTCCAAGTTGCTTCTCTCTCTCCTGGGTGGATCCCAAGCAAAATTCTCAGCCCTTGGATGTCTTTTGAGCAATATTGGCCATAGGATGAATTTGGCGGGAAAATCTGGTTTGGATATCAGGGACAGGGGAAAGGTGTGCATTTAATGTGGTGAGATGTTAGGTGAGGTGGGGGAGACAAAGGGTGAGGTAGAGTTAGCTATGGGAGGCTGGTTGGTGGGAGCAGACAGAGGTGTCGGGGGGACAGGGAAAGGCGGGTTTTGTATTATTTAAATGGTTGGGTTTTGGGTTGGTCGGGTTAAAGGTTTGGACCGGGTAAGTATATTTGGGCCAAGGGTTTAAGATTGGGCTTGGGTATTTTAATTAGGGTCCGGATGGTTTGTTTGGATTAATAAACACAAGGACCAAAGATGTAAAGCTCCAATTTCCAAGGACCAAACATGTAACTTATGAAAAGTAGTCAAAGGACTAGTCTTGCCAAGTTTTAATAATCCAAGGGCTAATTTTGACATTTTTGAAATTTCCAAGGACTAGTTTTGACCAATTTTGGATTTTCGGGGACTAAATTGAAATTTTCTCAAAACTTTTAGATTTCCCACCAAAGGACTAAATATGACAATTTATGATTTTAAAAGACCTTTGGTGACTTTTCTTTGAAATTTTGGCTCGGGGACTATTTTTGACAATTTTATAAACTTGGGGACTAAAGCGCAATTTTGCAAATTTGATATGTTTTCATCGATTTTGATATTTTTGTATTTAAAACACATAAAACACTGATTTGTGATATTTTTATCATTTTGATGTGTTTCTGAGTGTTTTCAGATGATTTTGCAGTTTATTTTGTACAAAAATGATGAGTATTTAGACACTCATCACCTACCATGCCCATACTGGTATGTAGCACCTTTAAAGGTTAAAGCAAAACAACTAGATAAATAATGCTAGTTTGCTTTTTACCAATTTTCGCGGTAAATAGTCTAACTTCTAATTTAGTAACTCATATACATGTTTTTCAGTTAACCAACATTCATGTTTGTTACAAAAGGATTTATTCACCAAATGAAGGTAATGAAATCTTTATGGAAAATAAGATGTGCAATTCATTGCTATGAGTTACATTAGAATTTAGACAATTCAAATGTTCTATTATACCTTTCTCATTCATGAAAAGGAATAGGATTGAGTCTCATGCTTCTCCCATGGAAAGAGACTTCGTTTGTCTTTTCGTAAATTATTCTCGATCAAACATTTGTTTGAAAGCGAATGGATCAATTTACTAATCAAAGACTAAACCACGTTTACGATTAAATATTGCATTTATACATTCAAAAGAATTACAAAATTCAATTTTAGTATTTTCGATAATTAACCTTTTCAAGAAAATTAAATACCCATGGTTCAAAACATATAACCATTTAATTTTCACTTGAAAACTAGGATCCAAATTGACATAGTTTCATCACATCAGTTGATCTGCTAGTAATGAAATTATTCAAAATGGTACGAGTCGAACCTCAATTGCCAATTTTCAAATTGCAATTCCTAGATTTATGGGATTTACATTTGGCAATTTCAATTGCCATGTAAACATGTTTTATCCCCATCTTATGCCTTGAGTTGTGGGTTCTCACTACAAATCTCAATTAAGTTGTCCAACTTAAGCGCAAAATCATCCATACCGTTCTCACATCACGTGGATATTTTACCCTTTGATTATGATCTAAATCACGTTCTCACGCAAATAAAAGGTAATCTTAGGTGTTTCCGTTTCGCTGGATGGCATATAACTTAAATTAAGGGTAATGATTTTGATGTCAAATCAAATATGTACAAAGATGTCATGCATTCATCTTCGTAACATAGGTTTTATTAAAACATGTATATCTTGTTTTAATTTATAAGCTTTCATCATCAAACTTTAATTGAGGTATTTGATTCACCAATCAAGGAATTTAGTGTTAATTATCATCCATTATACCGTACTTTTGCATAAGTGTAAACACTTAGTGTTTCGGGTAATTACCACCGAAGTGGCGCATGGAATTAAAACTAATTCGCCCTTATGATGAGCTTGCACATTTAATGGCTTACTAAGTAGCTCCATTCGAACTTCTGAGGGAGATGACCGGTGGCGCTAAAGCATAACCTTAGACATCCTTTCGGTGTATTTGCGCGCTTCTTTATTAACCCTTTATAGTTCATTCTAGTGGGTGAGCCGTTCAAACCATTTGTACCAAAGTCACCAATCAATTAAACGATTATGATTACTATGCTTAAAAATACATGTTTCACCATTGTTTAGGTCGGTTTATTTTCTTGTATAAATACCCTTGTTACACATAACAAACAAGCAAGTATTTAAAATAAACATATAAACAATGAATGCATAACAAAAATAAGTCATGCATATTCTAGATCCGTCAATATGCATATGTTTAATTAAGACTTTCACCCGTTTGACATAATGTACAAGGTGAGCCACATGCATCGATTCATCGATTGCGTAATTGATTAAATTAATAATGATTGAGGTCTTCCCCAATTTTAGATCTATCATAATTATTTAGTGTATATCACTTAAGAAAGACATACAATAAAAGCAGATCCATGATAAAACATGCATGTAATTATCATGGATGTAAATCACACTTAACAATTAATGCAATTAAACAGAGTTACGCAATACACATAAAATTGCATGCAACCTAGGGTTTCTAATCCAATTAAAACTGAAGTTTACAAAACCCTAATTAGGGCACCAAAAAACGCCCCCCCAAAAAAAATTAGGGTTTAGGTTTTGCAAACCCTAGATCTACGCATACAATTAATAACACCAACAGTTTATTTTATTTTATGTGTTTCAGTAATTAATTACTTGTTATACAAGGATCGTGATGCCACTGTTGCGTTTAAGATATATGAAAACAAATAAAATCATATTGACACCACAGGACTACACGGTGGAAGACTTAGAATCATAACAATAATTAATTAGCTGAAAGATGCATAACGTACCTCTTGCAATTGGTAGATCTCTTCAATTCAAGAACCCTAATTAGGGTTTATGTGGTTTAACGAATTGACCCTTACCGGTTTTCAATTCAAACCAATTGATGTAACAATAATGTGTTTACCACGTTTTTGTACACACGTATTATTAGCGATTCGATGCGAATGCTAGCTCTTGATCACAATAGAATAACCAAACACCTTTGTTATGCTCAAGGTCACTCGTAAATCCCTTACAATGGGTATTCACTCGTCGACCAAGAGCAAGAGGGAAGAAAAGAAGAAGTTTGGCCTTCTCATGAAATCAAGTGTACCAAAGGATGAATACAAGGGAATGTATTTATAGCCTTATGGTAGATGTCAAGTTTACTATGGTTTCCGATGTGGGATTCCATAGTTTCGATAAAACAAGCCCAAAAGAGTTCCTAAAACCGTCTCTTGGCTTGTTTACTTTTCTTCATATCCGTTGACATTTAACGACCGATAGTCACTTTCGATAAGTGCTTATCGCTCGTTTAGTCGTTTATTGTGAATTTAATAATTAAACATAATATTTTATATTAATTATTTAAACATCGAGTCTCATACGTAAAGTGTGCAATCCCGTGGTCTCGAGTTCGAATCCGGTCATACACAAATTAAATATATCCATAAACCAACATACTGAAGTCTCGTGTTCCCACATTTAACAACACTCAGACTATCATGAAAAAAAAAACACAATTTTATTACTCATTTTGTACATGAAGTGTTGGATAAAAGGGAGTTTGAGTTCGATTTCTTGTGATCGAAGGTCTATGAAAGCTTAGAGGCGGTGTTCATTTATTAACCAACTTTTGTAATTATGTAGCTATGATCACATCAAATTCCATCAAAACTCAATGAGCCAAACTTTATAAGAAACTATCTGAACTAAATACCCCTTTTGAAGGAATTTTAACCAATATAAGTTTTATTGTTAATATCTCAATTTTCTTAACCTTATCACTCCTTAATTACATATATAAGTATCACCATTTGATTCATTTTATAACTTAAATGGTTCAAAATTCTGCTTAAACAAATATAAATACACATAATATTGAGGGCTTACTCAAATTGTGACCGGCCATGTTTTATTTCGTGACTAATAATTAATAATAACATTTTATATATTAATTATTAACATCAACTCTCATCGTAATGTGCAATCCCAAAGTCTCAAGTTCGAATCCGGACATACGTATATTTAAATATCCATAAAACCTTTCGGCTCCACTTGGATATTACTAAATATAGTAATGACATTGGTTAGTCTAGCTTTAACACGCCAATGCCCCGGATCGAATCGAGTATGGTCTCTGGAAAAACCATTTAATGATTCATCATTTTACTTATCATTTTGTTACTAATACTACATTTAACTATGAATATGGATCAAGTCATTTCATAAGTTAATATTACATTTCTCGTTGTATTTGATTAAACAAGATTACCAAATCATCTGAACATATTCCAGATAGATCTTGGGTATGGCCATACAAACATCTTGTCAACTCTACGAGGGCCCAAATATAGTATTATGCTTTGAAACAAATTCAAAGGAACAAATTCTCTTGACTACAAACATAACACATGAACTTTGTAACACTTACGAAAATAGCCCTTATAACTACCGATTCACGGATAGCGTTAGACTATCTTACACAAATGCACTACATTCATATCGGTTTATCGCTATCTCAAGTCGAGGATAAACACTTCATGATATACTTAATGACAAAGATCCATAAAGTATCATCATGTAAAGTTGGGATGAGTCCTATATTCAATTCATTGAATATCATGTGAATCTTGTATGTCCCACGATCAATATACTTTAAAGTATATTCTACCAAAACTTCAGTTGTCTTAATTCAATGACATTCCCACATCATTGATCGACAACGGACTATTTAGAATAACATAAGTTATTCACGGATTAAACATGCAAATATAGGATATAATATTAAGAAAATGAAAATAAACATAAACAACTATTTTATTTCATTAAAGTAATATTTGTTCATAACATCCTTTATCCAAATACTAATCACGGATCGCATGAAACTACTAGCTAAGCGAAGTCCTATCCCATCGGCATGGTCGATGAAGTTTTCTTTTGGCAAAGGCTTCGTAAAGGGATTAGCTAGATTATCATCTGTATGAACTTTGGTAGATTGATTTCACCTATGTCGACTTGTTCTCGAACATAGTGATATCGACGAGGAAAATGTCGGCGCTCTTCATGACTCCGGGCTCATTGGCAAATGTTATTACAGCAGAGTTGTCACAATACACATTTAAAGGTAATTCGGTTGAGGGCATTACTACGAGTCCCGAAATGAATTTCCTAATCAACGACTTCATCGCAGCTTGAAGCTATGTCTCGACTCAGTAATAGACACGCCAACCGTTGTTTGCTTCTTGCTCTTCCGATCAATTGCTCCTCCATTAATGACAAAGACATAACCGTCGAGACTTCGTATCATCTTTATCGGTTTGGAATGGCGCATCGCAAAAACTCAGAACATCAAGTTTTGCATCCGGATTCCTCCATACACTAGAAACATTTATTTAGTAGCCCTTAGATACTTAAGAATGTTCTTAACAACTTGCGATGTTTCACACAGGTTACATTGATACCGGTCGGTAATATTACGTGCAAACTCCACATTAGGCCTTGTACATCTCACGGCATACATGATAGATCCTATAGCGAAGCATAAGGAACCTTCTTCATGTATGCCACCTCTTCAGTGTTGACACGCATAGTTTATTACTTAAGCCATGTTCAACTTGCATCGGCAAATATCCTTCTTGGAATTTTGCATCTTGAATCTCTTGATATTTTATCAATGTAAGCACTTTGGCTTAGTCAATTAACCGCCTTGATCTATCTCGGTAGATCTTGATTCCCTGAATAAATCTTGCCCCTAAGTCCTTCATAGAAAAGCACTTTCCAAGATAAGACTTTACATCTTGCAAACTTGGAATATCTTTTCCCATGATCAATATGTCATCGACATATAAGATAAGGAAAATAACATTACTCCCACTAGCTTTATGATACACATGGCTCATCAAGATTTTGGGTGAAAGCGAAATTTCTTGATTTCTTCATCAAAATTCTTGTTCCATTGCCTTTATGCTTGCTTCAACCCATAAATGGATCTTTGAAGTTTGCATACACGCTCAAAACTTTGGATTCACAAACCCTTCAAGGTTGCGCCATATAGATGTCCTCATCTGGCGACCATTTAAGAAAGCGGTTTGACATCCATTTGCCATATCTCATAGTCATAGCACGCAACTATGGCTATAAGAATCCTAATAGCTCTAATGTCTCCTCGTAGTCTATCCCAAAGGTTTGAGTATAACCTTGAGCTACAAGGCGAGCTTTATAGGTGTGCATTGCCATCCATGTCGGCTTTTATCTTATAGAGCCACTTACTTCCAACTACCTTAGCATTTGGAGGTAAGTCAACCTCTATCAAACTTCGTTATCTTTCATGGATTGCATTTCCCCATTCATTGCAACTCACCATTTTCCTTTTCGGGACTCATCATGGCGACTTTATAGTTAGCGAGTTCACCAAGACCCTAACATATTTTCCTCGGCTTCTACGTTGAGACATAGGCGATCGGTGCACGCGTAGCCTTGCGGATCTCTGAATGGGAACCACGTCAACTTGGTGGAACGCCCGGACTTTCGAGTTCTACTTGAGGTTGGCTAGTGTTTCGTAAGCTTCTTGATCATCTTCCGGATCATAAACTCTCCCTTTGAATTCATGAGATATGAGATCCTTTTCAAGAAAGTCTCCATACCTAGCAACAATTACTTTGTTTCGGTGGAAAGTAAGTAGTAACCATAGTTTCCTTTGGGTATCCTACGAAGATACACTTAACGGATCTTTGTTGTAGCTTATCGGTGAGTCACGTTTAACAAACGCCTCACAACCCCAGACCTTTAATTAAGAAAAGTTGGGAGCTTTCCCATACCACACTTCATAAGGAGTCTTAACAACCTTCTTAGTTGGAACCATATTCAATATGCGAACAGCAGTTTCTAAAGCATAATCCCAAAAGGATAAGGGAAAAGTTGTAAGATTAAACATTGATCGCACCATATCTAACAATGTATGATTCCTTCTCTCAAATACACCATTTTGTCGTGGAGTATATGGAGATGTGAGTTGCTGGACAATACCACACTCAGCTAGATAATCTTTAAACTCTTGGCTTAAATATTCACCACCTCTATCGGATCGAAGAGCTTTAATCTTCTTTCAAGTTGCGTTCTACTTCACTCTTAAAACCTTAAATGTTTCAAAGACTTCATGTTTATGTTTAAGTAAATAAACATAACCATAACGATTGAAATCATCGATAAAGGTTAAAGTAGCTAGCACCCTTTCTTGACACATGTCTTAGTGGTCCACATACGTCGGTATGTATCACACCAAGAAGATCGAAGCCCTTTCTAAACTATTTGTAAAGGTTTCTTGGTCATCTTCCCGGATATGCAAGATTCGCATTTATCAAATGATTCATCATTGATGTCTTGCAAAAGCCCATCGTGTTGCAATTTGTTGCATGCGTTTCTTGCCTATATGAGCAAGTCTACAATGCCAAAGAAATGAAGAATCCAAATCACCTTTGATTCTTTTATTATTGATGCTAAAGGCGTAATTATTTTTATCAATCACATTATCATGCAAATCAATTTCAAACACACCATTCTTTGGAATAACATTAAAGTAAAAACATCATTTAAAGAAGCAGAAATTCCATAATCGGTAAATGTATGAACGAAACCAATATCTTTTATCAAGGAAACATAAACGACACCCCTAACAACGGAAGGTGCGTAATGACAATCGTTTAATGACGGTACTAAACCCGAAGGTAAAGCTAAATCAAGCGTGCATGTAGCTTCAACGATCGCATGTGCTCCATTACCCACGCGTAGGTATTGTTGTCCATAGGCAAGCTTCCTTGCTCCTCTAAGTCCTCGCGAGTTGTATTACATATGTGAATACCACATCCAATATCATATACCAGAATTTATTTTATGAGGAAAAGCAAATAATTCTATCATCAAAAGAGTACACAATCGCCACGATGCGGATTTTTATACCTCTTATTGCGCAACTCATCAAGGTATAGTGGACAATTCCTCTTCCGATGTCCAACCTCGGTGTAGTGATGACAAGCCATATCCTTCTTGATTCTCACGCTTCTTGGGAGGGTACTTCTTGGGTTCTTGTTGATAAGTCATAACTTGTTTTCCTTATCAACTTTACCCTTACCTTTCCCTTTCTTGTTAAGCTAGCGGCTTATTAGGCTTTGAAATCCTACCCTTACGGATGGTCAAAACCGCGGTGTAGGGGCCTTCTTGGGCAAACCTTTTTCGTAATCAATGAGCATTGCATGTACCTCACCGTTGTCTTCCCGTGCAATGCATATTGTAATTGCGCATGAAACCATCAAACTCCTTGTTAAGGGATGCATTGATAAGGCCAATTTTATGTCATTGGGGTAGACATAGTTAAGTCGCCCGAGTGGTCCATGTAACTCATCATTTCGAGCAAGGCGCTTACAGTTTCCCTTCTCCTTGCTTGCAACTATGAAGAGCATCTATCAAATCATACTGACTCTACTGATCATGGGCTTTTCAAACAACCTTGCAATTCTTCAAGCATGAGATTATGGAAGTAATTTTCAAAGCTGTTTTTGCAAGTTTGGATTCATACTCCAGAGCATAATGCAAGCGACCTCATTATACTTGTCATACTCAGATTGCCATGCAGCTCGTGCTTGACGAGTAGCATCACCGCAGTTCGGGAGGACAAGGCGTAGTCAAACATTGAGTCTTTTGGCAACCTCAAGACAATTTTGAGTTGCCGATACCAATCATTGAAATTCGCACTACTGAGTTAATTTCTCTCGATCAAACATAGATTTGAGCAGCGAGGCTAGTCGATGGATTCAGCTTGAGCCATTTCTCTGAAATAAAAGTTCAAAAGTTAGTACTTTCGATAAGTAATCATTCAAGAAAATAAAATACCCTTTGGTCAATATTCATATTAACCATAGTATTTTCCTTGAATTTTGGATCCTCATTATCATAGTTTCACCACATCGGTTGATCCGCTAGTGGTGAAAGTATAGAATAAATAATTGTTGAAAACAATAATTGACAAACAAGTTTTCAATTCCAAAAGTTATGGGATTTACAATTTTGCCAAAATGATTAATGCAAAACGTAAGCATGTTTTATCCCATCTTATGCCTTAAGTCATAGGTCTCACTAACTAACTTAATTAAGTTGTCTAATTTAGAAACAGCAAATGATTAAGCTGAGGTCTCACACAACAAAATAATTCACCTTGTTATTGTAATCTAGATCAAAGTCTCACATAACTAAATTACAACTTCAAGTGTTTCATATCATTAGATGGCATAAACTTAAATTTAAAGGGTACAATTTTTGACGTGTAATCAAAACTTATGTATAAAGAAGCATGCATACAACTTTATAGCATAATATTTTCGAAAAAACTTACATGAGATTTTAATTGCTAAGATTGAATTCTACAAAGTTTTAATCGATGCGTTGAGAAACTTACAACTTTGCACTAAGATGCTTCGTACATAGAATGGTTATACTAGGTAGCTCAATCGAACTCACAGGCGAGGAGGACCGGTGCGCAAAAGCATAACCTTAGACATCCATTCGGTCATTGTGCGCTTCTTAATTAACCCTTTTAGTTTGTTCTAGTGGGTGAGCCGTTCTAACCATTTAGTACCGTCACATCAATCGATTAAAAGTTCAAGAATAATTCTTAGATAACAAATCAGTTTCGCCATTATTTAGTCTATTTAATTTTCTATTCCAAAAAACCCTTTTTGCTTACTAACATGTCAAACAATATATAAACAAAAAAGCACTTTAATAAAAATTAAACACACTCAAATAATATAAACATATAACTAAACAATTTTAACATATGTAAAAACAATTAGCCACATGCATAATTATTTCAATAAACTCTAATAAACAATTCTAGGCGTAAATAAATGCATACATTAACTAGGGCTTTCACCTACAAGGTAGATGAGCCACATACATCGACAAGTCGATTGCGTAAGCCAAAGTTAATAATATACCAATTAGCACATAACGAATTTTTATTAGTTATAATTGAGGTCTTCCCCAATTCAATAATTATCAAATAAATAGAACATCTGTGTATCAACTAAACAATTTATTACAAACAATACTCCATGGCAAAACATGCATGTTCCACCATGGATTCCGCATAACAATTATCACCTAAGATACGCATATTACATGGCACATAACAATTATTCATTAATTAACCACATAAAATTAGCATGCAACCTAGGGTTTCTACGAGTTTTACAAAATTAAAACCTAATTAAAATAAATTAGGGTAATTGACCCATAATAAATAAAATTAGGGTTTCAATTCAAAACCCTAGAAACCATAAAAGACATGCATATAATCATCAAGATTCAATTTTATGTGTTTGATAATTAATTACATCATATTGTGACTCGTGATGCAAGCTGCTGAGATTTAATACTCATAACAATTATATAAAATCAAATAATATCATCAAAGAATGCAGGTGAGTAAATAGGAATAATACATGTAGTAATTAACCGAATAAGAAAACGTGTACCTTTTAGCAATTCAAGAATCAAGCGGTAATTAGAACAAAACCAAAACCCAAAACCCTAACTTTGGGGTTTAAACAATTCGACCAACCAAGAAGTCGACCACCAAGATTCACAAGTTCAAGCGTACTTGTTCTTCGTTCTTATACACACGTACTATTAGCGATTTGATGTGAAAAGCTAGTTTCTTGAATCACAAATAAAACCAAATACTTAATCTTGAGTTAAGCAAATCGAAAACCCTTTGGGTTTGGATGTTCGACCGGCCACACAAGAAAGAAAAGAGGAGAGGAGAAATTAGGTATATTGGTGATCCAAGGTTCGGAGAATAATGAATACAAGGGTTTGTATTTATAGTTTCTCAAAACTTGGTGACCAAGAAATCCCACCTCCTTGGGTTTGATAGCCCACGACCGGCCATGCTCCCCCAAGGGGATTCTAGATCCTTCTTGTCCACTAATTTCATTCTTAGTCCTCGTAGTTTACATTTAACGACCGTTAGTCAAAACCCGTTAAATATTAACTATCGTTATGTTTATTCGTGACTAATAATTAATAATAACATTTTATATATTAATTATTAACATCAACTCTCATACGTAATGTGTGCAATCCCGAAGTCTCGAGTTCGAATCCGGACATACGTATATTTAAATATCCATAAAACCTTTCACAACAAACTGTAGAATGCGAAATTAGAGACATTACAGAACCAATAAAAAATTGCTTCAATCGTTAATAAAAAAATTGCTTCACGATTCTATTTTCAATAATAAGTTATCGAGAGCCGGTTATGATTACCGTAAAAATAAGATAAGCAATAAAGAAGATTTATTTGAATAACTTTTCATACAATTGTCACTCTTGAACTTTAATCGTATTCTAAGATGTTTAAAAACGGTTGGATAGTATCATTAACCACTATTTGCGGTGTCTACTTTTATAAAAACAAAAATCCATATAGTATAAATCCATGTCCTAAATTAGTGGGTTTACATAATAAACATAAAAAAACCAGCAATAATATAATTCAAGTTGATTCAATACAATTAGAACTTACCAAAATTATTGGATGGAATTCAAGATCATTCATGGCGGTTAAAGACCAATATGCATCCCTTCTAGTCCAATACTATATCAGGGCTCATGCATCGACATCTTAGGTTTGATAAATCTCATTGACATTATTGGATGATGGAAACTAATTTGTGAATGATTTGATATTGGGCGGGTTTGGGAAATTAAAGGAATAAAAAATCGTAAGCTATTTTAGGGATGATTTGAATACCGTGTATTATCATTGATGTGTTGCGGCGATTTCTTGTGATAGAATCTTATGAAAGAAGCTTTATGATTGAAGAATGAAGAAGAGCTTGTACTTGCCTATATTATTGACCAATAACATTTGTGACACATCGGGATATTAATTGCAATATGTGCTTCAAGAGTTGTGCAAAACTCTTGTTTATTATATTAGATAGATGTGTTGTAGAAAGCGATTTCTTGTGATAGAATCTTATGAAATAAGCTTAATGATTGAAGAATGAAAAGCAGAACTTGTACTTGCCTATATTATTGACCAATAACATTTGTGACATATTAGGATATTAATTGCAATATGTGCTTCAAAGAGTTGTGCAAAACTCTTATTTATTATATTAGATAGATATGCAGTGGTCAAGGAAGATTTTGTTGATCTATTATGCTCCTTCCTTAGAATACCACATTTTAAATCGGTTCCGTGTTTATCATTGAAGGGTTCTTAGGAAACTTACATAAAAGCATCAAGGAGACGAAATCGGTTTCTTACGATCAAAGAAAAGTAAATATTGGTTAACCCAAAGTTGACTCTCGTCATTCATTACAACGAGTAAGTAGCATCAACTTTTGTTTATTGGTTGTATGTAGAAACAGATCTATAATAATTATTTAAAGTTTTGTGTTTCTACATGTGGTGTCAGTTTTTAATGAATGAATTGTGTTATATTCATTTTTGACCTATTGGATCGATCTATCGCTTGGACAGGCAATCACGATGGGGTCGTAACATGATCATTGTTCATAGTTTTTTAGGCTACGTACACAAGGTAAAACCCATATACCCTTTATGTAGTACGTCGTTTTGGATTCTGCATCCTTTTCATGTTATATGATCCGATTTATGCTATAATTAAGGTTATCATGAGTAAATCTTTTATTACTTCTAAAAAAAATTAAAAGTTTAATTTATTGACAGGTGTATCTCATAAAAAACAACTTTAGGATGTTATGAATATTTTTATATACAATCACTAGCTTCATAAACCGCCCAATGGGTGGGTTAAACTCATATTATTGTTTGAAAAATATATTTGGACGTAAGTAAATAATGAATAACGGCAAATATATTAAACAAATAGTATGCAAACATACCAATTTTATGTTCATTGTAAGAACTATAAATCAAAAGCATAAAAGAATAAAGCTTTTGTAGCCATTATAAAAGTTAGAAAACTTTGTAGCTACTATTTTCTTGATGTAACCTTGAAACACTACATAACCTAAACCAAACATAATCCATTAGTGAAGTACAGTGAGACCACCATGTTCGGTGCGTTGAAATACTACACAATGATAATTTTTGTTCCATGAGCGCATGTCTCTATACATATCATGCCATGACTTGAAATGAAGTCCATCATACATATCAACAATGATTTTCATTGTTTCCACAATAACGATAGGAATTTGACTTAGAGATGGAATATATAGTTGATTGCTAAATATATAACAAATAAAAACAAAATTACAATCCATGAATGACTTCTTTATAGACAACAGTGTTTGTGATATTTCCATGTGAAAAACTTGATGTTCAAAATATAGTCCCAACTTGGACAAAGTTTGACTTTGAGTTTTCTTATTGGTCTCTCTAGCAAGTTCAATGAGTTAAGCCACACCCGCGTGCACAAACAAACATCAAACTATAAGACAAGCCTCTTAACATGTCAAACACTAAACAAGAAATTGCTTGTTTAGCAACTTAATCAGAGTATATTAGTGACCTGGGGCTTGCAACTAAACATGTTGCTTGCTTGCAATATTTTTTAAGTAATCTCAAGAGAAGTAAACTTGTTTTCAACATGGCATATACCCATATTAGAAACTTGCCCAGTAACACACAATTGAACATTTGATGGGAAAAATATGTATACTAAGTAGCTGTACAAAATAAAGAAAAGGAATTAAAACAAAAGTAAACCACCTAGGCTTGTTAATGCAGCTTGTTAAAGTGTGATATGCAAATAATCGAATTTCGCCGTCTAGGCATTAACATAAAATGGCTATAGAAATTTACAACTTACTTGCAAACTTGTCAATATCATGCATTTAAACACATTTTGAGTTTGAATGTTTGAGTGATGAGCATTCATAATCTCGGGTAAACCCAAGAACAACTTTGATCTACATGAGATATCAGTAATAGATGGCAAAAGAAGTTTAGTTTATTCAAATACTGCTTTGGCTGTAGAAAAATTTTGGTGGCTCTAATGACTATAAGAATGAGGAAACATTTCTATAAACAAACCTCAAACAAAATGTGGGGTATGAAGGACATATTTTGTAAAGAGTTTTTGTTATAATACTTAATATGCAATCCATAAGTCTATCAAATAAGCTAAGAGACTAAGATACACACCCTTACTAATCTTATATAATACTTGATATGCAATTAACATAAAACATTTACCAAATTTTGGAGCATATTAATACATACTTATGGAAAATTTTGTTAATAATATAAAGAGTAGTTTCGACATTTACCATCCTAACCGTGTAAGAGTCCCGCTAAACAAAGAAGAATCAAATAGTGAAAAAAGCTAAGAGACATTTAAATATTTTGCAGCCATTTGCTAGATTGTACATACCTTTGGGCTTAAACTTCTTCAAAGAAGTTTATCTTTAGCAAGTCGGTTAACAATCTCACAACAACCATTAGTGTTGTAAACATATATGTTGGCCCCTTTGTAGAATGGAGTTTTAGAATATTTAACCATTTGCAAATATATTTTGTGATAGATATCCAACATGATAGGCTGTATTAGCAAATTATGGTATCAGTTTATAAAAATTCAAGTCATATTTATAAAAACATATTAGCCATTTCGTATCAGCTTTATAAAAAGTCAAGTAATATTTATAAACACATATTAGTCATTGTTGTATGGTATTACATTGGTGACGGTTAAAGAAAAGGTAAGCTTAAGCTTAATAATTTGTGCATCCCAAACAGAAGAAGTTGATTTGTGTTATCTTACACATTTCTTATGTAATAGTAGTCCCAAAATGCATTGTTTGGTTATGTGATAGTAGTCCCAAACAGAATAAGTTTAAAGTGGCTCCCAAAATGCACTTTTTAGAGAAAAAAATCTTCATCAGTCTTTAATCTTAATCTTTCCAACAAAATACAAGAAAATTTGGTTGTTGTTGTCAAAGTTGTTAGGTGGCTGCTGTAAGGGGGTGTTTGATTGTTGCTGTCAAAAGGTGTTTTGGTTGATGTCAAGTGGAGTTTGGTTGCTCTCATGTTAACACACATCTGCCATAGAAAACGCTAACTGAAAAAGAAGTATCTATTTTTTGATAAGTTAAGTTTCATATGTCATAAAATTGAGAATAGAACAAAGTATGTTAATGAAATTATGCATATACATCAAATTTACAAATAATTTTATACAGGTAAGACAAGAATGTGAATCAAAATATATGAATGAATCCGTATTAATGTGTACCTTATAGATGACCCTCTTTTAATAGTTATAGAGACGAGAGTTGCAACCTTTTCACCTGTTATGTGTATATATCTAACAAAGAGAGACAAACTAAAGTGGACATAAGGAGAATGACCAAATTATAAACAAAGAAGATTAAGAAACTTGGACATTTAAACTAAAATCGATATTTTGTTGCACCTTGTCAATGTGGCTATTTTAAACCAGCCAACACAAGTTTCCAACATGCGAAAATGGTTACCTCATCCCATTAACCAAACTGAATAATTGCTAAAATGTTTGTTAGTATACTATAATAAGAACTCTTCAAATGAAAATATCAATACTTCTGTAAATATTGATCGAAATCAAGAGTCATTCAAAGATCATGAAATGTGATTATTTAGGATGCCCAGTAATGAAAATATAGTTTAGTAAAAGTCATTACATGGGTCTTACCGGAAAAGACACTAAGATATATGCACCATATTGCCAATAAGCTCAATTTTTCTATTGTTATTGCCATCATTGCCAATAAGCTCAATTTTTTTCATTGCATAACCTTTTATTCCTACAAACTTGCATAAGAATGATTTAGATTACTCCTCAAAATACAACACTTTTCACCAAAGACTAACATTGTAGATTAAATACATACATGATTGGCCTTGCTTTTTTTCCATTCATCTTCAATAAGATCAATAGCTCATCAGATGCATGACTACTTCTAAGCAAAAACACATAATTGGGAAATTGATCAATCTCCATGCTAGTGATACTATAATGGTACTATAATGAAAAAATGTTAGAACATAAGAGAGGGGACATTAGAAACCATAAAGTAACCTGGAACACTTGATTAACCATTAATCTCAAAGGCTTGCTTTAATACCTAAAAAACATGATAAGTAATTAACTACTGATATATACTTAGAAATAAGTTCAAGGTCCATATACCTCAAGGATCGAAGCTTCAAGTATTATTTAAGTACATTAGCCTGCTTGAGATGCTTCCTTACAAAGTATCGGGATCTCGGCACCAACTTTACTCTGAATAGCTACCCCCCCTGGAACAAATTGAGGCTCCATCTATCAATACATATCAGGAATAATTCTGAAAATGTAAAAACCACCAAATATTCAAAAGACTATTTTAAAAAAAACCAAATCATCATGTAAATCAATTACCATTAGGAACAACACATTTGTATAGCCGTATAGCCAAACAAATCGAGGTAATATAAAGTAAATGCAATGATCACATCATTATAATTCTAACTATTGGTTAAACACAATATCGAGGTAATCTAAACTAAATACGGTGTCGAGGTAATATAGCCAAACAAATCAAGATGTGTTCTCTACAACACTTGGACCACCGAATCACACCGACTTCATTTTGCCTTTTTCCCTAAACAAACACAAAAAGATCTACACCTAACAAATATATGTCATACGGTTTATTTATGAAAAAAACAATTATGCGATGAAGAAAAATTGTAAAACCTTTCCGTGTTTGTGTTTATTCGATGCTGATCATTTTAATCTAATTCGGCGCCTTGAAGGTTGTGGTTTGATTTTTTAGGTTATGGATGATTGTAAAAACCTTTAAACATGCCAAAGATAAATATGAAATGGATTGGTTTGGTGATATTGATCAAGATTTTGAATGTGTTTTAGAATAATAGTATTAGGAATAAGCATTGAAAAGGGGGAGGTTATGAAGAAAATTTGACTGGCATTGAATTTTTCCAATAAAAGCCGGATATGTGACTACAAATTGAAATATATTGCGTTGGAAGTAGAAGATAAAACACAAATATGTGGGTTGCCTCAGTGGTTGAGGCGTGTGGCTTTGAATGTAACAACCCATGTTCGAATCTTGCTTGCTACAAATTTCTTTTTATTATGTAACCGGATAATGTGCCATGGTGGCATTTCCACCTCATTATAAGATGTGCCATGTGAACATTAAAATGCCTACTAAGCATTAATGGTACATATTTTATAGACATAGAAGTTAATTTTGAGTACAAATAACATCTATCTTTGTGATAACAACAAAAGATGAATATGCATAAATATTTCTAATCAAATAAAGACGTGTAGATGAAAAACAATTTTAATAATCAATTGTGCAATTTTAAAAATCAAGGGTAGTCAATGTTGATTATACCATTATGTTGTATGTTCAATATAACTGAAAGAGAAGTATCAACCACATTCTTGAACACAAGAGCTGGATTTACGCACAGTGCAACTCCTCAACAACAAGTCCTTTTATGACAATGCCAAACAAAGCACATTTAACTATTGAAGAACAAAAACTGCATTTAAACATATTACGACAACTATTGATGCATTACGACAACTATAGATTTGTTTAAGATGTTAATTGAGCTTGCTTTTGACCCGAAACAATTGTGCATACTCGAGAGGTTGTATATATGTATTTATGGCCGATATGCATAATCTTTAATCATGTTTTAATTATTAGCTCACCTTAATGTAGTGATTATATATGTTGATATTGACTATTTTTTTTCCTTCGATTGATAATCAAGAAGGCCAGCACTACGTGTAATCGACAAGGCACAAATTCGCAGTTCAACCACATCCAACTGTTGATGGCTTATTATTAAAAAATGTGCTTAAGAAATGTCATAAATAGGATCTGAAACTTGTTGATTTGGAGATGATGCGTCTTCAAAGTAGCAGTCGAGAATGGAAGTCGATAAAGGTGATTTCTTTTTCTTAAGCTAAATTAGAACTAGAATAATGCATACTGATGGGCATATAAACTAGTTGTATGGTTGGCTAATTTATTTAATTTTCATGATCAATTCAATATATGGCAAACTAATATGACCAGACGTACTTTACAAGTTTGTAAAGGTCTTAAATGATTGAAGTTATTATAAAAGAGATTAAAGATGGTCAAAGTTTTATAATATGTTATCAAAACCCAAAAAGAGACCTGAAATCATAATAATACTACTGTGGATCAAGAGTGGCTATCGTTAAAAATACATATAATTAACATTATTTTAGTGAACGTGATAATGTTTATGTTAATGGATAGTATTTGTGTTGAATTAAACTTTCAGGTAATTAACTTGAGCGGAGGAAGAATTTGTACCAGAAGAATCAAGAAAACATGCGATCATCATTAGTTTCCAAGACGTTTTCTAGATCAACAAGTAGTTGAGGTGATCTGAATGAATATTGGATCAAAATGCTAGGATCACGGCTAGAAAACATGCAACAAAGCGACAATGGTCTTGAAATAGAAAAAGTACCAACTATTCGATCAATGTAACTCGACATTGGGTTTATTTTCTTGTCATGCCTTGAGTTGGGAAGCTTTTATCCATTAAGCAAGAAATGGATGCATAGCTATATCAATGATCATCCATCTTGTGAAGTCTTTGAGTTATCTAATATAGAGTCGATGGCGGTGGGACTCGCATACCGGATCGTCCTAGGAAAGGATGTATTTCGTAGGTGAGTCCCACCCGCCATCGACCATCGACTCTTTAATGATAACTCAAACACTTCGGCGATTGATGATCATTAGTAGATCGATGCATCCATTTCTTGCTTAATGGATCAGCTTCCCAACTCAAGGCATGAAAAAAAAATAAACCAGTGAAGTTACATTGATCAATGAATAGTATACACTACAAGATAATAGACCTATAGTGACTATGGTTCTAGTGACACAAATAAAAGTGTCAGTAAATCTATACTTTTAATGACACTTTTTAAAAATTGTGAGTCAAAGCTTAATATTTTGAGATTTAATGACACTTTATGTATAAAATGTGTCTTAAAAGGCAAAAAATGTATCCTCACACTCTTTTTGTGTCACTATAAATAGACTTTTACCTGCTGGACTTCTACCTACACTTTATAAGTGTAGGAGAAGCATACAAAACATTTAGTGACACTTTTTTTATACTTTTGTTGACACAATTTTATTTTTAGTGACACTTTTTTTTAAGTGTCACTAAAAGACTATTTTTGTAGTGGTACTTTAATCCATTACAAGACCATCATCGCCTTCTAGTTGCATGTTATGTTACATAGTTGCGCCTAGCATTTTGATCCGATGTTCAATTATATCACGTGAACTACTTCTTGGTCGGAAAACTTCTTGAAACCAATGATGATTGCATGCTTTGATTCTTCTAGTACAAAATCATGCTCCGCTCTAGTTAATTACGAAAGTTTAATTCAACACTAAGACTATCCGTTAACATAAACATTATCATGTTCCCTAAGAAAATGTTAATTACCCAGATGCTTATACCTTGTCTTGGGGAGGCGCAATATTTTACGGTGGTGTAGATGAAAGTGGAAAGCTTAGCGATACGGTCAAGCTCTATGATGTGAGACCGGGGCTTAGAGGCGCTTCCTAGCGCTTAAGTCTGAAAATGAGTTCGGGGTGATGATGGAAGGAAAGTTCTATGTGATTAGAGGCGATTGAGGAAAGATGGAAAGGCGTTGTCATGTGGTGAAGAATATGATTTTGAAGCTAATGGTGGCAACAAATTTCTAATATATTTTCCCAATCAAGGCATATCACTACATGTCTCAATCAAAGTATACGCAATAATGATTTGAAGTTTTGTGTTTCTACATGTGTGTTAGTTTTAAATGCATGAATTGTGTTATATAAATTTACGACTGTTGGATCGATCTATCGCTTGACGGTCAATCACGATGGGTCGTAGCATGATCATTGTTCATAGTTTTTCGGACTACGTACACAAGGTAAAACCGATATACCTTTTATGTAGTATGTCGTTTTGGATTACGCATCGTTTAAGTGTTATATGTTACGATTTATGATATAATTAAGGTCATCATGAGTAAATCTTCTATTACTTCTAAAACATTAAAAATTTATTGATAGGGTATCTCATAAAAAACAACTTTAGGATGTTATGAATATTGTTATATACAATCATTTGTTTAAGATGTTAATTGAGCTTGCTTTTGACCCAAAAACAATTGTTCAGAGGT
The DNA here is from genome assembly GCA_022545495.1 of Chrysanthemum lavandulifolium. Lineage (NCBI taxonomy): Eukaryota > Viridiplantae > Streptophyta > Magnoliopsida > Asterales > Asteraceae > Chrysanthemum > Chrysanthemum lavandulifolium. Next base: position 209,180,805 of record CM040240.1, read on the forward strand.
TAGTATATATGCAATTTTAACTAATATGCATAATCATTAATCATGTTTTCATTATTAGCTCACCGTTATGTAGTGTTTATATATGATGATATTGAATTTTCTTTCCCTTCGTTTGATAATCAAGAAGGCTAGAACTTCGGGTAATCGACAAGGCAAAAATTGGCAGTTCAACTGCATCCAACTATAGATGGCTTATTATTAGCAATATGGTGCTTAAGAAATGTCATAAATAGGATATGCAACTTGTTGATGCAGATTTGGTAGGACCATTACTGCTGTTGGAGATGATGCATCTTCAAAGTAGCCAGAGTCGGAATGGAAGTCAGTAAAGGTGATTCCTTTTTCTTAAGCTAAGAGGGTGTTTGGGATTGCTTATTAAAAATAGATTATGCGTTTTGAAAATGAATAATCAGATAATCAGCTATTACAAAACATGGTTTTGAAATTTAGTGTTTGGATTTTATTGTGCTATATGATACGCAATAATCGAGATAATCGATTTTTTTAAGTGTTTGGCAATCAGTTATTAATAAACTACTATGTCAAATGACCAAAATGGACATATTTTTTGTTTCTTCTAATCTAAAACGTATAGTAGTATACTTTAATAACTTTTGAATACACTTTACCCAAAAAATGACTTTTGAACACATAATTCATTGTTATATCAAATGTCAGCATATAAATATACAATACATTTATAAAGGTAGACGCTGGGTTATAACTAGGCCAAGCCCAATAGGCATTTTATATATAGGGTTTCCAACAGTCTACTCTTTCATTCGTTTTATCCCGCCATTATTGACCTTTTTATAACTTTAACTGCTGCTGCACGTATATAAGAGATAAAGAAGGACAAAGTGGTAATTTAAAGAAGAAGCAAAATCACGATTTACAAAAGCGGTGAAGACACTACTGTTAAAACCACGTTTGAACCCCACAAAACGCAGATAAGTGCTTTTCAATTTTGTTTTGCCAAACACTTAAAATGGATTATTTGCATTTGTAAAACGCAATAAGCAGATAATCCATTGCAAAACACAACCCCAAACACCCCCTAAATCTTTTATATAATAAAACAAAACCACTAGTGGGAATTTTTCATTTCAAAAAAATCAAACCATACCTTATTTGGTAATACTTTTTTAATTATTGTTTAATAATTTTAAGTGTTTTTAATTAAAAAGCCTAAATATTTTCTTATTTGGCAAAAGTAATTGTAAATTCGGTTTTTTAAGAAAATTTGAGCTAAAAAATACATGTGTCAAAAATTAAAAGATTAAAACTTATGAGCTATGTAGTTATCTCGGTCGAAAATCACATATCGTTCAAGGACCGATATTTGAAATATCGGTTATCGCGGTGAGATATCGGTGAGATATCGGTTTTTTATATTATTTAGAATATTAACTATATATATATTAAAATCATAACAAATTAAACAAAAAACATAGCATAATATAAATACCCCATACCTTCCCACTCTCTCATTTTCACTCTCTTCACTCTCTCACTACAAAACACACACACACATATTCCTCCTTTCTCTCTCTATATTTTCCGGCCAACCCATTAGGGTTCCTAGCGATCTTCATTTCCGGCCAACTTTCCGGCGAAATCCAACATTTACACCACCTATCCTAGATGATAGATCAAGGTCTCATGGTTCTATTTTCGTGCCACACGCGTTTTGAAACACCTTAACGCGCCCTAGATCGAGTTTTTTCGTGTCGTTCTTTATTATTAGGTATTTAATTGGGTTCTTTTCAGTAGGGTTTTTTTTTACAGATCTTGGTGTTAAAAAAAAAGGTCAAAATATCGCCAAAATATCGAAAATATCGCCGATTTTCAAAATATCGTCAAAATATCGGAAAATATCGCCGATATTATCGGATCCGATATTTTGAGCCGATATTTTGAACCAATATTTTTTCTAGGTCCGAGATGCGAGATATCGACGATATATCGGCGATATATCGCCGAGATTAACTACATAGCTTATGAGGAGGCGGGGTAATCTAAAAATATTGAAGGGCTTACGATGTAATTTGAAACTAAACAAAAAACCCAATTCTATCCCAAAGCCTAAATCAAATTTACTGGAGTTCCTAACCCTAAATCATTGAAGAATCAAAGTCCAATATCACAGTCACGTACATTCTCAAAATTAATCACCTACCTTAAAAATTACTCACGCAGATGAACACAACCAATTCACTGAGTATGTTATACTTCCCAAAACCCAAAAGAGAAACCCCAATTCGATTTTCGTTAATCATAAATTGTGGAATAAGGGTTTATATTTTGATTGTTGATTTGGTTTAGGGTTCTTTTCACCTTAATTTTGTGTTTTTTTGGAAGATCAAAAATTCACTGATAAAGAAAGGTACAATTTTGTGTAACCTTGCTATCATATTTTTTGGTTGTTATTTGTTTATATGTAATTTGATTGTTTTATTGTTCCATATACGCTAGATTATATGATTATGTAATCGTCAAAGGAAGAATGAGGTCTTTTGAGATAAGTTGATCCAAATACATAGAAATTGTTTTGTGGTTTCACTATGCATAAGAGTTGGAGTAGTTTTTTTAGGCATTGATTAACTGTTTCAGTTCGCGGGTCGATATCAGTAAAGTAGTTATCAGGGGAAGGCGACGTGGTAAAATGCTTTCGATTTTTGTGCAGGAGGGGTTTACGGAGGCCGTGTAGAGGTCCAGGTGTGAATTTAAGCTTTTGTTTATGTGTTTGCACTCATATATGGGATGATCATGGTACGCAACTGTTCTAAATGTCATTTGTTCAGGATTCAAGGAGACAACCAAACCAGTCATTTTTTATGAGCTGGTCAGTTTTACAGTTCCGGTTTCGCTATTACATGTTAATTTTCCTTATTATCTGCCGAGACTATATAATACACTTTATAAGTAGGATTTCTCCTTGCTCCTTTTGGTATTATTACAAACGCCTGATATTATTTTGACTTTTTCACTACATAAGTTTTCTTGATCCTTAGTGCTAATTATATGGACAGCTAAGACCTAAGACAAAAGTTTTACCATCAATGAATATCAAAGTCATATCAAAGGCCTGAGTTGTTTTTTATTTATTTTTAATTTTTTAATTTTTTTTGGGAGCGACAAGTTAAGTATTTTATCGGTGACCGATTTTGCACATCTAACATGTAGTATTTAATTTCGGGCGGGGGGAAGGGTACCAGCGTTGGTTCTTTGTAAGGTGGTTGGTGTTAGGTATTTGGGATATTGAGAATGATGAGGTTTATGCGTAGGTTTTGTTAGGAAATGGGGATGGGGAGGTTGATGATGGGGTAACGGGTGGGAGGGGTAATGGGAATCAGTATGGGTGTTTTGATAAGTTGTCATCGTTTGCTAAAACGTTGACTCAATCTGATGCAAATAATGGTGGGGGTTTAGTGTGCCTAGGTATTGTGTCCTAGCTGATCCCACTTTCAGACTGTGGAGTGTGGAAGCTAAAGACTTTCATGTTGAGATTTGGAAGTTTAGGCATATTTATTGGGGAACGCCTAGGACACATCTTTTCGCGACTTGGTAGAGTAGTTTTGTAAACCAGAAGAAATTATTCGTTGGTGATTCTATCGTATTGTGAGGACCGAGAATGGGGAGATTTGTGTTGGGATTACACGGGCTAAGTGAGGGGGCGTCGATGGTCCTGAATCTCCGTCTGGCTGGTTGCTTTATTCTATGGGGCGTTCTCTTCTTACTTGTGTGAAAATGAGAATAAGTTGATTTGAAGTGGTAGTTATAGGAATATGAATACTGATTATGATGAAGGGGGAAAATGAGGCATGAAGACGTTATCAAAGCGACATCCCTTGCAGCTAATGGGCAGCCATTTGAATTTGCTTATTACCCACGTGCATGCACTCTGGATTTTTGTCTTAAGGCTTCAACTTTGATTGCTTTGCTGAATAATAAGCGGTGCGCTGGAAAGAGGTTCAGAATGGCTTTTGAAACAGAGGAAGTATAAGCTGGTTCATGGGAACTGTATCGTCTGTTGAAGTTGTTGACCTGTTTAACTGGTCTAATTCTCCATGGTGTCTTCTACAGGTAACAAATATATTTGATAAAGCTCTTTATAATCTTATGTCTATAATAAAGGAATAAAGTGTCTCATGCACTGCATTCCGGTGGCATTGTTGGATCGATTTGTTGAATAGAGTATGTCTGCCATAGTTTCTCTAAAAGACAGGCCTGATTTTTCCTTTATGGTTTCCTATAAATGTTATTGCCGACTTCGTTTGTTAAGCATCATAATGTAACACTTTGCAACATTTCTCACTCTTATATATAGTGTTCCCCTGATTTTTGATGATGCAAATCATGCCATAACTGTATCGCCACCCTTATGAGTTTTACTGATTGTTAAATTGATAGATTACGCTTAGTGTTATTGGACCTGACTGAACCCCATGATGCACTATGTTTATATTTGTTTTTTCTCGCCACAACCCAAAGAAAAGATAAAATCTGCCTAATCTTAGTACTAGGGTGCCGCTTCCACTCTAATCCGATAGAAGCAGTATCGAAAGAAAAAACAACAGATTAAGAATGTTTGTATAAAGAAAAGTATTAATTTGCTTATCGATTGTATGCATATTAGTTTTATAGAAGTTTTTGGAGTTGATCTATATTTTCACTTTGTTCAATTCAACAACTTCTCAGCACCCTATTAAAACTACTGAAGAACCAAAACCAAAATTCACATGAAAGGTTATGAAAGTACATGGCTATACTTACAGTTTCAGTTTTTATTTTTGAAAGATTTTTGGTATTCGATTGGTTACTAACATCTTAGGAACAAGATTAATGTGTATCTTTTTAAAGGTCATAATTCACCTATTTTGTTAATGATATGTTGGTTTTATTCTAATCTTATAATTGATTGAATCTAATACGTTTTGGATCATCGATAAGAGATCGTAGCGAGAAGATATTGATTCTTGCTGATAATACAGAGAATTTTCACTTACCAAATGTGATTCGCTCTTTGTGAAGCTCCAAATATTTGAATATGGGAATGTCCTATTTTTTTCCTGTGGTTGATAGTACGAGTGGGCTTGATACATCCGTTATATGCATGAATGGTACTTCCTTCACCAGAACTCAAACTTCCAGACCATCCAATTAATGTGGAGTTGAGTGAAGAAATATGAATTACAATTTACAAGCATATTTCTTGTCAGTTATGGCTTCGAGAACTAATCTCAGGATTCCGACCACTACATATAACAATTTAAGGATTCCGACCACTACATATAACAATTTAAGGATTCAGTCTGTTATGGCTTCGAGAACTAAATATCGAAATCGTGATGATGTCGACGCAGCAGCATTGCAACAATAGCAGTATGTAGGTGTATGTAACAATGTTATGTTGTATCTTTTATTATTTAAGCAAATACGTTGCGTCTGGCCATATTTTTTAATTTAGAAGTGATATGGATTGTATAGATTTTGGAATATTAATTCAAAAGTAAGGCATGTGTTTAAAGTAGGATTATCCGAATGAAAATTATGTTCCTCAAAATGAATTAACATTTGGTATTTTAAGGCATGAATATGGGAAACATGAATATGGAAAGTATGACGCTTCAAAATCTTTTTTTTTTTTTTTTTTAATATCTTGTGAAAACCATAAGGATATTGATGGCTTGGGTGAACAAGTATGATTCAGGAGCTGATGATATTGCTAAAAGATGGTTCGGACTTCATGCAACTAAGATTATTTTTTTATGGTTTTCAATCTTATTGTATTTATGTTTTTTTTAGTGAGCGAGTATTTTTTGGTGGAGTATTTTGTGGGACCTACAAAGTGTATGGTTTTTTTGTTGGGAGGGTGTTTTAATTATTGGTGCGTTATTGGAAGGATAGTGAGATGACACTAAAGTCACAGATGAATAACGTGTTTTTTCTCACTCCCAAACCGAACACTCTTAGACGTAGCAAGATGGCGCTATTAAAGGTGTCATGATAGCCAACTGTAGTAATAAAAAACCAACATCTAAATAGAATTTGTAACATTTAAATTCTAAAATTAACACAAATAAACGCTTATGATATGAAAAACTAATCTCTTATATAATACTAACAGATTTTTAAAAAGTGTCAAAGAAATATTGATATAATTGAAATTGGGCTAATAAGAGATTTCCATTTTAAAATACACGGGCTAAAATTTGTTTTTGAGTAAAAAAACTTAAAAAAGATATGTGACGATTTTGTTACAAAAACCTTAAAAAAAAAGAGAGGTGGTAATAAGAAAAACTTTAGTTGTTGAAAATTTATAGTTAGAATTCAAAAGTTGATAAATCTATAGACATTTTAAATTAGTGTTCTTTATTGTCTATAGAAACCTAAAAGATGTTATACTAGCTAAACTAACAATAATAATATCATAATCCAACCATCAATCTTTTATATAATAAAGGAATTACATCATTTCGGAGTGAGTTTAGAAAATCATTCTTATTGAAAAAGAAAGGTGGACCAATCAGATTGCTCAATTTTGACACGTGAGCAAAATCATGCTATGTTATTGGCTAATAAAAAGTCAAAATTGAATCAATTTTGGTCAAAGTTAATAAATTTCGTGTATAAGGAAAAAAACCATCAAAAAGTATACGTGTCAAAAATGTTAAAAAATAAAACTTCAGAAAAGCGGGGTTGGTTTTATAAACTACAAGGGTCAAATGTATAATGTTATGTAAACCCCAATACTGTACATTAACCACTAAACAAACGATACCCAAACAAAAACTACACAATCCATTGAAACAATGATCTAAACACACCAATGCTTTTGCTCAAACATCGTACCCTTAAATCAACAAGAATGCTCAATCAAAGATTTAGATCACAGTGCTATTCAATAATTAGTAGCATCTATCTAATACAACATGTCTTAAAAGATATCATCTATTATGCGATCAGGATTTAAATCTATTCCAAGGAATCATGATTTAAGCAATCGGTCGATCCATGGTATTTTTTTTTTTATTTTTTTTTAAGGCCAATTTTGTATCAGACTTTCAATTATGTCGCAATGTTATTGAGGTTTCAATTTTTTCTGATTTAGTATTACTATTATATCGAGGCACATATCATAGAGCAAGGTTAGCTTGGTGTTGTTAGTGTGGTATACCTGAATGAATGGTTTATGCTCTCTATACGTAATGATAATAAGTCATTACAGGAGATGGTAGAACTAGCTTAGAAAAACAATCCCCGTTAGGCTCTCTCACAGTTTGTTGTTATTGTCTTACTCTACAATGAGGTATGTGATGTAGTTTTATCCATATGATCCAAATATGGGCTGATTGCATATAAAAAAAAAAAAAAAAAAAAAAAAAATCAGATTATATACCATTTGAGTGTTTTGTTACCTTTTTTTAACTTAGGAAGTTGTTTGTGATTCATTAAAGGTATATGGGCTGATTGGATATTTCAAGGATGTTTTAAAAGATGAACAACTACTCTCAAGTGTATACAAACATCATCATAATTGTTAAGCTTGCATGTCATTAGAAGATAAAGTTGATGGACAGTGTGGAGGCATAGCCATTAAAGTTTAGCTTGGTCTAACTTAGTTGACTATGCTAAATCTTTAATCCATAAAGTTTGTAATCTTATTCATTACATTGTCTTCCAACTTTATTAGCCTGTGTGTTATTGTTCAGATATTTTCAAGAAAACGTGTGAACCATGCTAATGGGTCAACATGGGTCATATTAAGTGTTTACCTTTTAATACCGTGTATGTTTGCTTGAAAATGGGCCAAGTATTAAGATAAAGGTAATTAGGTAACTGTTGGGATTCAATCTTCAAAAAACTAAGGTCATAAGATTCTCTTAATCAACTTTCATACATTTAGTTCGAAGTCAAATATTGTATTGATTCATCATTGTTCTGAACATAGTTAAGTTAAAAGACTTGCTATGTTCCTAAAAGATTAAACATTTAATCAATTTTTCAAAGGTTGCCACAAAAATTAAAAGTTTATCTCTATTTTTTGAAAGATGATGAACAAAGATTGAATGATTAGAATTCCCATAGTTATGCACTTTTAGTAGAACTACGTACTAAAATTCTGATCTAGATGTTACAAAAATGGGTGGGTTGAGACAAAGTATTAACAAAAACACTGATATATTTTTGTTAATGAGATAATATAAAAAATTTAATATTAGATATAAGTAATTAACATTTCAATAAGCTTTTTTAATTAGTTTGTTGCTAATGCAGCTGACTTTTGTACAAGTTTGCAAATTTATGGGTCAAAATATTGGTTGTAGCAGTTTCGCCTTGATTTGAAGTTCAAAGAAATATATGATTCTTGGATGTGGGTGTTTAGAGATTAAATCCAATGAAAACATATAACCTTTATGGTTAATGAGATAATATCGTAAATTTAATATTAGATCTAAGTATTTAATATATGATTCTTGCATATGAGTGGGTTTGAAACAGTGCCAATATTCAGCTCTTCTTTGACTTTCACTTGCAAATCTTGAGGAGAGAATGAGCGAGTTGAGTAACGTTTGAGATATGCTCACAGTGGCTAGGAAAAAAACACACACACAAAACCCTGAATTGTGACTTAGCAAAGCCAACTTGACGGTTGGTTAAGGTATTGGAACCGACCATTGGACTCGGGGTTACACGGTGTGGTGTGTGAGTGTTTGAGTAATATAGAGCCAATAGTAGTCTTTTAAAATTTCTATCAATCCTATTAGCATTGTATGCTCACAATTTCTTATTCAAATTAGTAGTTCATAATGTAGCTATTAATAATTTGGATTCAAAGTTTTCTTTTGCGTTGTTTTAGTTTTCACAGTTATGAGTAATTTGTATTTGAACTTGGAGTGAGCCTGAAATCAAATTTACAAGGGCCTGCAAAGAATACCGGTAGAAAAGTTAAATTCTTACTATCCATAAGCTTGATTCTTTTACTTTTTTCTTATAGCCTATAGCTTAAGAATATTGTCATGTTTATGAGGTCAAATCATGATAAGACGTCTATATTTGGTAATTCTATGAAGTATTACAGACACCATGGTGAAGCAAAATGCATTTTGACTTTTGTATAACTTTACGTAAGATTCTATAATAAAATAAGCTTTGCTACAACCTTCTATCATTTCATCCTTCAAATCCTCCTACACACACAATAATATTATATAGTTTTTTTCCACTCATTCTCTCTCTACTTCAAAACCGTTCGTTCTGACATTTGTCAGGATCCTGTGAGTGAGATGTTTTGTTGAAAGAAGTTGTAGGAGGTTTTAGCATTTTTGTTAGAGCAATGCTAAATCCTCCTACAATATCTTCCTACTTATCCTCCTACCCACATTAAATTATTACATGTGTAGTGCACTAATTCTCTTCCTTAATTTCATTCACAATCAATCCACTTGTCATGATCACACGAGTAGGAGGATATGTCATTTGCCTAAAAGAGCATTCTATGAAGTATTACAGACAAAATGGTGAAGCAAAATGCATTTTGACTTTTGTATAAGTTTACGTAAGATTCTATAAAATAAAGAGCAATGCTACATCCTCCTACAGTATCTTATGGAGAGCATTAAGTTTACATTATGATTTTGAAAAAAAAATGAATAATTGGAGAACATTTCCCTTTCCTTTTTTTTTCTTACTCCAAAGTCAAAAAGAATAAAAAGAAAGTGGCCTTGACGGTTTAGAACAGTAAAAGGCAAACATAATATTCGTATTTGGTAATTGATTTGAAAATTATATGGATGAATATAATTTGGTATATGCAATTCATGTTAATAATAATACATAATAAAAGTCTTTAGGAAAAAACCCGTGGGTGCACGGGTATTATAACTAGTATCCAATAGAAGATTAAACTATTAGTTTACCAAAATTATCGATGCAAAACATAACAAACAATAAGTAAACTTGGTTTATAAAGTTTTGTAATTAAAATTTAAAAATATATATATATATATATATATATATATATATATATATATATATATATATATATATAGAATCTAGATCAAATAAGATCAAGCTTAAAGTTGTTAAATGAGATCGAACTAAAATTTAACAAGCGGCGCTCTCCTTACAAGAAAAATAAATTTTCTATTAACTACAACTAAAATTGTTAAAGTTTTGATAGATTTCTTTTTAAAATTTCTGAAACCTAGGTGATACACTTTGATTAGAAGTATAATGTGTATCAGGGTTTTGTATGTGTATCAGACTTTGGAATATTTATTAGTATAATATGTATCAGGTGTATCACTAATCTAAACTCATGTATCATTTGGTTATTGGTTGCTAAAATGTTAATTTGTATTAAAATATCATTTTTATGTGTATTATTGCTAAAATTGTTATTTATAAATGTTTTATTGGTTTTTTAGACTTGATCTTATTTTTACAACTTTAAGCTTGATCTCACGTTAACCCTCCCCCATATATATATATATATATATATATATATATATATATATATATATATATATATATATATATATATAGTGTATCTTTATTTTGAAAACCCTATTAAGTGCGAGAACTTTGAGAACCCTTTATGAACCATTAGATTGTATAATGAATGGATGAGATGACTTGGGCCATTAGTGTCATTAAAGAAAGATTGGGAAAGCGATGTAAATCTAAAAGGGTAATTTAGGCATTTTAACTCACCCTAAAAGGTGGGAGGAACCGGTTTATAATATTAATATCGCTCTATCTCAAAACCTAAAACCACCACCCCAAACCATCTATGTCGCCTCCTTTTAGATCTGCTTTTCCGGTCAAAAATAAATCACCCATGAGCCTTATTTATAATTGGTTATGGTTTATTGATCGATGATGTTTATCAAAGATCTTTATAGATCTTTTCTTGAAATTAAAATAAACTCTCTTTAAAGGTTGAAGCGGATCTTGTTTTGTATGGTTAAAGACCATTTTTTGTAACCCGAATAACCCGACTAAACTGGTCACACGTTATCATGCTAAAACTGAAAAGGAAATAATTTTAGGAGAAGAAACTTAATGGCTAGTAAGTGGTCGAATCTTGAAGGTTTGCATCAAGGTTAAATATGTTGATGAAGATAGAAAATGAAGAAAATGAATTGAGAAAGGCAAAGACTAAAAAGAATGTGGCCACAGTGGTAATCCTTTTTTCCAATCCAACTTCTACTTTATCAAGTTTTTAAGATTTTTTTTATATAGATCCATAGTTTTTTTTATATAGATCTATACATTTCCTTTGTAGATCTTAACATTTTTGGTATTTTGTTTTTGTTACAGCCGCCGGAAACATTGATGCCCTTGCCGGAAAAAAATTGTTGCCGTCGAAGCCACCGGTCGTCACCAAGTAACCGGAAAAAAATTGTTGCCGGAAAAAAATTGTTGCCGTCGAAGCCACCGAACACCAAGTAAAGTCTTTAAATAGATCTACGTACATATATATTCTCTACTATTTTTTTTGGTGTGCAAGTATGTTCTAGGTACATATGTGTTTTTTGGCTTGTACATATATGTGTTTCTTTGGTAAAATGTAGGTACACAAGTTTGGTTTGTGTTACATTAAATTTGTTCACTACTGCATATATGTTCTTAGTGCATATATGTTCTTAGTGCATATATGTTCTCTACTATTTTTTGAAGGTGTGCAATGCATATGTGTTTTTTTGGCTCGTATGTTCTTAGTACATATATGTTCTTAGTGCATATATGAGTTTTTTTTTTTGCTTGTGGTTCTCTACTGCATATATGTTCTTAGTGCATATATGTTCTCTATTGTTTTCTTGAAGGTGTGCAAGTATGTTCTTGGAACATGTGTTTTTTCTCGTACAAAATCAATAAAAACATGCATGTTTCATAACAATTATGTTCTATATCTGATAAAAAATAAATATGTTTTAGTTTTGAAAGAGTAAAATTGTTAAAGATGCTAACTTTATTAAAGCATAAACTTTATTAAAGTTGCTAGCTTTATTAAAGTAAAGTTGTTTATTCATGATGGTGTCTTTATGAATAATTTTTTAAGCAATATACAAAGCAAATATAATGGAAAAGTATGTGCGGTGACATTATTACTCTCATTGTGGTTATTGATTTAATGCAAGTAGTAAAGAAAGAGGTGAAATTAAAACTGGATGCATACTATTGAAAGACATTTGATCGTATATTATCGATGAGGAAAATTACGGATGATGTAAAGGAAAAGAGTATGTTATAGTTTATTTTTGTGCTTAGACATGGTTAATTGGAACATGTACGTTCAAAACATGTATGTTTTAAAACTTGAATGCTTCTAAACATGTATGCTAAAAACATGTATGTTCTAATTGATGAAAACATGTATGTTTTAATTGTTTTGTTCATGCTTGTTTGATTGATGAAAATAACGATATCATTGAAGACCGAGAAGTGGATGAATACAAATATACATGAAGATTTGAAGATATCTGATTATTGCATATGTGTTTTTGTACTTGTAATTAAATGAAATGTAACATTTAAGTATATGAATCTTGTTTTTCTTTTATAATGGTTTATGTTTTTAATTTATGCTTCAAACTTCAAAAAATAATAATAATGCTACCAAAAAACATACATGTACTTCACTAAAAAAATCATGCTTAAAAAATATACATGTACTTCACTAAAAAAAAATCATGCTTAAAAACATGCAAAAACATACATGTACTTCACTAAAAAAATCATGCAAAAAACATACATGTACTTCACTAAAAAAATGCATGATAAGATTATGAAACCACGCTTAAAAAAAAAAAAAAAAAAAAAAAATCCAAAATTTAGGAATACTTAAAATTGGGATTTAATAAAAAAATAAAAATAATATAAAAATTGTATTTTACTATAATACCCTTTTGGATTAATAATAATTTTTAATATTTAAAAAAATCTCATTGGTTTAGAAGGGTTCTCAAAGTTCTCGCATAAGGGGTTCTCAAAAGAAGGTCCCTATATATATATATATATATATATATATATATATATATATATATATATATATATATATATATATATATATATAACTTGGTATTTAGAGATTAAGTTAAATTTTAGGCTTACTTATCACATTTTGGGCATGGTAGAATCCAAAGAGTCAAACCTTTACAAAGCATGCTATTAGGGTGGACTCGGTTTAATTTTCCATAAATTCATATGTTCCTTTGATGATACTTATTCTTAGGTATGCCATTACGATGTCTATACCACATAAGTATTTTGACTTTGTACATTTTCTTAGATGGTTTGAGCTTCATTATGGACTTTGCATATTCAAAGAAGACATAAGCTTCAAAATGTAGTCGCGATTTACTCATCATTTTTGGTTGCATACACCGCTTTGTAAAGGCTATCCACTACATTGTACAACAACGCCATAACACATATGGTTGTGTACAAACAACAACAACAAATCCAGCCGGAGTATGAGCTTAAAAAAACATATATGGTGGTGTAGACAAAAAAAAGGTGTATATATCGCCTTATAGGGCTTATGGAACTTAAAAACAACATACTATATATTATATACTATAAGCTTATCCATATTTTTGGAAACCAAATTGCTAGAGATAGGAATGTGCCCAGTGCATATACCAAGTTGCTATGGAATGCGTTAAACTAGAGCTGATTAACTATACTTACAAAATGCTAATAAGCTAGAACAGACAATACCTGAAAGATAGACTCCCCTTTCAATCCAAGTAGTTTCTATGAATAGCAGCTTATTGACTTATTGACAAGGCCTCTGCAATAATCTCCATAGCTTAAGTTGCTGAATCGAACGTTTCCAGTTGCAAAGTTCGAGAAAGCTTATCGATTAACGACATTCGCGGATAAAATTACAAATCAGAAGCGGGAAAAAAGGAATGTCCATTAATTAACAACACACATGGACACATGATGATTAACACACACCCCTTATATCTTTATTACGTTAGATGCGCTTACGCACACCGAATCAAAAATAAAATTGTTTATAGTATATGATAACTAAACACTTTGTAGGCCATTAGATGCTTGATAGTAAGGTGTAGATTTCTGCTAAAATTGTCATCGATCGATTGAATTTTCAATGGGTTAATACTTAGCATTTCTTTTGAAAGGGTTTTCAAAGTCAAAGAGCAAAGAAAACCCTACTATACAAAGCAACTCCCACAAACAAGATGAAGAATCTTGAGATTTTGCGATCAAATCCGCTTTTATGGTCGTGATAGAACAAAATATTATGGAAACCGTATATGAGAATTTAAGTGTTATCATATTTGGTGAAACAGGGTGTGGTAACACTACCCAAGTTCCTCGGGTGAGCTTATTTAGGTTTGTTTTAACTTTTGAATGTATTGCTTCATATATATTTTTTAATCATTTTTGCTCTCATCTTGCAGTTTTTAAAGTGGTATGATTGGTGTTACACAACCACATTGTGTGGTTGTGCTAGAAACATCAAGATGTGTGGTATATGAGCTCGGTCTTGGTCTATATAATTGGTATTATTTCGTGTGGCGTATCAGCTCTTAGTGTTGTTGGGACACTTTTACCTCTTAATCGGAGAGGGCAAAAACTTGACCATATTATTGTTTGACAATACCATTCTAGAGTGTAGTTATACCATTAGTACTGAGTCCCTCTATCATAAAAAAAGTTAAATACTTATATTACTAAACTGGCATGATTAAGGTTCATGATATATTCTTAGCGGTTCATGGTATAACCTTGATTCAAGAACGGCTCATGAATACTGTAAAGTTGGTTTTAGATATGATTGCATTTCTTCTTGATGACCCCTCAACATGATTGTATTTTTAATAATAATAATAATAATAATAATAATAATAATAATAATAATAATAATAATAATAATAATAATAATAATAATAATAATAATAATAAAATCATTTGATTTATATTTTAGAGATGCATGTAGTTGAGTATAAAATAGTGTAGTATCGGGTCAAATTGGTTATAATCAACATTTTAGTTTTTAATATATAAAATATGTTATTTAAGAATACTCTTCATTGTATAATACAAAATAAAAACCATAAATAAAACCAATATATATATATATATATATATATATATATATATATATATATATATATATATATATATATATATTTTTAATAAATAAAAATAAATTATTCAAAAATTTAGAAACAACCCATGCGTGCTTGGCATTGTAACTAGTTAGCACTAGAATAATTCATATTGATGGGCTTATAAACTAGTGGTATGGTTGGCTATTTATTTAATTTTGAAGATCATATCAATATATGGCAAACTAATATGACCTCACGTACTTTACAAGTTTGTAAAGGTCTTAAATGATTGAAGTTATCATAAAAGAGATTAAAGATGGTCAAAGTTTTATAATATGTTATAAAAACCAAAATAGATCGAAAAATCGTCAAGAGTGGCTCCTGAGCAGGATTGACGCTTTTAGGTACACACTTTAGGCATCCAACAAATGATTAGATATGCTATCAAGTTCCGTGTGCTTTCGTAATAAATGATTATATAATTGACATTATTTTAGTGAACATGATAATGTTTATGTTAATGGATAGTCTTTTTGTTGAATTAAACTTTAGGGCATGTTTGGTAAAGAGAATTTCAAAGAAAATGAAATGAAGTAGAGAATAGAATCTCAGAGAATAGAAATCAGTAGAGAATTTTGTTCAATTCTAATGTTTGGTAACACCATAAACTTGACTCGAGAAATGAAAAAAAAATATTTAAATAACATTTTGTCATATAAGGCTCATAAATATTTGTTTGTTGATTTTTTTTTTTAATTTTTTCTAAATAACAATTCTTAAATAATATTTTAAAAAAATATTTAAAAAAAAATATTTTAAAAAAAATATTTAAAAAAAAATATATCTTTTTTTTTAAATTCATTTTTTAAAACTTTATGTACTTTCTTTAAAAAATTATTTTTTAAAAATGTATTTATTTAAAAAAAACTTGTTTTTTTAAAAAAAATATTTTTTGAAAAATGTATTTATTTAAAAAAAACTTATTTTAAAAAAAATAAAAATAAATTATTTTGTAAAAATTTATTTAATTAAAAAAAAATATTTTTTTTAAAAAAAGACTTATGTTTGGAACTAAAGTACAATCATAAGTTGAAAAAGAAAAAAAAAAACATATCATGAAAAAATATTACAAATTTACACTGCCAACTCTTTATCAATTCTCCCCAATTCTCCTCAATTTTCCACATTTTAATTTCTATAAGCAACCAAACAATGGAATTCGATTCATTTACATTTCTCTTATACCATTTCTCTCTACCAAACACACCCTAAGGTAATTAACTAGAGAGGAGAAATAATTTATACTAGAAGAATCAAGAAAACATGCGATCATCATTGGTTTCTGATTCGTGTAAAGTGAGTGGTGAAATCAAACACAATATCAACGTATATCAAAATAACCGTAAAATTCGACAAATCAACCCTTTAGGAAAAAGATCAATGTATCAAATCTTACGGGTGTGATAAAAGTGATACCGGAAAAGTGATTTTCCCGGGTCGTGTCCCAACGAGGTGTGAAATTGAAGGATTCGTTGAATTTCGTGATTTGAACTTGAATTGGTTTTTAATGATTTGTTTGAGTTGAATTACGTCTTCTATGAATTGATTAATGGGAAAGTAATTAAGGCAAGGGAACCCTAATAAACTAAAAATAAACTATCACTAAGCCTAAGAAATGCTAAAACGAAGCTACACTAAGTCCTAGGGTGCTAAAGCGTAAAACCCAAGAAACAACCCGAGCCATAAGCGTAAAATTTTTGCAATTTAAAGGCTACGGGTGTGAAATCAATTTTCTACGTTCTAATTGACTAAAATAATTTTAGAAAAAGACCGGTATTTTTTGACTTTTAAATTATTTATTATGAATTAAAACTAATTTAATCTAATTAAATTATAAAAATACTAAATTAATTTAGAAAATCTGAAATTTCACGAAAAATACTTTAAGCCTAAGCGATCTTAAGAAAAATGAAAAGGAGTACCTTTGCTTTTGAAATAAGCAACTAAAAAGCCAAATAAGCTATTAATGCTAAAGCGAAAAAGGTATATAAGAGATTTGAAGTTGTAAAGTGTGACAAGAAAAGACCCAAGGCGCTTTGGTATCGGTACACTATCATCCCAACATAAGGAGAGGTCTCAGGTTCGACCCCTGCCTCTCCCTTTTTGCAAAATATATTTTTTTCTTCAAATTTTCTTTTTGAAACTTAAAGGACTTATCAAAATGGAGATTTTTTTGTAAAAACTAATTTTTGAAAAGCTTGAAACAAGCTGTTAGACACAGCTTATTCCAACAGTAGCACAAAAAATACAACCAAACACCCTTTTAGCTTGAGAACTTAATAAGTGGACTCCCAAACACCCTCTTAAACAATTTGTCAACACAAAAGCAACTGATAAGCAGTCTAGGAATCAGAAATAAGCTATCATATGTATTACATCTAACTAAAATAAGCTAATAACAACTGAGCAAAAGGGAAAGCAGTTGGCTTAAGTTATACTAGTGGGGGATCCTAAACTAGAATGGAAAATGTAAAACGAGCAATAATAGATTACAATTAAGCACTTAATAAGCTAACTATGAATGAACTAATCTAACATCTCTAATAAGCAATTACTACCCTAGATAAGCCTAAAGAGATTTCTAATGAGTATAAAAAAGGTTACTTAGCTGCTGTAGACTTGCAGACATGAAACAGTTTGCTGAGGTTTGTTTTGAGCTTATTAAAAAGATGAGAAGTGGATTTCCAAGTCCAAGTCAAGCTACATAAACAAAGTTAGGATAGCAAGCAATAAACACAAAAACTTTGAGGGATGAAAAAGGGACTGTCGCTTATAAATAAAAGTCATACAAAATTGGTTTGACAATTGTTACTTCTGAGACAGAACAGACAATGAGCAAAGATCAATTTTTGAAAGCAAATCCAACTAGATTATGAGCATCCTAATATCAAATGAACCTAAAACATATTTAGATGGGTACATCAAGTAACAAAAGAAGCAAATTTTAGACTATTTAACCTAAGAGAACTTGTTTCAAAATCCATTCGAACAGCAGGTGCTGCTGTTTTATTTGGTGTGACAGATAGGATAACAAATCTTATTTTGTTTTTGCTAAACTTGACACATCTCACTAGAACTAGCTAAACCTTTTAAGAGCTTAACTAAAACATTAAAATGGATTGACTTTGCAAGTCAAACGGGTGGAAAACAAATTCTTTGACCCATTTGAGGACATCAACCAAACACCTTTAACTGGAACAAAATGCTTGAAACTATTTTAGAAGTTAGAAACAAAAGCTAAAATGTAATTCACTAACTAAATAAGCACTTGTAAAATGTAGCAGTTAAATGAAAAAGAGAATGCTTTCATTGATAAAAAAAACATTACAATAGAGCTTGAAAACATAAAACTGATTTTAAAACTGAAAATAAGGGGTGCCTTATAACTATGGCTACAATCTCCTTTTATACTAAAACATCTTGGTCTTCCATTCTCTTGAGTTGTGCTTCCTGTGTGAGGGCAAAGAGACCAAAAGCCAAAATGTGCTTCTTCAAAGATAATCTCAACCATCAATTTGGTAGGTACCATTTGGAGCTCATCTAAGCCATCCATGGGGTCTTATGTGCGTGGATTGCCACATTGGCACTTCTTGGGAGGAGAAGGAGCTTGTTAGTGGGTTAGGGATTTGGGAAAACCTGGGTAAAAGGATTAAGGTGGATTTGGGTTTTGATGTAGCTGGGTAAAAGGATTACTGGCAGGTTGAGTGTTTTGGGAAGCAGAGAAAGAGGATTAGGGTTTGTGTTTTGATATCAGAGAAAAGGATAAAGGTGTTTGGGAGGGAAAGTAGAGTGGGTCGGGTTATATGGCTGGGTTGGGTATTTTAAAATGGGTCGTGGGATATTGGGCTTGAGACTTTACTTTGGACATAGGATTAGTTATGGATCCGAATGAGATTTCAAGGGCTAAACATGTAATTCTGAAAATCCAGGGACCAAAGCTGTAATTTTCCAAAAATTATTATAAGGGCCATAAATGACAAACTTTATTAACCAAGGGCCATAAATAATATTTTCCATTTTTGAAATTCCCGGGGACTTGTTTTGACATTATTGAAAGATGGGGACCTAAAGCGCCAATTATGCAAACTTTGTTTGTTTTTCATTTGTTTTCAATAATTTTGCATCCGAAACATATAAAACACAATTTTGAGATATTTTCAGTATTTTGATGCATTTGAGTGTTTTAAATGTTTTGCGTTCAGATTTGACCTAAAATGATGAGTTTTTACACACTCATCAGTTTCGAAGAAATTTTCTAGATCAACAAGTAGCTCAGGTGATACGAATGAATATTGGATCAAAATGCTAGGAACGTAGCTAGAAAAAAAATTACTAACTGTAACACCCCAACCCGGTAAGGGTAGAAGTGTCACATTCTGGTATCATATCAGAACATACGATTAAAATTTTACAAGCGGAAGCCTTATAGTATAAAATACAAAGTCATAACAACGGATGACTTACAAGGAAAGTTACAAAATCCAAATATATATATATAACAATGAAATGAACATCAAGACAATTGCTCTTCAAAAATAAATCCAAAAACAATAAGGTAACTAGGGTTGGTCCCTTCGGATAATCCAACTCTCACCCATCAAAGCCCATTTCCAACCTAAACACTGCATGAGAAAGAAATCTATTGAGCTTAAAAAGCCCGATGAAACAGATATAACAAAACGAAGCTTAACAAAATCATAAATACGAAATGAAACAAAGAAACAATAACATGGTCGCAACGGAAAGAAACAACGAGTCAATGAGAAACCTCCTTGATGGATGCCTTCACCATTGAGCCTTCAAGTTTGATTCCTCATCATCCAGAAAGAGCAGCAACCAAAGGAGAACACAGCAAGCAACGCATCCATGACATAAATATAATCACATACTGTATAAACAAGAAGACATACAAGCACCGAAACATAATCAAGCATAACAGACGTCGCATCCACTCAACATAAGAAAAACATGCAATCGAGTGAGGAAATCAAAATACATATAAGCCAACCGGAAACTAAAAGCAAGCGGAAGCAATTAAGTGAGCATGGCAATCACATAAGTCAAATAACCCACAACTAATAACATAACAATATCATAACAGAATATAAACATGGTAGGTCAACAATTAGCAATAAGAACACTAACGGATAATCATAGCCCATGAACATAACTAAACGAAAGTATCCATGATAAATAGATAAATCAACTGATTACACTCAAACATGATCACCAGACCAATCGAAGGGTCACATCATAGTAAGATAACATATAACCAGACGAGAACAGGTGAAACATATAATAGCATATTAATCATATCGTAGCAGGTAAACGGTAGTCACATAAAACACGTATTAGCATAATCAAATTCAATAATCATATAATAACCCGGTACGTGAATGGAATGATAGTCTGATGTAACGAAATAAGAGTATGGCAGAGCAATGCAATGGAATATATATCATGGTAGTAGAGTGAGTCACAGAAGGGTAATAAGTAATGGACAATCAATACAGAATACGGTGCATTGGAGAATACAGAAGGTACAATATAGGTATATCAACAGTCTAAGGGTTGTCAGAAATCTATCCCGAGCCAACAATACAATACAATACAATCAATAGTGGCATTAGCAGCCCAATATCCAATAGTAGCCATTGTATTCGGAGGGGTGACCTCGGAATACCAAACCAATAGGAGGGGAGACCTTAGTAACCAATGGAGTGATCAGCTCCCAATATGTGAGGGGGTGTATTGAACACACGCACCACATCTGTAACACCCTGAAACTGGGCCTAATCAATTTATTACAAGAATGCCATTTGAATGGTTGACCATGACTTTTATAAGTTAAAAGGGCTTACGGGATTGGTTAGTCAACCCCGATAGTCAAACTACAAGTATTAAATGTTATGTAAATGGTTATAGAAAATATGACGTGCCACATTTATAAGGAAAATATACTTAAGGGGCCTAAGTTGCCAAGTGCTAAAAAGTGGTATAAAGTATATTGTGGCTAAAATGGAAGAAAGGGGACTTGAGGGACCTAAAGTGCTAATTAGCCATACTCATCCCCTACTAATGTCTCGATAATTCTCTTATCATCACAAGAGTTCCAGAAAAGTGTGGGTGTGTGTGTGGTATGGTTTGGAGAAAAAGGAGGGAAGAACCATGATCACTATAATAATAATAATTTGAAGGTAGATTACTCCAATCCAGTAATAAACTTGTATTGATCATTCATACAAGTAAGTAATCCCTTACCCTAAGTTAATTGGTGAATTCAAGAATTAGGGTTCTTGATATCAATTGGAAAATTGGGTAAATGATGTTTATAAATTAAATTAAGGAGTTATAATGAATATGGGTTAAGTATTGTTGAAGTTAGGTTAATAAGTTAATGGGATTAATTATCATATAATCATCATATGATTATGTGATAATTAGTAATGGTTAAAAAGGGGTTATGGTTATTATGACCATGACATAGTTGATTAATTATGTGTTTATGCCTTTAGTGAATTAGCTTAGATTACAAGAGTGGAGAATGATGATGTTGATAATGATGTGCTTGGTTTCATTAGCTTGGAATCAAGGTAAGTAAACCGGTTATAAGATGATGTTATATTGATTTCATCATACTATGTGTTATGTATTATGTATTAAGGTTATGAATGTATGTGCTTATGTGAAAGTGTGTTAAAGACTAGTTTTGCATAACTAGTCATGAAGAGTTTAGATAATGATGAAATAGGTTTAAGGTATATTGATGCTTTGACCTATAAGACATGTTGGTGCTTAAGTGATTTAAGGTATGTGTTAATGTTTAACGATTAAAATGGACTAATGGTTGATGATATGTAATGTATGAATGATTTATGATATTATGTTATATCCGCTTTACTTACTAAGCCTTGTGCTTCCTGTTTAAGATGTTAATATTTTGTAGGTTTAAATGTGAAGGAAAGGAAATGCTTGGAACTAAGGGTTAAGGTTGGATTATACGAAAGTTTAGAAGTTTGATAAGAAAGTAAGAGCTAGGTAGTATACCGAACTCAATGTCGATGTTGTACCCCCGTGAGTCTGGGTCGTTTAATGGCTTATAAACTTGTCCTCATGTGTCAAGTGTATGTTATAGTTGGTCTTAAAGGGGTGTTTGGAATAATGTTTATTTATACCCATTTTGGGTTGTAAATGGGTTAATGATTATGAACATGATTTCATATGCTAAGTTAATGCTTTTGAAAGGTTTGAAGTAATTCGGAAGTGGTAAAGGTTGTATGTATTGAAAATGGGTCAAAAGTGCATAAAAGGATATACGAAAATGGGTCCATTTTAGAGATAAATGGGTCTATTTCAATCGCAAATAAGTTATTTTAGTGTGCGGGAAATGGGTCCATTTTAGATGCAAATGGGTCTTTTTTAGATTGCAGGGAAAATGGGACTACTTTAGACTATAAATGGGTCTGGTTTAGACTAATACTAACCTTTAAAGGATTCTGCAGAATATGAGTCCATTTTAGAAGTAAATGAGTCAATTTAAGAGTACTCAGAAAATGGGTCCATAATAGATGTAAATGGGTCTATTTCAAGGGTCTGCAGGAAATGAGTCTTTTTCAGAGTATAAAAGAGTCTATTTTAGACTAATACCATCAAGTGTAAAAAAAATCGAGTCGGGAAAGGGCGTAACAACATCACCAATACAATATCAATACAATACAAATCTTGGATGCATCCGTACGCCCCCTGCAAAACAATAGTGGCCATACAATATATCTGAAGCACGCAATAATCAATACAATATGGCGACGGTGTAGAACATCACTCATCCACACTAGAGTCATGCAATTGGTGCATCAATGACACGGACATGGAACCCCCATGCCTAGTTAATGGCTCGGGTATCAAACTGACAGGTCAAAAGCAAAGGTCCAAAGTATACAATATGGATGTCATCATAATCAAAGGTTCAATAATTCCCAAATCAATAGCAAGGGTTCAATATCAAAGGTTCAATAGCAATGGTTCAATAGCAATGGATCTATATCAATGGTTCAATAGCAAGGGATCAATATCAAGGGTCAATAGCAATGGTTCAATAACAAAGGGTCAATAGCAATGGATCAATAACAAAGGGTCAATAGCAATGGTTCAATATCAGAGGGTCAATAGCAAAGGTATCATAACAATGGAATATCATAGTTGAAACAAAGTCGAAGGATCATAAAGTCATGAGAAACCCCTACTGAAAAGGGATAAAATATATGTACCTCAAATGTGTGTGCGTAAGAGTAAGGTACACAAGCAAGTTCAATTTTTCTGCTTCATTAAATCAACATTAGGACATATCATAAATCACATATGTGTTCTATTCATAAATCATGTTTAACCGATCTCCCATTTACACTTAGTTTCAAGTTCATAAGTTTCTGTCTTTTAGTATTTCAAATTTGGACCAGACTTTAGTGATTTTTATAAAATATTTACTTAGCTCAAATGAAATCAAAGAAATTCAAAGGGGTTCCCATATGAGTTAAGAGACTCTCCAAAAATTGGGGGATTCAATTTCTAAGTCAAATGGCCTATGGAAAATCATGAGTCCAGACCTGTCCATAACTCACCCAGATTTACACACACCAAAAGTATAGCCCAAACAAACATACTCACCCTACTCCACACATCAAACCAAAAATTACAAGTGTCACAAAATATATAAACATCATAACCACCAAAGAAAAAGTTCCAGAACCTCATAGATTCAATACTAAAAATCAAATACTACATCACAAATTTAAACTCATAAAT
Organism: Chrysanthemum lavandulifolium; assembly: GCA_022545495.1. Classification (NCBI taxonomy): domain Eukaryota; kingdom Viridiplantae; phylum Streptophyta; class Magnoliopsida; order Asterales; family Asteraceae; genus Chrysanthemum; species Chrysanthemum lavandulifolium. Next base: position 209,204,765 of record CM040240.1, read on the forward strand.
TCAGATTCAGACACCTTAACTCCAAAAATGTAAAAATCATACTTCCATGTATGCAAATGATTCAATGCTTATATTTCCGAAAAGCTATTTCAAAGTAATACAATTTAGGCTCAAAAATCACTCAAAAAAATGCAAGTATCATCAGATAACACCTAGATGAATCCAACCTAAATTCTGGACAGCTTAACAAGTAATCATAACAAAGCAACAAACAAGTCACCAATCATCACTTAAGCATGCTAAACATCACAAAACTCATCATAAATCATGTTTAGGGTCTAATAGCATGAATTCTACAGATGTGTCATCAATTTAACCAATGAAGCATAATATCAAGCATTTGACATATTATAAGTCCATAATTTCATGTAGAAAGCTAATAACAAGTCCTAGTGATTAGCCTCATTCAATATATAAAAGTTGCTAGTGACACACACTGTATAGATAGAGTGATTTGGACCCATCTATCCTTGAAGGACAATATGCAAAAGCTTCTTAATTACAAGAATGACGAATGCTTATAATAATAATTAAACAAACGCTATGTGAGTAATTTACCTAACCTTCATACCACCAATTGCAGAACCAATGAGGACAACACATTTAGTTTTATCTTGCTGGTCCATATGGTGTTGATCAATCCCGGCATCCGCAAGGGCTTTCTTACCAACAGTTAGCATGGAGAGCATGAACATGTCTATCCCATAAATAATGAAGCAATCTTACCTCACCCAGCAATTTCAGCAAACATTTGGGTCACATTCATGTCTAGCTACAAAACATGGTCATTGTTGGGTCGTGCCTTAGTAGTATTACCTCTTGTAGCTCCAATGTTACGTTTTACTTAATATTTTTCTAATGAATTATCATGAGCTTTTTACGACGATCAAGTAACCTTCACATTACATCAGATTGACACAGTTTAGACACAAAGAGGCGGAAGTTGTCAGGAGTAATGAAAGTGAATATACCTGTCCTTTTTCATAAGCACATTCCTAAGTGATCCATTATGCCATAAATTCGGTCCCGGTAGCTAAAGTTACTCCCGATCCATCTGGTACAACCTCATAAATTGAAACCACATTTGGATGGTGAAGCTTTGAAAGGATGCTTGCCTCTTTCCTGAAGTCATTCGGCTGGCACAGTTGAAAATTACTTAATAACAATAAATGGCATAAAGTGGTACTTAAGTATGTATGCAACCAACCAGCCGTTTTTCCTCAGACGCTCTGGCAACAAAGAAGCTTTTCTTGATTATTTTAATAGACATCTTAGGCATCCTTCCGCTATGATAAACAGTTCCGTATGTACCAGAGCTTAACTCTTTTAGTTCTTCAAGTTCAACATTTTTTATTATCTGCACATGCGATCAAGTATTTGGTGTAGGGTAAGAGGCTAAGAGCTAAACTAATAACTAAAACGTCATGGAAACAAAAGCCAACTATAATATCGCTTTTTATATTTTATATATGTTTTTATATGCATTCTTATATAAGAATGTCTATAAAAAATGTATATAAAGCGTATATATTTTTATAATCGTATATAAAAAGCATGTAAAGGCGTACAAAAGCGTTTATAAAATTATATATATATATATATATATATAGTGAAACTTTATTTTCAGAACCCATTTTAAATGCGAGAACTGCGAGAACTCTTTTTAAACCGTTAGATTGTTTAATCAATGACTATGATTGATTGTGCCATTAATGTAATTAACTAAAAGATTAGGACAATATATGTAAAGTTGAAAGGGTAATTATGGGATATCACAATTATATTTTTGTAAAACTCTCCATATCAATAGGATTAGGTCAAATAATAAAAAAAAACACATATCTCTTTTCTCCCTCTCACATTTACAGCCGCCTCTCTCCAAAACCGCCACCACCACCTTAAACCGCCTCTCTCCATAACCGCTACCACCACCTAAAGCCCACCACCATCGGTTATGGCTACCTTATTCCGACGAGAATAAATAGATAGGAACCTATTGTTGCCGTTTTGAAGACCTTGACTAACAATATGTTATGGTGATCATAAGGTAAATCTTTAAAATAGTTTATGAATGTGTCAAAAGTAATCGTATTTTTCTTTAAAAATGTGAATGAATAAAAGAACTACTCCTTCAAAATTTTACCGATTTTTGTAATTCTTTGAATAATGATAAATGGGGTTTTTGTGATTTGTTTGCATAAAAATACTAAATGAGTAAAAAAATCATTTTCATGATTTAATGTATTATATTTTGTATTTTTAATCAAAGGTTGTATACAATTGACGAAGATGTAGGCGATGTCTTATTTGATGATACAATACACATACGATAATATGATCTAATGGTGTGTTTTAAATTTCATTTATCTTTTATCATTTTCGTTTGAATCAAATGGTCGATGTGAAAATACTTTGATGGTGGTTAATATATTAATCAATGTAAAATAATATTTGTTTGGTTCTTGAATCGGACCTTTTAATCTCCACCGTTTTAAATGTTCTCGACAGAATTTGTTTATGGCTGATGTGAAAATACTTTTGATGGTGGTTAATATAAATTAAACCAATATAAAATAATAGTGACATAAATTGTTACTAGTAGAGCAATTCATATACACTTGATCTAATACCGAATTTTGGAGGTTTGTTTTTTTAGAAAGTTATGTTTTTTATGGTTTATTCTATACGCGTAGTTGTGGGTTTGGTTTGAAATTGAATCTTTATAGCTTACAATTAGTTGTGGATTTAATCTATACCGGTAGTTGTGAGTTTAGTTTAAAAAAACATATATGTTTTGTGTTTGGTTTATAAAACATATACGTTTTCAAAAGATACATATATGTTTACGTTTACGTATAAAACATATATGTTTTGTGTTTTGGATTATAAAACATATATGTTTTGTGATTAGTTTAATATACACAAGATTGTGCATATGCGTTATGCTAGTTGTGATTAATTTTCGTTTCTTATTTGTTTGTGGTTAATTGTTTTCGTGCATGCTTGTTTCAGATTGATTGATGAAGATGATGATATCATTTAAGACCGGGAAGTGGATGAACGATTATACATGAAGATAATTTGGGACTTTTGGAGATATATGATTATTGCATATGTTTTTGTACTTGTAATCAAGTGAAATGTAACATTTAAGTATATTAATATTGTTTTTTTTAAATGATTTATGTTCTTTAATTTATGTTTCAAACTTTCAAAAAAAATAATGATTATATAAAAATATTGGTAGGTTGATTAAAAAAAGTGTTAGCTAAAAAGAAACATGTATGCACTTTGACTAATTGAAAACATATATGCACCTTAACTATTTTGTGAAAAAAACATGTATGCACGCTTGCCTATTTGAAAATAAAAAATGCATGCTCCTTGAGATTTCAAAAAAATTATGATTAGGTATAAAAAAACATGTATGCACCATGACTATTTGAAAACATGTTACCATTAAAAAAAAAAAAATCCCAATTTTAAAATTTATAAAAAACGAAAATTATAAAAAAACAAAAAAATATGAAATTGTCTTTTACTAATATACCCTTTTGAATTAAATAAAAATAACAAAATGCCATAGAGCATTAAATGATGTACATTGTGTATTATTAGTTGTAAAAGATGGTTCTCAGATTCTCGCACTTAAAGTGGGTTAGAAAATAAAGTCCCTCTATATATATATATATATATATATATATATATATATATATATATATATATATATATATATATATATATATATATATATATATATATATATATACGTATATAAAAATGTATTAAAAAGTATAAAAGTATATAATAACATATCTAAAAGTAAAAAGTGTATAATAATGTACACAAAACATATTTAAGAACGTGTATAAAAATGCATGTAAAAACATATATAAAAAAGTATAAAAGCATACAAAAAGCGTATATAAAAGCGTATATAAAAGGTAGATAATAACGTATTTATTTTTATAAATATGTATATAATAACGTATAAAAACCATATAAAAGCGTATAAAATATATATAAAAGCGTATACAAAACTTATATAAAAAGTATAAAAACTTATATAAAAATGTATACTTTTTTATAAAAATGTATATAAAAAATCAAAAAACTTTAAATAATCCGAAAATATTAAATTATAACGGTCGTTAGTTTAAAGGATGGACGCTGCAATGGTCGTTAGCCAAAAGGGACTAATGTGTAACTATTAACGGAATCCACTTAACGCCCGTTAAAACCAAGGACCAAAATGATCCAAAGGTTTTGCCATAGGGAGACCGTCTGCACTTATGGAAGATACTGAGTTATTATGACATTAACACCTGATTCTAGCTTGTGTCACTAATCAAGTTGAATGTGTATCTGATTCGAGGTGTTTAGGTTTTTTATCTGTTTGTTGCATAGTCAACTAAAAACCAATATTTAATCATAATTGTAGTGTGTACCACACAACATAGTATTTTCTATGTTTCTACATCTGCGTATATGCTTATGTTTACAAATGCATGTGTTTATTAATCATTTTTAATAACGAGGGGAGAACTGCACATTCACCATTCAAAATTCCCATCAACATTGATGAACACTCTACATGTTCAATTAATCCTTAAAGTAATCTTGCTGCATTGCTGCAAACTAATTATATATGATGAAGCCCCAATAACTAGCTAGCAAGCATTGCTTCGAGGCATTAGACAAATCATTAAGGGACATTTTACGTAAGTTAAAGCATGACCGCATGGAAACTCCTTTCGGCAACATGACAAATGGTTTTTGGTGGCAATTTCAGGCAAGCCATGTGTCCGTCTCTTTCGCGATGACAATCAACAAAAGTCAGTGACAATCTCTAAGGCAAGTTGGCTTGGATTTGTCTTAGACTGTTTTTACACATGGCCAGCTATACGTAGCCGTCTCTCGCGTTAGGAGCAATACAGGATTGAAGATGGTTATTCGTGACGAAGTTGAAAATCTTACTAAAACCACCACCAACGTGCTCTATAAATACGTGGTACACAATTTATCATCTATATGTACTATATATACAGATATCTCGCATTAGTCGAATAAATGATTGAAGATGTTTACTTTCTTTTTTGTATTATTTGACTATTGTGTTTTATATAACGTATGCATGATTATGACTAACAATAATATACTTTAAGTTTGTTTATTCGATTTTGTTCTTTCTAAGTTATAATACACAATGTCATTTACTACTTTTTTTGACGTTACTTAAAAATACCCGTGAATTTCACGGGTCTTTTAGCTAGTCATATAGTAATATAAAGATCTTGATTTCATTGTTGACAAATTGAATATAATCAACCCAAAAAAAAATTGATATTCTTTCCTAAACTCGTTTACATACATAGATGTATAGCCACGTATACTCACCAATTTCATTTAAAGCGACAAACAATGATAGATCATAATCTAGATTAGCTTCACCAACATGTTCATATGCCAAACCAAATGAGATAATTGATCCACCTTTTAGATACAACGCTGGTAAATCCTAAAATATCCACAAGATTATGGAAACCATACATACACACAATGCAATTAAACTGCCATAAAAGACAATAATACGAAGTCTTTTTGTCAGGACATTCATACCGGATGTGGGGAGAACTTCCATCGGTTTGACCGCTACCTCAACTTCTCAGATCCTATCATAGCTAAGAACTTTGACCCTCGTGCTTGTGGATAAGTCAAAACTCATCCAAATTCCATCAGGCACTGCATGCTTCACTTGATGAACCCCATGATCACTTGTGGTACTACGACATTATAAAATCAGATCAGTACAGAAAGTATGAATTATTAGTTAAATAAACAAATAAATATCAACAAGTCCTTGTAGCACAAGTAAAATGAGAACCTTGCATATAAAAGAAGCAGGCCCAACTGGAAAAAAATCACATTAGTTCTCAACTGGGAATCCTCAGAGTCTGCAAAATAAATAATAAAAATGTAGTTTTGATATGCGGATGAATGGTGTAGCTAGGTACCACAAACAACTAAGTTTTTATAGGCTCGTTGCAAAAGAAAAACGTATTGTTATAATTGATTGTAATTGTCAATCAAGAAAACATTTTCCATAAATTAAGAATAACAAGCAGGATTGCCCGCGCATTGCTGCGGGGCTTCATTTTTCTTGTTAAAACATTTAGGCAAACTACAACTTAAATTCTTGATACATATCTGTTAGTAACCCATATGACTATAACAATTAGCCACGTAGAAATTGAAACTAATATGTTAGTAACCCGATCGTATCCTGCAACTCTTGTGCACATAAAACTAAAGAGACTAATTCCACTCGGCGATATAAGCGTTCATGAAAAGCCGCAATATGCAGCTATATTATGCTAACTTTCTCCAACTTAGAAAAAACATATTGTGGGACAAAGCAATAGATCAATTATCAAATGGCTATGTCCAAGCATGCTAAACAATCTTGCATATAACTAAGTAACATAAAAGATATTGACTACAACATATCAAGGCATTATCACCTAAAATAAAGATACCATATATGTGTCAATTAATTCAATAGCCACACACTTTGATAAACCGTGAATATTGAAGATGGGGTAGGACGTGTGGTCGAAAACAAAGCCACTTGTGGTTGGACGTGTGGTAGATGTTTGTTGTGCTTAGAAGCGGATATCGACAATAAACCCACAAATCATATTACTTTGAATTAGTAGATTTGCAATTGCATTTAATTACTTATCTGGTCATTGGACTTTGATACACCATTAAAAAGTAAAACATGCTATCAAAATTACCTTGGCCACTTCCTGGTCGGTGCATCAAAATCACAAACACAACCTTGTAGCACCAAAATACAATAAGCATAAAAATAGTTTCAATAAGCAATCTGAGAAAGTCCAAACTTGCTTCTCCAAAATCATGTAGTCGCGCATAAGATCTGCTAATCACAACAGAATAATTAATAATGTAACGAATACAAATTCAGACATAAACAATAAAATGACAACATCCTGCTTACATATACGTAACCTAACATTTAACTGATACATAAAACATCCGCTAATCACAACACCTTAACTCCTAACCGTAACGAATACGAATTCACATATACACAACAAAATGACAGCATCCAACTTACGTATACGATACTTAGCATTGAACCGACACATAACATCTACTAACCACAACATCACAACTACTTACGCATACGAAACTTAAACATCTAACTGATGCGTAACATCTAGTAATCCATATAATGTAGAAAAAATAACCGTAAACATCAATATCAGATCATCTATAAGATATAACAATCAAATTAACAACCTACCTTCTGAAGCTGATTAAAAGTAACATCATCTCTTCGTTTCGACCAAAACGCAACACTCGACTTAACAGAAACTGATCCAGACGACGTTGTCATATCATCACAATCATCATCACTCCTTAATTCCGGCGTATCTCAATTATATAATCAATTATCCATCAATCAAAATCTAATAAACGGTATATGAAACAAACAATAATTAAATTAAATTTACTTAGATTATAATAATTGATAATTAATTAAATAACAAATGAATTATAATGTAATTAGGTGTATACCTGATCTGAGAATTAAGAAGATGATGAATAATGTAATAATAATAAGAAGAAGGGTTTTCGATCATATTTAGTGGTTGTGTAAATGTTGAAGGGTGTTTCGATTATGGTGTTTCGATGAGATTTATGGTTTGATGTTGGTGAAGTGGAGTCTCTGGAAACTTGATGATTAATGGAGCGTCTGTTTTATCCAGTGTAAACAAATTTTGTTTTTGTTACTGATGAAATGATAAGTAGTGTTTTGGTAGACACTTGTATATCACTGAGTACAATATGGTGTACACATGGATGGTGGATCTTCAATTGTACAAACATTAGGCCTACATTTGGTCAATAATCATGTTTGAAAAAGTATCACAGTGTAATTAGCATGGATTAAGGGTGAACAGTAAATCTTGCAACTACATTTGTCCAATGGCATTGTGCCAAACGCATGTACAGTATACTGTTTGCAATATTAACAACAATAATTTCATGTGATAGACCAATAGGAGGCCACATTCACAAATAATCAAGTACTAATGCATTCTCTAATTGTGGCACCAAATTTCCATTCTTATAATATATTATAATATCTATATATAAATCGTTGACAGTTACAATCAGGCCAAATCAATTATAACAATTCCCAAAAATAAGAATTCCTAAATCAATTAAAATGCTGTAATTATTTTCATGGTGACAACCAATTAACCTTAGATAATTTCACAAATCTATTTAAAAAATGTGACAACCAATTACCATCGACCCCAAAAAAAATTAAAATTATATCAGCCATCCTAATTAAAAGAATCTAATTAAACACCTAAGAAAATTATATCATTTAAATCAAACCTCAAAAAGTTATTAAACATCCTAAAAATTATTAGTGTGCAATTTGTTTAAATAAAACCTCAAAAAAATGAAAATCCAACCTAAAATTGTGAGTCTTTAATAAAAATCAGTGTACCTTGTGTGGAGATTTTTTGAACCATCTGATATGTATGATTGTTGACTTTTAGAGAAACTATGATATATTTGTAGGTGATTTTTTTTTTAGGAGAAGATCAGTGATGGAGCGTTATCTTTTGTTTGGTGAATGTTTTGGGTAGGAAAGTCAAAAGAACGGATGAAGTGTTTTGTTAAAGGGTTGAAGGTTTAATTCCTTTGTTTACCACGTGTCAGCTCGAGGATAAGTGATATTTCTAGGAAAAATTAATTAGGATACTCAAAAAAAGCTCTGTCTTATTAGTTAGAATAGATTTGATTTGAAGTTGAAGTTTAAATTGAAAAGATGAAAACAATTTTCCTGCCATGTGTTTATTTAATGTCCAGCCGATTACAGGCTATTACTAGAAGAATCAAGAAAACATGCGATCATCTTTGGTTTCCAAGAAGTTTTCCAAACCAACAAGTAGTTCACGTGATATGAATGAATATTGGATCAAAATGCTAGGATCGCAACTAGGGAACATGGCAACTAGAAAGCGACAATGGTCTTGAAATGGAAAATAGTACTAACTATTCGATCAATGTAACTAAACCTTGGGTTTATTTTTCTTGTCATGCCTTGAGTTGGGAAGCTTTTTATCCATTAAGCAGGAAATGGATGCATCGGTCTATCAATGATCACCCATGCTGAAGAAGTCTTTCAGATAACTGATAAAGAGTCGATGGCAGCTGGACCGACCTACTCAAGTTCATCCTAGGAAAGGATGTTTTCGTAGGTCAGTCCCACCTGCCATCGACCATCGACTCTTTATCATTTAACTCAAAGACTTCGTCGGCATGGATGATCATTGGTAGATCGATGCATCCATTTCTGCATAATGGATCAAAAGCTTCCCGACAGGAAAAGTAAACCCAAGGTTTAGTTGCATTGATCGAGTAGTTAGCACTTTTTTCCATTTCAAGACCATTTTCGCTTTCTAGTTGCATGTTTCCTAGCTGCGATCCTAGCATTTTGATTTGATGTTCATTCATATCACCTGAACTACTTGTTGGTCCGTAAAGCTTCTTGGAAACCAATGATAATGGCATATTTTCTTGATTCTTCCGGTGCAAAATCTTTCTCCGCTTTAGTTAATTACCTGAAAGTTTAATTCAACACAAAGACTATCCATTAACATAAACATTATGATGTTCACTAAAAAAATTGTTAATTATATGTATTAGGGAAGAAAATGAACACCCCAAGATGCTTGTTTGCTTTTGCTTGTCTTGGGAGACTGAAATATTTGTTGATGGTGTAGATGAAAGTGGAAAGGTCAGGGGTCTAGCTCTATGACAGTGAGACTGGGGAGACGCTTTCTAGCCTGCCCAAATCCTGAAAAATGAGTACTTGGGTGATGATGGATGGAAACTTCTATGTAATTTGTGGCAGTGGAGGGAAAGATGGAAAGGCACTGTCATGTGGTGAAGAAAAGGTTTGTTCTTTATTTTACTCTATTTGGTGTAAGAAGTTTTTGTTTTTACAAATTTGACACCTATATTTTTGTATTTTTTAAACCACCAAATTTATCAAAGTTTAACCAATAGTTTTCAATTTGAACTTTCACTTCACTAATAAGAACGAGCAATTTTGTCATGTGTCTTAATAGAGCAACCTGATAGGCCTAAATTTTTTTCTCGGTAAGATTTTTTTAGCAAAATATTTTCAAATTGATATAATTATCAAAGATTGTCATTAACAATTGATATGTATTATTATGTTTTTACGAGTGGTAAAATTTTGCGAACAAGATTCTTCTTAATGTGATTTGGTTCTAACCAATGTGAATGTTTGTTAGATTTATATTATACAGTCTAGGAGTCAAATCGAACTTTATATTCTTCTTAAATTATGATCTCACGTAAGTGGTTAAATAACTATGAATGAGTACTTGCATGAATACTACATAGTAGTCACCATCTTTCTCATGTACCTGGTTCATATGTCACTTATAACAACAAACTTTGATGTAATCCAATCTAATATATGGCCATTCCCTAGCTCCTAATGTGGAAGAGAACTCTAATCCTATCACGACATTAACATTTGAAGGAGGTGTATCTATTTTTGTGGAAGAGAACTCTAAGCCACATATTTCAAACAAGGAAAGAGAAATAATGGGGAGATGTATCTATTTTTGTAAGTGCATCTAATATTTTTGGTTGTGTTTTCTTTTCATTCATATATTTCTCATTTGATCATAACTCGTTGCTATTAATATGATACGATAATAATAGTTACAAACTTAATATATGGACCACTGTTTATATTTTTCATATTTAAGAAGATCAATTGGCTTGCACCATTATATTTCACTAGCAGGGTACCCGCGCGTTGCAGCGGCGGTACTCTTGAATAAATTTTTTTGATGAATAATATATTTTAGTTTATTATGTTCTTTTAACAATAAATTTACGGATATCAAGAATTTCGATAGCCCGTGCCGATTCGGGCTCGAACCCGTTCAGGTGTCACCTTGCTCGAGCCTGTTTGGTCCGCTACCGCTCGAGCTCAAGCCCATTTAGTCTCTTGTCGTTCGGGCTTGAATATTTGTATAATGTGCTTTATTATTTGTAGTAGTGAAATTTAATGCGTGAATTGTGTTTTATTTGATTGTACAATATTCTTGATAATTAGTATTTTTTATGTAAGGGGTGTTTTAATAACTGTATTAATTGTATTTATTGACCAGTTAAATAATTGACTACTTTAAATAGCATTAATGTGGTGTTTTGTTGTACACTATGCTTCTTGTCTTGTATGTCTGAAAATTATGTGCATTAAAGTGTTGTACACTATGTTTCTTTTCTTGTAAGTAGTAGTCATTATAGTCATTAATAACATTGACCGCTTTAATAGCATTAATGTTGTAAGTCTGAAAATTACATCACGATTATTCTGTTGTACACAATGCTTATTTTGTTGTAAATCTGAAAATTGGTTGCGTTTATTGTACATTGTGCTTAAATGATTGTAATTTTTGTGAATGGGTGTTTTAATAGCATTAATGTTGTTTGATAAAATTTTGGTCTTAAAATGACACAACACTTTATTTTGTTGTACAATATGCTTACTTTGTTGTAATTCTGAAAATTGGGTGCATTAAAGTGTTGTAAATCATGCTTAATTTCTTGTACGTCTTAAAATTAAGAGTGAGGTGCCTTCGTGCATTATAAGTAGTATAGATATAGATATGTGGTGGTTTAAATGTTGACATTATGGTATGATTATTACATGTGATATTACCCCCTTTAACCGAGTATAAGGCATTAGAAAACCATCAAAGTTAGTCTAACCTCTTGCTAGCTTCTAATATATTCAAGGATTATTACATGAAAGTGTAGCTAACTTGTTGCTTTTTCGAGTAGCCATATTTTTTTGTGTTTTTTGTATAAGCATACTATTGAACTACAACTATTTTGTGTTTTTTTATATTTTTGTCGCCATTTTACGTGCCTCTCACTTTTTAAAAGGTGATCAATGAAAGTGTAAACTTCATATTTCTACACCTGAATTTTATACAGCCAACAAAAAATGTTTTTACATATTATATTTGATATCCATGATTTTTATCAGATCAATATTATGCAACCAACAAAAAATGTTTAAAGATTAAATTTGATATCCATACTTTTTATCATATCAGAGGGATCCAATAATTAGGTGATTTACTCTATAAATTATTTAGTCAAATAAACTAAGATATAAATTTATTTTTAATATGCAAAAATATACAAATATATTGGTACTAAATGTTTAGTTTGGTATCCTCATAGCATAAAAAGTTACATATTGCGTATTAAAAGTTATTGGGGTGTATGTGAAAGTAATTATATTCTTAAGGGGAGGTTAATGTAAACATTGAGATGAGGGCAACACTCAGATAAGTTAGGGTTTTGCTATTTATATGAAGTGAATCTTCTTTCAGTCTTATTTGTGGCTGCAGCCTTCAATGACTAATATATTTTGCCCTAATCCAGGCATACTTCCACATGTATCCAATCCAAAGTAAGTAATTTTCTTACTTTAGTTATTTGATTGTGTTTAGAAATAGATCCACAATCTAATGATTTGAGGTTTATCTTTTCAACATGTTGTTTCATTTTTTGATGCCTGAATTCTGTTATGTTTTCATTTCTGACATTTTTGGTTGATCTAATGTTTGGGCAGTCTATCAGGATCGGGTTGCAACATGATCATTGTTCATAGTATTTCGAGCTACACACGTACACTGGTATAACCCATCTCTACCTTGCTACGTAGCTATTTTAGATTTTGCATCTGTTTAGTGTTATATGTTTAGGTGTATTCTATAAGTAAAATCATCATGTTTTTCGTTCATGGGTAAAATCTATTATTTGTTTTTTTATGAATAATTAAAAAGTTTGTGAATATTTAACTCATAAAGAAGAACTTCAGGATGTTATTAATATTGTTAAATACAAATATTTGTTTAAGATGCTAATTGAGTAAACTTTTTGACCCAAAAATTTGTGCAGAGGCTGGTATATACAATTGAATAGTGATCAACCTAACATCTTTTTTTGTTAACAATGATTTATGAATCTCATCACTTTTAATAGCACTTTTCTTCCTCTTCCCTGCAGAACTCGATGGTTTCACTTTCCAAGGAGGTCAGCAGCAGCGCCTATTGCATTGTATTTCTTTTTAAACACGCTTATAAGTTTGTCAATAAAAATATAACATGTATCGTCTATTTGTGCAGTTCTTTAATGATGTTCCGGTGAACTTAATTCCATACAACTTGCATACCAAATCCATTTTGACAGTAAGCGCTGAATTTTTTTGAGTTAAGGTGTCTTCTGTTATGTAAATAAACATTTTATGAACTTGTTTCCATTTATTTTGACTCTGGTAACAGGACATCGAGTATGGACACATATCTTCAGGGATTCCTCTTGACGATATGAAATGCAAGTATGTAAACGGAACCATTTTTTGTGAGGTGAGCTATTTGGATCTCTAATGTTGTATAACCAATAGATTGTGAAGCTCATTTGTATTAAACTCGAGTTGCTTTCTATACAGGTTATAACCTCATTTAAATTTTTTAGCCTTCATGTTGTCATGCTGCAACACATGATCACATGCAATTTTATGATACTGCTAAGGTCTTTGCCCGAGAGACTGCAATAACTTATCCCGCTACTGGTACTCTATCACAATTCAGATTGCTTAGCTATGAAAGTGAAAACTGTTTGGGTGAACATAGGAAGGTTGCCTGAAAGGGCTAACAGCATGGGCGGATGGGGAATTGCATGCAGGGGATGTGGGCATGTGATTGTATATGTCAGGAGTGAGAATCAGGTGTTCTAAAACCTTGCATCGATATCTGTACCTAAATTTGGAACCAACCCCACACAAGAACGGGGTGAATATATTATGGCGACCCTATCCATTATCTTTTTGTTATGCTAATTTATGCATACTTTATGTTGAAACTTCTATGGATCAAATTAATCAACTGGGATGTTTAAAGCAAGAAAAGGATTGATATGTTGAATAATCTTGTACCTTTAGACACCTTTCAGAAGATTGAAATTGTGACCCAAACCAAAGGTGAGTGGTAAGAAAACTGAAGAAGAAAAAGAACGCCACGAAATACTCCGTATGTCTTAGTGCAAGAATTCCACATAATGTTATAATGTTTTGTGATTGTGAAGAAACTTATGTACACAAATTAAGAACAAGTATAGGATATATGTAATGAAGATTGTTACATACAAATTTGTTTTATATGGTAGTTGTGTTACCTTTTGGATGGTCGGCATGGTTCTTTTCATATCTTGTATTGATTTTTTCCCTATTTGTGCTTTTTGTTTTCAAACTGGTGTTAATTTGATTAGCATTATTAAGCAACGAGAACATGTGTCTTGATCACTTCAGTATGTATTCAAACTAAATTATATGTTTTTTTAGGCATCTGACATAAACTGCCGCGTACAGTAGTGGACACGCTGACAAAAAGTTGCTGGTCAACAACACCAGATGACAGCCATAACGAATATTTTATCATCCCAGCCTTTCTATTCTGGATATGTGTGCCTGATGACTTCTCAGGTGGCTCACAAACAAGGTTTTGGGTGGCAGATCCCGAAAGAAAACAAATCTGCCGTACAGCAATTTTGCGACGAAATGAGCATCAAAAGGCATGTTTACTAATTATGGCTGCATAATAATAAAATCACCCACTGTTATTAGCTAAAATGGCTACGCATTTTATGCTACTAGGCTATATATCTCAAATCATGACCGGGGGCTGTATATAAACTGTATCAAACCAACGGCTACTATACGGTGGAGTGGGTTGAATATCATTTATTTTTTCAAGTATTTAAAACTCAACTTTTCCAAATCCCTTACATATAAGGAATCAGTTATGCATAGTGAAAATTATTAAAAAATAATTTTAATTACTATTAGACCCGCCATAAATGGATCGAATAACTGAGCCATTCTCCATCTCGAATTGCCCCACGATTTTGCCAAAACAGTGAGATCCGAAGAGAGACTACCAATAACCGAACCACCTTTCACTTAATTTAGAAGAGATCTATACTTTTTAATTCATTTCGTTGGTTTAATGTCCCTTCCGGTGTTTGTATTCTCATTCAATCTAGCTTTCTATTGTACGATATGAATCTTAGTATATTTGTCACTGTAAAACTATTTTCGTTCGCTGCAAACACGTTTGTGTTTGTCCCTAGAATTTGAAGCTTCATTTTTTGTTACTTATTGGTTTTGGACATTGAACTGTATTACGAAATCACATGTAAATCTTCGTTCTTTTAAGTTATTTTGTATATATTTGAGTTTTTTTTTTCTTCATGAATGCTGAAGTTTGTGGTTGAAGAATATGTTGTTTCCGAGACAATGAATAACAAGGATGGGACCCGGGACACCTATGCATTTTTGTGTGTTAGTGTAAATTCTTGTAAAAAATCCTAAATTTTGTGAAAAGCACCTGGTTCATAAAACAGATGTTTATAGTAATGTTTATTTTTCGTATATGCACCGGGTCATTTTTAGTCCTTGTTCCGTCACGTTCTGAGATATTATGCATGTGTCTATGGTACTATAGGGTTAAGAGGTTAAATGATGTTGAAGTTAAAAACCGGGTGGAGTAAGTATTCTTGGGAGCTAGTTGCAAATACAGTTAGTAGTAGACTATTTGAAGATACTGTATTTAATTCATATAATATTGTTTTGCACTAGTTTACACATAAATTCTCGGGACTAGAAAACTTCAAGAACTACACAACCCTATTAAATATTTAATATGTTCTGTAGTCTAACTATAAAATTCAGCATTTGATGTTTGGTTCATCAATGCACATCTTATTTGCAGCGGGTAACACGACCTTTTCTTAATCCATATTTAGGTAATCTGGGGAGCAATCAAAGCATTATAAGTGGACACCGGATAACAAAAGCTAATTGAGAACAGCCATCCAAAATATTAATCGCCCTGAATATTCACCTTAAATCAATCTTCAACAAAGTCTACAATATATTATATGCAGTGGTCATGGAAGATTATGTTGTTCTGTTCTCCTTCCTTAGAATTCCACTTGGTTAAGAAACTAATCCCTGTAGTCACCCGCAAGTATTAACGATCAAAGAAACCAAGTGTTTAAAACAAACACCTCTACGAGTTCACACACAAACACTTAACCACGAATACGCCCGATAAAAGCTAGTCGTGAACGTTTACCCAAACAACCTTTGTAAACCTTGAACAATCACGAACCAAGAAAACCCTAGAAACCTTTCTTTTCTTTCTGTCCGAGATACTCAGCAAACCCGAGAACCAAAACCAGTTCTGTCCGATATCGGACGGACAGAACTATCTGATGTGTTTTTGGTTCTTTGTCCGAGAACGAACCAACAGAAAAACCCCACCTTTACCTTGCTTTCTCAGTCGACCAGGAACAAGAAAAACGACGAAACGAAAACCTAAAACACTCTTGGATCAAAGAAGAAGCAAGTTTAGGGTTTCAAAGAAAACTACACAAACCCTAATCGGATACAAGATTTTCTGATCGGGTTCTTTGGATTTTGAGGTGATAGATCGATTGTAAATAGCTTGGAGTTAGGGATAATATGCGCAAGTTTTGAGATCAAGGTGTAGAGTATATATAGGCTTGGAAACCTAGTTCTATTGGGCTTCAAAATTGAGCCACAAGCTACCACCCTTTCCTTATTCAAAACAAACACTCCCTTAGCCCATATCCAACCCAAACGACCCCCTTTGAACCGGCAATGGATCATTGTACAATCGGGTTTAAACGTCGGGCCAAATATATCAAACGGGTCGATATATATAGTTCAAGTAGTAAACGTAATAAAACGTACTCTCGTGTTTAATGTGTATGCCCCCATAGGCTCACACACTTCTAGTCATTCCTATGTGAATCCACTCCCACATTCCAAGAGCTCCCACTCGCTATTTAACTAAAAGTGTCTGAGATATAGTTTCTCAGTAGCATGGTCATTAATGTCTTGCTTTAACCATCCTTTGTTATAGATACTGTTAAACCATGGATATGGATCTCAACTCATTCCATATAGTTTAACCATTTAGATTCTCGTTATAGATTTTAATTCAGATATACCAAATGTAATCAAGAATCATCTTGCATTACCCTTTGGGTTTGTCCAAACAATTCTCTGATTTAATCTGGAGAGGTGCCATGGTATCTTTCTGCACCTATCAAGTGAAGTAACAAATCCTTTGTTGACTACAAGTGTTGTGGATGCTGCTTCACATCACTACAACTGTTGTGGATAACGTTTGGCTTATACTTACAAAAGTGATATCCACACATAACAGAACTTGCTTGTATCTCAAGTCTAAGGATGACTTTAACAAACCATATTCAATATTTTACTTATGACAAGGATCCAAAAGTAAATGTTTGAAAGTTCGGGTATTCAATATGCATCCCTTGTGAATACACATTCTCATAAAATATAACCAACACTCACGTTTGTCTTTCATAACAATATCCTCACATTGTTAACCGACAATGGACATATTTAGAATGATAAATCATTTCATGGATTAAACATACAAATATGGAATAACAGATTATATGAATGAAATAACAAATACCTCGTATCTTTATTTATCAGAAAGTAATAACTGTCTTACAAAATGTACGTACTCTCGTGTTTAATGTGTGTGCCCCCATAAGCTCACACACTTCTAGTCGTTCCTATGCGACCACATTCCAACAGACCAATCATGTAGCTTTTTTTTACACGTGGTAAAATTGAGCATGCAAATAATAAGTCAAACCTGACATTCAATTTCGTCTATGTAAAAAACCAACATAAAAATAAAAGTGTCATAATTGAAAAGAAAAAAGAAACACACAACATAATTCTTTAATTTGCACTAACCCACCATCCCAGTTTTTGAACGCCAAACAAAAACCATCAGATAACACAATTTTACAATTAGGCGATTCAAAGATAAATTGAACAAACCATGTTTCTCTTTCGGTGTTTTTTTTATATATATATTTTTTATAATTTAATTTATTATTTATTTATTTATTTATTTATTATTTTTGTTTTTTCAGGGTTGGTGAGTGATCCGAAGATAAATTTGATAATTTGTTCATGGAAGAAAATTTTGACAAAGGTATGATTTTTAATGTGTAATTAGTTGTTTTTATCTGAAATTTATATAGGTATTTTAATTAGGGCTAATAAGCTTTTAAAACATTATACTTGTCAAAAATGGCAGTTCTGGGTAGAGAACTAAAAAAATAACTCTTTTAGACATTAAAGTTGACATTTTTGTCTTTCTTTAAGTATTATGACCATATTATAACCATTTTACCCTTTCTGAATTTTTTTCGAAATACTTTTTTTCAAAATATTTTTTTTGAATTTATTTTTTCTAAATACATTTTTTTCGAATTTTTTGTTCCAATTTTTTTTTTTCTAAATTTTTTTTTCGAAATTCTTTTTTTTTTTAAATATTTTTCGAAGGGTAAAATGGTCATAATACTTAAAGAAAGACAAAAATATCAACATTAATGTCTAAAAGAGGTATTTTTTTTAGTTCGCTACGAAGAACTGCCATTTTTGACAAGTATAGTGCTTTAATAGGTTATCAGCCCTTTTAATTATATGTCAAAAGAATTTGTATTTTTGTTGTTAATGTAGGTGACTGTATCTGTCGTTTGAATGTAATTTTCCTATAGATAAAGCAATCTTAAAGCAAGAATGACATACTTGAGATAATGTTTACATAAGTAGTTTAGAACATGTGTATCAGTAGGACAGCTTTAATACAAACCATGCATAAATCTAAAGTAATCTAAAGCAATTGGGAAATTCACGAGAAGATAAATATCTGTTTCTTAAAATTTTAATGGTTTTTACATGGAAAAGGGGTTAATCTTTTAGTTTTTGGTACATGTAAAAACCACCACTGGAAGACTACTACTTTGAACTTCCAATAAACCTCATATTAACTCACGTATCTGAAAATCTTTGTTTACTTTGTTACCTTTATGATTGTTTTGTGTACAAAGTTTTGAGTTTTATTGTTTTTGTTAATTTGTTTTGGTTACAACTTTGGTTAGAAGTTAAAGATTTGTACGTTATTGAATCTTTAGATTAACAATATCCATCATACGAGCTTAGATGCATATGGTTGTTTATGAAGGGTCTTACTTTGAGCTGCAACAACCAATGGCTCTTAATGAGTGGTATGACTTTTTTCTCATATCACCTCTTGAAAGTATTAAATTTTTATTAGTCGAATATTACAAGTTTACCTTTTAGGCTGATATAAGCTGATTATCTTCTTTTTCTCTTTACATGTATCTGACAAGAACTTTCAAAATAAGAAATCCCAAACACGCCCATGAAT
Source organism: Chrysanthemum lavandulifolium (assembly GCA_022545495.1). Classification (NCBI taxonomy): domain Eukaryota; kingdom Viridiplantae; phylum Streptophyta; class Magnoliopsida; order Asterales; family Asteraceae; genus Chrysanthemum; species Chrysanthemum lavandulifolium. The sequence continues at coordinate 209,224,249 of CM040240.1, forward strand.
GTAGGGATAAACGGCTTCAGGGTTCTGCTTATCTTGAGTTCCAAAACTTGAATAGGAATTCTTAGTTATTGTTTTCTGTTTCATACCAATTGCAAATGGGCCTGAATCAAAGGTATGTTTTTTGTGTAATTTTATTTTCTTCTAAAATTGTTAATTTTTTATGAAGGGTGTTGATGATTATTGATTTTGGTTTTCGCTTCTTTTCATTAGTATTACATTGATGATAAAAATGTACAACTTTTGTTCATCCCACAAAAGAGATGCAGCTTTCCACTTTAGATTTGGACCATGAGGGAATTCCTGAAGCAATCAAGAAGGTACATTTTTATAGTCTTAATATATTAAGATGGTTCTTTTAGATCTTTTTGTATTGGTATTAATAAATGATAGATCATTTATTCTTTTTTTGTGTTAAACTAAATTGCTGTTGGGATTTGTGTACTTGGATGCGAGGAAGAGATCAAAGAATGATCTAAATGAATCGTATTTCGCATTTTCTCTTGCATATGTAAGTTTACATGTTTAGTGACTATTGCAGACAGTTCACTTAACTTTTGTAAAAAAAATAAATAAATAAAATAAAATAAAATAAAATAAAAGATGGTTCACTTTTCTGAATTTGGATTTCAAAAATGGAGGTTGGACACCGGAAGAAGATACGCTTTTATGCGAGGTGAAGTTGTACTCGAATCTTAGCATTCTATCAACATAATGAAATTAACACCCTGACGTCAATTGACTACAAATCACGAAAATACATTCCACATTAACTATGTACAATGAGAAAGTGAATTAGGTTATAGTCCTTCACATGGAGGAGATTGGGACCACAATTACTTTTTTTGGTGTGCATAGTGGGGTAGGGATTTACATTTAGAAACTTAGGATTAATAGATCAGATCATTTGATATGATTCGAAAATGATTTGCAGGCACAAATGATGTTTGGCGACTGAGATAGCAAAATTCAGGCAAGTAAATAATGTATATTTGATCGAAAAATTTGGATTGAAGAGCATAAATAAGGTTATCTATTTTTTTAAGAAACTGCACAATACTGTGAAGACTCGGTTTTTTGTTTTAAAAGGAGAGCAAAGCAAGAAGCACCGGATAAAGAGAACAATGTTGCTTATGGGAACACCAAAGAAAGAAAAAATACTTATGGATTTTTAGTATGGAGACGAGGCATGTTGGGTCTGTCCTGTAAATTTATTCCCCGTTTCCTTTTTCGGTTAAGAATGATTCCATTTGTTATATGTCTCTAAACCGCGTGTAAGAATTTATAACTTTTAATTTTATCGTGTTAAAGGAGTATGCGATGACTTGTGTGTTTTACGGAAGCAAGAATCTAAGCATCTGTTGAAGTAAGGAATATACTTGCCTTAACTTAATCTTAATTTATTTATAGATTTTATTGTATCTTAATATTGTTTAATTGGCTTATAGGGTGGCGTATCCATATGAAAAAGGCATTATCTCCAGAAAAGGAAATTCCTATACCTCCAGATGTAGAACCTCAGAGCAAAGCTGATAATTATGGTGATGGACTTAAAGAAATGACTAACGAATGCTATTCAGCAAAAGAGAAAAGAGGCAAAAAAAAAAAGACTATTACAAAACGACAAGAAATATTTTTTCTTTATTTTATTGTATTTGGTATAATAATTATCTTGTGATAGTTCGCGTTTATGGATTTATATCTTTCACTTACATTTTACTGGAATATACAGGATTCCAAAAGGAAAGCACGTGGGATGAAGATTGACGTAATGGAGGATGGTGTATATACTGATATCATTTTAATGACCACGCTGTCAGATTCACATTAACTCTTTCTTTTGCAGTTTAAAATGAAAAAACCATTCAATTAAACTGGAACAATCACCACGTAACGTATGAAAATTTTTAGCATGGATGTTCAAATTAACACAAAGTGAATCAAAATCAATCCTTCATTTGGGAATCATACCGAAACCAGTAAGAACTATATAAGTGCAGTGACAAATGATGCCAAAAAAGGACACTCATACTTAACGAAGCTTCATCAAAATAGTATATGACTCAATATATGTTGGTATGAATCATGAAACAAAATCCTACTTTTTCCACAAAGAAAAATCATTAGTCTTTCTAGGATTCTAGGTGAACACATATTTTATAAGAATCAACTCGAGTAAAATTTGTAGTTTAGAGTTGATGCATTTAATTGATTTTAAATATAAAGCAAGAAACTAAAGAATTTTTAACCAAGGAGTTGTAGACAAGAAACCGCGAAATGGGTATGCATACGGAAGGTGGTTTTTTTTATATCAACTGCACGTTTCATGATTACGGATGACTTTAAGGTAATGCCTGTGGCTTCTATCGGCCTCAATATATGCATACGGAAGGTGGTTTTGTGTCAAAATAAAAAATTCTAGAAATTACTTTTGGGTCATTGTATATGTCGAAAGAGAACTATCGCTGATAACTTTTTGGTCAAAACTAAACTTATGTTGATGCCCCACATCAGTAATTTTGGTAACTCATTTACATTTCTTGGTAAGTTTACATCAGTAATTTTGGTAACTTATTCACATTAGTGATTTTAGTAACTTATTAAGAGCTTCAGTTGATTGTCTTCCTCGCCCGCAGGTACTGAAGTTTCTGAAGAATTATAATATCAAGAATACCATTGTCTGATACATTCCTAGAGTAGTCATCTTCTAACAAGTCAAGCAATCAACTTCATGACATGGAATATACCTAGAACTCATGAATCTTTCACCAAAGGTTAAGGACTATTGGAAGCAACAAACCAAGAATATCCACCTTAAACCGATCTTCAACAAAGTCTACAATATAATCTTATATGCAGTGGTCAAGGAAGATTTTGTTGATCTATTATGCTCCTTCCTTAGAATACCACATTTTCAATCAGTTTCCGTGTTTATCATTCGAAGGGTTCTTAGGAAACTTACATAAGAGCATCAAGGAGACCGAAATTAGTTTCTTACGATCAAAGAAGAAGTAAATATTGGTTAACCCAAAGTTGACTCTCGTCATTCATTACAACAGTAAGTAACTGTCAACTTTTTGTTTATTGGTTGTATGTAGAAATAGATCTGTAATAATTATTTAAAGTTTTGTGTTTCTACATGTGGTGTCAGTTTTTAATGCATGAATTGTGTTATATATTCATTTTTGACCTATTGGATCGATCTATCGCTTGGACAGGCAATCACAATGGGGTCGTAACATGATCATTGTTCATAGTTTTTCAGGCTACGTACACAAGGTAAAACCCATATACCTTTTATGTAGTACGTTGTTTTGGATTCTGCATCCTTTTCATGTTATATGATCCGATTTATGCTATAATTAAGGTTATCATGAGTAAATCTTTTATTACTTCTAAAAAAATTAAAAGTTTAATTTATAGACAGGTGTATCTCATAAAAAATAACTTTGGGATTTTATGAATATTTTTATACACAATCATTTGTTTAAGATGTTAATTGAGCTTGCTTTTGACCCAGAAACAATTGTGCAGACTACAGAGGTTGTATATATGTATTTGTAACTGATATGCATAATCTTTAATCATGTTTTAATTATTAGCTCACCTTAATGTAGTGATTATATATGTTGATATTGACTATTTTTTTTTCCTTCGATTGATAATCAAGAAGGCCAGCACTACGTGTAATCGACAAGGTACAAATTGGCAGTTCAACCACATCCAACTGTTGATGGCTTATTATTAACAAAATGTGCTTAAGAGATGTCATAAATAGGATACGAAACTTGTCGATTTGGAGATGATGCGTCTTCAAAGTAGCCAGAGTCAGAATGGAAGTCATTAAAGGTGATTTCTTTTTTCTTAAGCTAAATTAGAACTAGAATAATGCATACCGATGGGCATATAAACTAGTTGTATGGTTGGCTAATTTATTTAATTTTGATGATCAATTCAATATATGGCAAACTAATATGACCAGACGTACTTTACAAGTTTGTAAAGGTCTTAAATGATTGAAGTTATCATAAAAGAGATTATCGCTTGGACAGGCAATCACAATGGGGTCGTAACATGATCATTGTTCATAGTTTTTCAGGCTACGTACACAAGGTAAAACCCATATACCTTTTATGTAGTACGTTGTTTTGGATTCTGCATCCTTTTCATGTTATATGATCCGATTTATGCTATAATTAAGGTTATCATGAGTAAATATTTTATTACTTCTAAAAAAATTAAAAGTTTAATTTATTGACAGGTGTATCTCATAAAAAATAACTTTGGGATTTTATGAATATTTTTATATACAATCATTTGTTTAAGATGTTAATTGAGCTTGCTTTTGACCCAAAAACAATTGTGCAGACTATAAAGGAGGTTGTATATATGTATTTGTAACTGATATGCATAATCTTTAATCATGTTTTAATTATTAGCTCACCTTAATGTAGTGATTATATATGTTGATATTGTTGGTTTAATGGACAATAAATTAATAGACGTGTGTTAGGATCGAACTCGAGACCACGGGATTGCACACTTTGCGTATGAGAATTAAAGTTAATAATTAAATATAAATATTATATTTATTTATTAATTAAACGAAATAACATAACGGACGTTAAGTAATTAGTTGTAATGGACTAACGGTCGTTAAATATAATTGGAAAAGGACTAAGTTGTAAATATTGGGAAGGTTTCGAATCCCTTGTGGGATTACTAACCGATCGCCAAGGGAGACCAAACCCAACCCAACTACAACTCAAACTTGTTCACCAAGTTAGTTTGGGTATAAATACAAAACCAAGGTGTTTGTAATTTATCTCGGTACTCATAAGCTAAAACCAAAAGTGTTTGTGTGTGTTTTTTGCTTGAATCGTTCGACCACCTCCCAAAGGTGTCGACTCACATCTTTTCCAAAACAAAGTTATTTGGTTTAATAAAACTAGCATTACTTTAATTTGTTTTAGTACGTGTGTACATAAGAACGTGGTACAATCACACTATTGATTGTATTCTTGGATTGAATTACAAAACGGTAAGGGGTAATTCACATAGTCCTATAAACCCTAATTAGGGTTCATCTCAATTGCTAGTTTTGTGGATTTGATTCTTGTTCGGCTAGAATCAAGAAAGGTACGCATATTCTTGTTTATGTTAATTAATTATTCGTTAATCTTTCCTATAGGCTTCCGTATGTGTACTTGATGTTTATTGTTTATATTTATGATTAGTCATGTTATATAATTCTAACAGTGGCATCACGAGTAATTAGTTTTAATGAGTAATTAATTACATAAACGCGTAATAAAACAAATAATTGTATGTTGTTTGATATGGTTAATCTAGGGTTTATGTTTTAATTTTTTTTTGGTCGATTGTTTTTTAATTGGGGCGTACCCCATTATTATTTTTAAGTCGACACATAAAATGTTTTTAGGGTTTGAAAATTGTTTGCTAACCTTATCGAAACCTAGAATTAATATATATATGTTACGTGATTAATTCATGAATAATTGTTATGTGACATGGGATTATTATATGCGATCTTGTGACTATTTTTATAATTGTTATGATATATCCATGATATTACATGCATGTTTGTCATGGATAGTTGCTTTGATATTGTTTAATTGTTAAGATATATTTATCACATGTTTATTTACGATAAATCTTGAATTGGGAAAGAATCCAATTATATATTAATGAATCAATTATATGCTATTGTAGAAAACTAGAATGGGGTTGAATAGTTTACCAATTAAAACTTTGTTTTGAACTTATTGAAAGATCAATTGATATTGATCTTGAGTATGTTAATGAAATATGCAAGCAATGTGTAATAAGTAAATAAGGAAAGAGATGATCAAACCACAACAAGTTGTTTATAGTGGTTCGCCTACAAGGACTCTTTTTCCTTGCCCTACTCCACTCCCGAGTCTCACACTCGAGAGTTTAACTTCACTAGTCAACAAGCTCCTTTCACCGCGGAGAAAACCTTTACACTTCGCTTACACTATTTCCGACACTAAGCTAGATGTCGAGTTCTTTCCAAGGGTACAACTACTCCCACACACAATGTATTTTGAGGACTAAAATACTAACCACTCACACTCACAAGATTATGATGGTTTGATACAACAATGAAGTATGGATCAACACTAGATCATACAACACTAAACAAACAAGACTTCCAACTTCTCGTTGAAGCTTGAATATGACTTGATCTTCTTTGCTACAAAAGAGATCACTAATATGATATGAAACCGAGTTAGAAAGGTTGAGAGAAGATATGTATGAGAGTATGTTAGAAAGGGATGAAAACTACTTGGCTTGGCATTGCTATTTATAGCCAAATGGACAGAGCTGCTCACGGACGGCGGACCCTTTAAAGGGTTCCGCCTGTACCATTTTGGTACCGCTGGTCCGACAAACCAAGATATCAAATCTTGCCAAAGTCAACTCTATCTAAGTGAGATTGTGCAAGATATGAAGAGTACAAATCTTCACAAAATATCTAATGAAATCTTCCAATGATTTCCATGATGTAATACATGATGTCAAATGTTGTATTACTATTTTAGAAATATGCAATGCTTAAGTAGTGTTTGGTTTTAAGAACCTAACACATTCTAAAACTACTATCATACATAATGATTAGAGTCATATCAAGATGTTACTAATCACAAATGTAAATGCTTGAATGATGAATATATTGTTTGAGAAAGCTTGTTTTAATATCTAATAAACTTGACAAGTTTTAAGCTTTTATAAATTAAATTTACTTTTGTCGTTAACAAAACTTAGGCAAAGATCAAAAATATAAATAACGCTTAATGACGATATTTGTATTAACAATCTCCCTTTTGTTGAGGACAAAATATAAATTTTATTTTTATAAAAGAAACAAAGTTTGTACAAGAGTTATAAAATATTAGTTTTAGAACTTGAAAAGGAAATGATAATGCAGTATGAAATTTGACTTTTATGAAAGTCAAAGAATTCACTAGTTGATGCATGATGTTGACTTTTCGTAAAGTCAGTATGCGCTTGACTTTTTAAGAAAAGTCAAGTATTATCAATGAGGGTTCCTGCTTGACTTTTAGAAAGTCAATGTATGCGCTTGACTTTTCGTAAAAGTCAAATATAAATAATTTCAAAGTTCTATATTTTCTCCCTTTTGTCTCAACAAAAGAAGAGGCTATGGAATGTAATGAGCTCGAGCTACTATCTCCCTTGTTCAAAGCTCCCCAAATTGGGTGCTTTAATGGGAAGATACATGGATTGTGAAAATAAAGCTACAAAAAATGTTAGTAATAATGATCATTCACAAGCATTTCCAAACACTATGTAATGACACCAACAATATAATAAACAACATTCATTAGTTAAAATTTTCATGAGTAAAGATCATGAAAAGAGAACACAATGATGTGTTTTTAGTACAAGAAATAAAAATTATCCTAAGAAAGTAAACAAAAGAAAGACTATTCTAAAACCATCCTAAAGTGATGGTGGATGGGAAAGAGCGCTGAGACGCCAAGGATGTGGTTGAGGATGAACCTCATTTCTTCTTGGAAGTCATGGACCATAACCCGGTCCGTTTCACTTGTTGGGCCTGCTTGCTCACAAGTTGAGCAACCATGCCTTGAGGGTAGAAAGTTTGGGGAGGTGTGGTGGTGGAATGGTGGATGTGTTGGTGGTGTGGGAATGTTTGGAGTGGTCATGATGGATGCAAGCAAAGCATTTTGCATTTGCATTGTCTCACTTAGTGAGAATCCACCATGCCTTTGAATTGGTGGAGGTTGTGGAGTTCGGCTTGAATCTCCTCTCTAGTGGGATTGTCATCCCACATGCACTCCGGAATGTCCTCAATATGAGGGACATTGATGATGGAAGTGGATGATCCTCGATAAAGGACCATGAATGTCCTTGTGAATGGGGTGGAAAAGGAGAGGTCTTGGCCCTAATGGGGCGCTTGGGTCAATGGATGACCGAGGTGACTCATGAGCGATTCGCTCAATTGTGCCAAAGGATGGCAATGGTGGTGGATGACTGGCCCAGAGGCAAGTCTTCCAAGTCCTCTAGGAAAGGATTTGGTGATGTTGGTGGAGTTGAAAATAACCCATGGGAGTGAGAGGGAGACCTGGTGAAGGTGGTGAGGGGTTTTGGATGTTTGATGGGTGTCGTGGAGGTGAAGTAGGTGTTTTGTTGGTGGTGGAGTGGTGATCACAATGTGTGATGAAGTCGGTGTAGCTAAGGTAAGATTTGTATCATCTCTAATGGGAGATGAGATTGTGAGTGGTGAAGATTCGGATGATGAGCTAAGATGAACAAAACAACAAGGCCTTACGCTAATTCTAGCGGTTTTCTTGCAAGGTTTTGGTGATGATTTAGTCATTTTAACTTGGGTTTTGATTTGCTAGATAGTAGTGAGAATGAGGAAGGTGTGAGGATGATCATGGTAAAGCCTTTCAATTTATAGAGGTTAAAATTGTTGAGAAATGTGTTTGATTTGATGTTGAACCATTGAAGAGATGAGGTTCCTAATGATTTGGAAGTGGGTGAATGCTAGTCATATCACCCAAGTCAATCCATACAAGGAAGATGGAGTGAAGAAGAAAAGATTTGCAATAAATGTGTTCTAGTGAGTGGAATTTCCTAACATTCAGATTACCCACGGATTTGAAGGTACCAAAATTTGGTTCCTTCCTTTATGCCAAAGGGCTCCTTGGGTGGATTTTTCAAATTTTGAATTTTGGTGGAAATGGATTTTTATATACCTTAGTAAATAATACTAGTTCTAATAACAAGATAAACTAGTTAAGATTGATTTATAAGTGATGGAAGATAATTTGGAATCACGAAGAGTCGAAATTCGTAAAATTACCCGGAGGATCCACGGCACCAAAATCATACACGGACGGTACCCTAAAAAGGTGTCGTTCGTCCGCCTGCATGACATACACGGCGGTAAAAAATATAAAGGACGGTACCAAAATTATGGTGCCGCCTCGATCCGTGGAGTGAGATATTTGGACAGAGTTCGTTTTAGGTGTCGGGAAATTTCCAAACCCAAATTTTTCTCAAAAGTCGTTATACTAAACATTTCTAGTTAGAAAAGTAAATAACACATATGTAAACATAGTGGAGCATAGATTTTGAGCAGGCTTATTGATTTTCACAATATAGTGAAAATGGGTAAAATTTGATAGCATACTTGTGCTATCCCCCGCATGAGATTGTTAGCATACACCATTGTTTCAAGTTATATTATCATCCTACATAATAAAAACAACTAAATAGTATCAAACATTAACGATAATGCATTGTTCCAAACACCCTTAAAGTACCCTTATTTGTCCAATTTCTTGTAAATCTTGTTCATCATCCTACCAAGGCACTTGAACATTCCCTTAGTTTGCTTGAATTCACTGATTCATTCTCAATCTCGGAAGAGATGCGTAATACTCATGAGGTGGAAGATGAGAGCTTGGAAGACCATCCCTGAGCTATTTGATGATGAAGATGATGGAGTTGGAGGTTTTGCTCTTTTGCCTTTTGTCTTAGCAACTCGAGCATCACTCAAAGGTACAAAGATGTGAGGATGAGTTCATAGTGGAGGTGCATCCCTTTGGGGTTGGTGGAATTGGTGCTAAGTTTCTATAGAGACGGGTGAGAAGCATCCCGTATGGAAGAGCAACCGATCCTTGAGTTGGAATATCAATCATTCTTCTAGCTATGTAGTAGGCTGTTGAATGGTTGTCGGGTGGATAAGTTGTAGAGCATGTGACATAGGCAAGCGCTTAGTGATCCCTATTTCCTATGGTGCTAATGACGCTGGCTCTAAGTAGTTCCTCCCATTTCTTAAATTCGGCTTAAGTTCATTTAGCTCCATTCCATATGGATCTCGGTTTACCTCTTTTCCTTTCGGTAACTCGGGTTGTATCACTTTTGGGTTAAAAGGTGTTCACGGATGACATCCTTATCGGCCAAACGGGTTATGTAGGGAAGAGAGCGGTCATTGATTGTATCAAGAGCCATGAGTGACCACTTATCCGTAGACACAAGTTCCTCGGTTGGGAATTCCTAACACTTGAGCAAAGTTGCTTAAGGTGATGGTGTAGTCGCTTTGGTTGATTCTAAACCTAAGACAGAATTCATCATCGCCTTCATCACTAAAGCCGGTCACACTAGCATAGAATTCTAACACAAACCTAGGACAATTGGTTCATCGATGTCAAGAAGACAATCGAATTGAATGGCGGCTAGTTCTTCACGAAGATTGGTATTTTCAAGGAAGGATGAGTGAATGGTTCTACCTCATGGAAATACCTTGATTCTAGACTCTTAAATATTTCTACTTGTTCCTTGGTAAGTCCTTTGGTTTTGTGGTGTTTGGGAATGTAGTTAAGGGTGTCTTTGTGATCATAGAATCATGGCTACCATGGTTATTCCTAAGGACAAGAATTAATATGTTAAAATGAAAATAAATTTTAACGCTTTTGATTCTAGTGTGCCTATATGAAAACAATTTGAGTCATGGGTTATCTCGACTCATTTTATGCACAAAATGGTTTTAGTGGGTGTTTGGCAAATACCATGAGATAACCCAAATGCTCCTAATTCAATGTGGCTACATTTGAATATACCCGGAGTGCATATTAGTTATGCAATACCTTTAGTATTCAAGAGCATGCAAGTGATGAAAATTTTAACGCTTCTATTTGTATTAGCAATGAAAAATGTTTTCCTACAAGTGAGAAGCTTTTCAAAACTTTTGACATGGGGTGTTTGGTTGTTTGAATAAGGCCTTATATTCATTATCTATCAATTAGTGGGAAACATGATTTGTTTATGCAATATGATAATGTAGTACCTAATTTGAATGACTAGTTATGCAATTTGCCAATTGAATTCATATTTGGTATAAAAGCATACATAAAACCCCATGTAATGATTTGTGATAGTTTTGTGTATAAATAAGAATCCTAGACTCAGAATTAAGAGATGAAATGAAGTTAGGATACTTACAATGATGTTATCTTCAGTGATTAGTGAGTGGGAAGGTGTCAATAATGAGCTTGGTTTAAGTTTTACACGCTTTGGTAAAGTGGGTTGTGAGGAAGAGGATGTTATGTATATAGCGCTTTGAGTTTCAGAGACACTGACGGACCGCACGGCACCAAATATTTGGTTCCGTCTGTTGTCGCTTGTGCCGTACATGAGAGCGTATACAAGGCAAAATTGTTTTGGTTTGACTATTCTAATGTTTTAGGCTATGTTTATCCTACATGTTTGGTTCCATTAACCCTAAACCAAGTCTAAGAAGATTAAAAGGTTCTCGCTTAAGAGGTTTAGTAAAGATGTCGGCAATGTTGTCTTCGGAGGATACTTTCTCGATTGAAATGTTTCCTTTTGAACATTGTCGCAAGAAAGTGATGACGGATTTCAATGTGCTTTGTACGAGCATGTTGAACGGGATTCTTGCCGAGATCGATGGCCTTTGTTGTCGCAGTATCACAATGTCGTTGAGATGAATTCGTAGTTCACGAGAGCTTGCTTCATCCAAAGAGCTTGTTGACATGCTTTTCCTACCGAGACGATTCGCTTCAAGAGTAGAGATGGCTAAAGCCGCTTGCTTTTTTGCAAACCATGAGGTGAGACAATGTCCAACAAAAGTGCAAATACCACTTGTACTTTTTCTATCGACATAATCACCCGCATGATCCGAGTCGGCATACACTATGGTTTCTATACCCGCCTTTGGGATACCATAATCCTAAACACGTTGTTCCCTTAATATATCTAAAAATCCTTTTAATGCTTCTAAGTGTGATGCCTTTGGGTTTTCTTGAAAGCGAAAGACATAGACAAACACTAAACATAATGTCGGGTCTACTAGCCGTAAGATAGAGTAGGCTACCAATCATTCCTCTATATTTAGTGTTATCTACGGATTCACCTTCTTCGTCCTTGGTGAGTTTAGTGTCCGAGGACATGGGTGTTTTAGTTGGTTTGGAATCTTCAAGACCAAATTTCTTAAGCATGTCTTTTATATATTTAGATTGGTTAAAGAAAATACCATCTTCTAGTTGTTTAATTTGAAGTCCTAGAAAGAAGTTTAACTCACCCATCATACTCATTTCAAACTCGTCATGCATGATTTTAGAGAAATCATTACATAGTTCTTGACAAGTTGATCCGAATATAATGTCATCAACGATATTTGAACAATAATAATTTATGATTCCTTTTCTTAGTAAAAGAGTATTATCTACTAATCCCATAGTATATTTGTTATCAATAAGAAAAGTCTTAAGACGGTCGTATCAAGCTTTAGGTGCTTGTTTAAGGTCAGATAATGCTTTCTTGAGTTTGAAGACATGATGTGGTTTCTCAAAGTCGGTAAAACCGGAGGTTGAGCAACATACACTTCTTCGTTAATAAACCCATTAAGGAAAGCACTTTTAACATCCATTTGAAATAATTTAAAGTCATAAGCACATGCATAAGCAAGTAATATTCTAATAGATTCAAGTCTAGCTACCGTGCATAAGTTTCATCATAGTCAATTCCTTCTTGTTGATTATAACCTTGTGCAACAAGCCTAGCTTTGTTTCTAGATACTACACCATTTTCGCCCATTTTGTTTCGAAGACCCATTTTGTTCCAATTATAGTTTGATCTTTGGGTTTTGGAACTAGTTTCCAAACATCATTTCTAACGAATTGGTTTAATTCTTCTTGCATGGCAATTACCCATGATTCATCTTTTATTGCTTCATTTATGGTTTTTGGTTCAATGGTGGATACAAAACAAAATGATTACTTTGATTTTGAGCTCATGACCTTAAGGTTCTTTGATTAAGTTGTCCTATGACCTTTCTAATGGATGACTTTTAGATTCTTTGATGTTGACAATTTCCTTATTTGATGGTTCATCTTCCTTGTTATTATTAATTTGACTTTCTATTATTTGACTTTCAACTAAGTCATCATCTACCAAAGGTGATGTCTTAGAGGAGGTGGACTTTCGTCAAATGTTATGTTCAACGATTCTCGACTATCATTGTTTCTTTATTTAGGACAATGTAAGCTTTACTAGTTTGAGAGTAACCAAGAAATACACCTTCATAAGACTTTGGGTCAAACTTGGTGAGATAATCCTTAGTATTAAGAATAAAGCATTTACAACCAAAGACTCTAAAATATCCTAATGTTGGCTTTTTACCTTTATAAAGTTCATATGGTGTTTTGTTTAGGAAAGGACGATTAAGACTCTATTTAAAATATATGTAGAAGTGTCAACGGCGCTACACCAAAACTTTTGAGGAATGTTTTGTTCATTAAGCATTGTTCTACTCATTTCTTGAATTGTTCTATTTTTACGCTCTACTACTCCATTTGATTGAGGTGTTCGTGGAGCGGAAAAGTTATGTGTTATACCATTTGTATCACAAAAGTTTCCAAATTGAGTTTCGTTGTCAAATTCACGACCATGATCCGCTCGGATCGACACAATTTTGACACCTAGAAGATTTTGAATTTTCTTGCTAAGTATTTCAAATTTATCAAAAGCTTCATTTTGGTTTTCAAAATAACGCCCAAGTAAACCTCGAGTAATCATCTACTATGACCAAAGTGTATAAGTTGCCTCCATAGCTTCTTATAGCGGATGGTCCAAACAAGTCCATATGTAATAATTCTAGACACTTAGATGTGGACACCATATTTTTAGATTTGTGACTACTATGTGTTTGTTTACCAATTTTGCAAGCGCCGCAAAAGTGTTGGTCATATTTTAGTTTTGGTAAATTCCTAACCAACTCTTTTGAAGATAGGTTTTGTATAAGTCTCATATTAGCGTGACCTAAGCCGCCTATGCCAAAGAGATGAGCTATCGCCTAATGTTGTTAAGCAAAGTTTGTCATTATATGTTTTATCTATTTTCATGACGATATGTTATTTTTCCTAACTCCTTTAGCTATGGTGATACCATCTTTTAGTATTTTACTACCATTTTCATCAAATAGTACTTTATACTTTTTATCACATAGTTGGCTAATACTAAGTAGATTAAATCCTAACCTATCCACATGAGCAACATTTTCAATAGTTAGAGAGTTATGAGCAATCGCACTTTGCCAATGATTTTGCTTTTGAGATTGCTACCGAAGTGACATTACCTCCGCCATACTCTTGGTATGATGAGAAGAGACTTTGTTGCCCGTCATGTGTCGTGAGCATCCACTATCTTTTATCCATTCATCGTGTTCCAATCCAACTTTCAAGCATACCTAAGAAGCAAATAACTCAAACATTTGGTCCCCAATATCTCATGGGTCCGTTTGGGTTAAACATACCATTTATTTGATTCATGTATGGAAATGATGGGTAAGAGTTCCATGGCATGTAACTGGAGTTTGATATGGTCTAGAAAGCTTTGATTCCAACCGTTGTGTTGGTAGTTAGGTTGAACGTTGTGGTTGCTCTTAGGAAAGGGCGTTTGGCAAAAGAAGTTTTATATCGTTGTTGAGTAGTTTTTGATCTAAATTCATTTTTAACAAGTCCTACTCCCGATATAATGGTCGGTTTTAGTTTAACATTATCATTGGTTTTCTTTGTTACTTTAACAAATTCAAGACGGTCCAGACATGTAACATTCTGTTTCATCAAGTACCATGGGTACCATTTTGTACAACGGACGGAACCCTTATTTTGGTTCCGTTCGTCCCGGCTGCATCGCAGCAATTTTGATGTAATGTTCGTCCTTTTCGGCCGCTTTGTTTTGACTCTTTGGAATTAATACTTCATTAAAACCTAGCCCATTCATGTCTCCCGGTGTTTTATGGATTTTAACTATTTCATCGGCAAGAGCGATGTTTTTGTTAAACCTTTAAACTTAGAATTATTTTCTATTAGAACTTTGTGTGAGCTTTAGTTTTTCTATTTCAAGATTAAGCTCTTGACATGATTTACAATCATCGCCATTTGCTTTTCCTTTTCAAGTCGCTTTTGCTTTTTCTTTTAACTCATATACCTCATTTTCCAAAAACTCCTTTTGGTTTTTAGAAATTTATTTTTAGTTATGATTTTTAGACTTAGCTCACACAATTGATTATATTGTTTTTGCAAGGTGTCATCATCTATAGAAGAATAAGAAGAGTCGAAAGTACCTCATTTGACTCATGTGCCATTAGAGCGATCTCTTCCTTGCTTGATTCTTCATCGCTTCACTATCACCCAAGCACCACTTACAAAAGCTCGCTGAGTTTTGCTTTTAGGTGGCTTGGGACATTCTCCCATGAGATGACTTGCATCACCACATCTAAAACACTTTCTTTCACCTTTACTCTTCTTATCATCCCGATCTTTTCGAATGGCTTTTTTCTTCTCGAGGTTGTCTTACAAACTTTCCTCTTCTTCTAAAGAACTTTTGAAATCTCTAACGCCATGGCATACTCCTCATCTTCACTACCGAACAAGATTCACCATCATCGCTGATTCCGCCTTTGCTTTAAGAGCAACGGATTTGATCTTCTCCTTTCTTCCTTTGATGATCTCCGAATCTTTCTCCATTACCATTTCGTGAACTTTGAGGTTGCCAATTAGCTCGCCTAGTGACATTATTGAGAGATCTTTGATTCTTCAATAGCGGTCACTTTAGCTCCATTTGGGATGGAGTGCTCTAAGAAATTTCCGACAAAGTTCTTACTACTAAAAGATTCATCAAGTGCTTTAAGTGATGTAATGATAGTGTTAAACGAGCAAAGCCACAATCAATGGTTTCATCTTCGTGGATAACAAATTGTTCATATTGTTGAACAAGAAGATCAATTTTGTTATCCTTGACTTGTGAATTACCTTGATGTGTAACAATTAAAGATTCCCAAATATCTTTGGCGGTTTCACACATAAAAATTCTTTCATATTCTTTTCTAGGTAAAGCATTATAAAGCATCATTTTAGCTTCATTATTTTTAGCAACTAATTTCTTTTGTTCATCAACGGAAATATCCTTTGTTGTAGAACTAAAATCTCCTTTAACAATAATAAACCAAAGATCTATATCTTTTGATTTTACATATGTTTCAAAACGGTTTTTCCAATAGATAAATCCATTGGTTTCAAAGAGTGGTGGTCTTTGCATAGATTGCCCTTCTTTAAAGTTTTCGTAATCCATGGATCGCTTCAAGTTTATAAAATACAAGTTATTTTAGAAATTCTTGAGCAACGAGGCTCGTACCAATTGTAGAAAACTAGAAGGGGTTGAATAGTTTACCAATTAAAAACTTTGTTTTGAACTTATTGAAAGATCAATTGATATTGATCTTGAGTATGTTAATGAAATATGCAAGCAATGTGTAATAAGTAAATAAGGAAAGAGATGATCAAACCACAACAAGTTGTTTATAGTGGTTCGCCTACAAGGACTCTTTTTCCTGCCCTACTCCACCCCCGAGTCTCACACTCGAGAGTTTAACTTCACTAGTCAACAAGCTCCTTTCACCGCGGAGAAAACCTTTACACTTCGCTTACACTATTTTCGACACTAAGCTAGATGTCGAGTTCTTTCCAAGGGTACAACTACTCCCACACACAATGTATTTTGAGGACTAAAATACTAACCACTCACACTCACAAGATTATGATGGTTTGATACAACAATGAAGTATGGATCAACACTAGATCATACAACACTAAACAAACAAGACTTCCAACTCTCGTTGAAGCTTGAATATGACTTGATCTTCTTTGCTACAAAAGAGATCACTAATATGATATGAAACCGAGTTAGAAAGGTTGAGAGAAGATATGTATGAGAGTATGTTAGAAAGGGATGAGAAACTACTTGGCTTGGCATTGCTATTTATAGCCAAATGGACAGAGTTGCCCACGGACGGCGGACCCTTAAAGGGTTCCGCCTGTACCATTTTGGTACCGCCGGTCCGACAAACCAAGATATCAAATCTTGCCAAAGTCAACTCTATCTAAGTGAGATTGTGCAAGATATGAAGAGTACAAATCTTCACAAAATATCTAATGAAATCTTCCAATGATTTCCATGATGTAATACATGATGTCAAATGTTGTATTACTATTTTTAGAAATATGCAATGCTTAAGTAGTGTTTGGTTTTAAGAACCTAACACATTCTAAAACTACTATCATACATAATGATTAGAGTCATATCAAGATGTTACTAATCACAAATGTAAATGCTTGAATGATGAATATATTGTTTGAGAAAGCTTGTTTTAATATCTAATAAACTTGACAAGCTTTAAGCTTTTATAAATTAAATTTACTTTTGTCGTTAACAAAACTTAGGCAAAGATCAAAAATATAAATAACGCTTAATGACGATATTTGTATTAACATGTGATGGAGAGGTAAATCTTTATGTAAAGTCGCACCTTACATGAACATATTTGCGCTCTTTAAGTTAGACACTTAAGTCGAGTAGGAAGTGAGACCGGACTCAAGGCATAAGATGGGATGAAACATGTTTATATTTGCAATAGCGTTGGAAAATATAAATCCCATAATGATCTAGGAATTGGAAATTGTTTTCCAATTATTGTTTGACAGATTACCCTATTATGTGCTTTCGTTACTAGCCGATCAACTGATGTAATGGAACTACGATAATTTGGATCCTAGTTTTCGAGAAAATTCTATGGTTATATGAATATTACCTTGGGTATTTTATTTTCTTGAAAAGTTTAATTATCGAAAATACTAAAATTGAATTTTGAAAATTATTTAAATGTATTAATGCAACATTAAACCGTAAACATAGGTTATTCCTGTATTGGTAAATTGATCTACACCTGTAAGGGTTTTTGGTAGAGTCAACTTTACTAAAAGAATAAACCTAATCCTCTTTTCATTAGAAAGAGTGAGATTCAATCATATTCCTTTTCTTGAATGAAGAAAGGTATGATAGGACAATTAGAATTGTCTAAATTCTACATACATAACTCGTAAGCAAATTTTAATAGTTAAGAAAATTGCATATTTTCCGAAAGTTATTAAATTAGAAGCTAGACTAATCATCGTATAATTGGTAAAAGACAAACTAGCATATTTTATCTAGTTGTTTTGTTTTGACTGTTTAAAAGTACTACTTACAATTGTTGAAATAGTAGAACTATTAAGAAAGAAATTGCATGCCCAATTTTTCAAGTTAATACCATTGATGGATAGTTCATCATCTACATAGTAGAATACACTCTTTTAGTACATAAGTAATTGTTATGTATGGACTTTATCAAAAGTGTATGGAAGTAAATAGAACACTATTTTCTTTCACCGTTAATAAAACACTTTCAATGTTGTCAAATCCAAGGAGAGTATTGTGATCTTATTACCGAATAAGGAATTAATGTAATGATCTCTAATCGTTGGGAGTTACAAGCTTTGTCATCTTGGTAGTAACCCGATTATCTCTAGAATGTCTTAAGATAATTACTTTCACTTGTAGACACTTATGTTTTCAAGGATAGTCATGTACGCTTCCTTATTAGACAATGAAGTGGTTCTACATCTACTAGTTATGCTAATATCAATGAAACAATCATATTAGTCACATAAAAACATATGTCGGTTGTTTATCGCTACATGATGTTGTTCCATGCACAAGTGGGAGAAATCTATATTGTGTGCAAGGTACAACATATAAGTATATGATTTAACGGATTCTCTTGATCGCAAGGTAAGAGACTAACATTCTAATATAACTTGAACATATCTAATTCAAGAAATACTTGGTGTTGCAATTTACGCTATGTGAGAACTTGGCGAGATTGCAACAACAAAGTAAATCTCTATGTGAAGTCGACTGCATGGACATATTTGCGCTTCTAAATTAGACAAGTATTTAGAACATGTGTCAAAATGATATATAAGACTACTTCAAATTAGATATTTATGTATTACTAGAATGACATAAATAAATGAAGTAATCTAATACTATTTCAATTTATTTATTTATGTATTTTGGAATGAAATAAATAAAAAATAATGTAGTCCTACATTATTGTGAAGTAAATAAATTAACTTGAAATTACTATTGAAACCAAAAGTTGTGTTCATAATTACTTTAGTTAAACATGTTTATGATTCATTGTAAAGACATAAACATAAAGTCTTTTAAGACTTATAATAAAGTAAGACGTTAACTTGTCATGTTTTTAATTAAGACATATACAAGAAGTCATTGAGTTGATCAATGATTTATAACGTATAATGGGATTATAACTGTTTATGTTTTCTTGATGAGACATGAATATGAAGTGACTTGGTTAAAGAGTACTTGTGTTATAAAACATGCAATTGGCTTGGAAAGTCTATTATACCATTAAGTTCATTTAGTTGGTAAATAGGTAAGCCAAAAGGAATATGCTTATCTTATATATTGTTAGATTGTCTTACAATATTAATTCTAATTGATACCACAAGTTGATGGTATGTTCTGTTAGGAGAATCAAACTCTATTTGATTTGTTTGATTCAAGATAAACATAACTTCTTTCTTAAAAAGTAACAAGGTTAGAAAATTGAGTATGGATTAAATATACTCAATATGACTCCAACCTAGAAGATTAATAAAACACCATTTTATTATGGAATGTGATGAATCACATTAAGTTTTAAAAATTGAAGATTCTGAATTTGTTAAACTACTTATGAATAGGTTATTAACAAACTAAAGTCAGAAATTATCAATGTGTATTTGTAATGTCCAAAAAAAAGAATAATGTAGTTTTGCTCTAATTGCTAAGTATATATAGATAGTCTATATATTACAAAAGGCAAGTGGAAGTTTTTTTTATCTTGAAAGATAAAATTACAAGATACATAATCTTCTTAAATACACTAGTAAATATCATGATGAGGTTAGACATGTAAATGATAGGCCTCATGATGATGGAATTTTCATTCATAGATCTGCAAGGATATCGCAGATATTTGATTTATATGCTGAGAAATATGAGTTACGGTGATTATAGTAAACCCGATAATCATTATGATGGATTACCAAATATTGAATTGCAAATTACTCATACTATGAATGTTAAAGATGTCATTCATAAAGATAATCAATTTTGGAAATTTGGTTTATCTTAATAGTTAGACTAGAGAATGGAAGTGAGTTCTTCAAAGAGATGAAAACCCTAGTGGTTTGAATTTCTATGTAGAAATCACATGGACAAATTTGTACATATATTTAATGCATGTTTTATGACAAGATTATTAATCATATTTAAGCAATTAATTGTGATTGAATATTCTTTCCTAGACACATTAAATATATAAAGATGATAATTGTCATACTTGTTTTCATTAATATGAAATATGACAATGGAATATCAAAATTCTTTCTTGAGAAATTACTTGAGCGAGGACGGTAAGTAATTGAAAGGTTTTTTGAATTCATATAATCTTTGGAACTGTATGAAGTGCAATAATTCATGAATGGATAAATGCATGCATCTATGAAATTATTCTTATGTTTAATTATTAAATCCTAGTTTTGATTTATAATTGAAATAAGACAAATTTTAACTATTCCTGAAAGCTAGTGGGAGTATTATGTTAAGTTTTTAAATCTTATATGTTGTATAACATATAGGAAGTAACATTCCTTGTAAGCTAAATGTTAAGTCTTAGATTGGAATGAAACTTCACTTATAAGATTTAAGAATTAAAACATACAACCTTGGAATATATGTTTATTATTAATAAACATGTGCAGTAAAATAAATGATTCTAATAAAACATGATATATTATTTGGGAAATGGATAAATATCTTTTGACAAGATAGAACACGAATGAAATCTAAGTTTGACCTGTAGATTCATCATGTACATCATGTTGTGTATTAAATTTGTTATATCATTCTTGAATAAGAAGTGATTTGACAACATTGATATCTAACTAAAAGTTATTAGATAACTTATGTAATGAATATTCTAAAAGAATTACATCCTCCTAGACTCTATGGATGAACAATATGTCAATTGTTGTGCAAATTGTCATCAGCTTCAAACTTGAAAGTTTGGAAGACATCAAACATTACACAATAAGATATTAAAGTTTACGGAGTTTTAATGAGCATATTGTTGTTTGTATACAATGATGCTGGTTTAATTGAGATGACACTCAATACTAGTCATGGTAAGATTACATCCTTGTTAATGGTCATGTGAACTAGTTGTGCTACTAAGAGCATAGTTGCATTATACATTAAAAGAATAAGAATACTTTAAACTTTAAAATGTTTGAAAGTTTAAATTGTCATAAAATTGGTGATAGAGGATGTCACACACTTTATGAATTATTATGTGGATTGGTGAATGCACACATACAAGGACTTCACTAATTGAATTCTTGAAATAAGTATTCTCAAAATTACGATAGATCAAGTTGGTTGATTTATGCCTTGTCAACAAGTATGATTGTCATTACTTGAGGCATAATTCATCAACCGGAATTTTCATGCATTGATCTATTTGGTATTTGGATAAGGGATGTTAAACAATTGTTATAATAAATCAAATACTTGGTATGTTTGATTTTATAATATATTGTATCCTATATTTGCATGTTTAATCCGTGAATAAATTTATTTATTCTAAATCGTCTGCTGTCAATTAATGATATGGGAGTATCATTAAAATAAGACAATCGAGAGATATGGTGGAATATACTTGAAAGTATATTGATGAGAATGCATACCAATTTCGTATGATATTCAATGAATTGAATATAGGACTTATCCCAACTACATGATTTTACTTTATGGATATTGTTATTAAGTAAATCTTGAATAGTTATCCTCGCACTCGAGATATCGATAAGTGTCATGAATGTAGTGTGCACTTCAGGAACAACTTAACGCTATACGAATCGTAGTCATAAGGGTTGTTTCTTGAAGTGTTGCAAAGTTCATGGGTTATTCTCGTAGTCAAGATAGAATTTGTTCCTTCAAATTTATTTGGAGTTTAATACTGTTGGGCCCCTCGTAGGGTTGACAAGATGTTTGTGTGGCCACACCCAAAATCTCCCCTAAATATGTTTAGAAGATTTGGTAATCTTGCTCAATCACTTATAACGAGAAACAGAATGGTTGAATAAAGAATGACTTAATTCCATATCTTTATTTAACATGGTATTAGAAACAAAAGGATAATAATAATGAGAAATCATTAAAAGGTTTTCCAGAGCCTTGCTCGAGTTGTACTAGAGGCATCAAGTGTTGCTAGACGCTAACCGATGTGATCACTCTATTAAGATATGTCCAAGGGAGTGTTGGTTTAATAGACAATAAATTAATAGATGTGTGTTAGGATCGAACTCGAGACCACGGATTGCACACTTTATGATGAGAATTAAAGTTAATAATTAAATATAAATATTATATTTATTTATTAATTAAACGAAATAACATAACTGACGTTAAGTAATTAGTTGTAATGGACTAACTCGTTAAATGTAATTGAAAAGGACTAAGTTGTAAATATTGGGAAGGTTCCGGAATCCCCTTGTGGGATTACTAACCGATCGGCCAAGGGAGACCAAACCCAACCCAACTACAACTCAAACTTTTTCACCAAGTTAGTTTGGGTATAAATACAAAACCAAGGGTGTTTGTAATTTATCTCTGGTACTCATAAGCTAAAAACCAAAAGTGTTTGTGTGTGTTTTTTGCTTGAATCTTTCGACCACCTCCCAAAGGTGTCGACTCACATCTTTTCCAAAACAAAGTTATTTGGTTTAATAAAACTAGCATTACTTTAATTTGTTTTAGTACGTGTGTACAAGAACGTGGTACAATCACACTATTGATTGTATTCTTGGATTGAATTACAAAACGGTAAGGGGTAATTCACATAATCCTATAAACCCTAATTAGGTTCATCTCAATTGCTAGTTTTGTGGATTTGCTTTTTGTTCGCTAGAATCAAGAAACGCATTTATATTCTTGTTTATGTTAATTAATTATTCGTTAATCTTTCCTATACGCCCGCATGTGTACTTGATGTTTATTGTTTATATTTATGATTAGTCATGTTATATAATTCCAACAGATATTGACTATTTTTTTTCCTTCGATTGATAATCAAGAAGGCCAGCACTACGTGTAATCGACAAGGCACAAATTGGCAGTTCAACCACATCCAAATGTTGATGGCTTATTATTAACAAAATGTGCTTAAGAAATGTCATAAATAGGATACGAAACTTGTTGATTTGGATATGATGCGTCGTCAAAGTAGCGAGAGTCAGAATGGAAGTCATTAAAGGTGATTTCTTTTTTCTTAAGCTAAATTAGAACTAGAATAATGCATACTGATGGGCATATAAACTAGTTGTATGGTTGGCTAATTTATTTAATTTTGATGATCAATTCAATATATGGCAAACTAATATGACCAACGTACTTTACAAGTTTGTAAAGGTCTTAAATGATTGAAGTTATCATAAAAGAGATTAAAGATGGTCAAAGTTTTATAATATGTTATGAAAACCCAAAAAGAGACCAGAAATTATAATAATACTACTGTTGATCAAGAGTGGCTTTCGTTAAAAATACATATAATTAACATTATTTTAGTGAACGGATAATGTTAATTAATGGATAGTCTTTGTGTTGAATTAAACTTCGTGTATTAACTTGAGCTGAGGAAGATTTGTATCAGAAGAATCAAGAAAACATGCGATCATCATTGTTTCCAAGAAGTTTTCAGATCAACAAGCAGTTCGTGTGATACGAATGAATATTGATCTAAATGCTAGGATCATAGTCGAAAACATGCACAAGAAAGCGACAATGGTCTTGAATAGAAAAAGTACCAACTATTCGATCAATGTAACTCAACATTGGGTTTATTTTCTGTCATGCCTTGAGTTGGAAGCTTTTTCATTAAGCAAGAAATGGATGCATCGTTATATCAATGATCATCCATGTTGACTAAGTCTTTGAGTTATCTAATAAAGAGTCGATGGCAGCTGGGACTGACATACTCGGATCGTCCTAGGAAAGGATGTATTTCGTAGGTGAGTCCCACCTGCCATCGACCATCAACTCTTTAACAGATAACTCAAACACTTCGTCAGCATTGATGATCATTAGTAGATCGTTGCATCCATTTCTTGCTTAATAGATCAAAAGCTTCCCAACTCAAGGCATGAAAAGAAAAATAAACCCATGGTTTAGTTACATTGATCAAGTAGTTAGTACTTTAATCCATTACAAGACCATCATCGCCTTCTAGTTGCATGTTATGTTACATAGTTGCGCCTAGCATTTTGATCCGATGTTCAATTATATCACGTGAAATACTTCTTGGTCGGAAAACTTCTTGGAAACCAATGATAATTGCATGTTTTCTTGATTCTTCTGGTACAAAATCTTGCTCCGCTCTTGATGTAAAAGTGTTCCCCTTGGCCAAGTATTCCCAAAATAGTGTTTGAAACTGGACATGGTTGTTGTTTCTTTATGATACAGAAAAGCAGTAAAGGGTGTTTGGTTTGTATGCAATTTGCAGAAAATAATAACACATAAACTTTTGTATAAACTTTGTACTAATATTGAAGTATGAATGATGATTTACAAACGTCTATACAACCTCCCTTTTATATGAAGTGAAACGGTACAATTAAGGGATATAACGTTTCACTGAAAAACCTAAAAGAGGCGTATATATCCTAACAGTCACAATGGTTTACAGAAAAACCATATTGACCCATTTTGGCCCAAGCCCACATTATTTTACAGGCTTTGCCAAACTAACAATCTAAATACATAATACGGTTCTTTTATCCTAAGTGATGTAACAATACATTATTAATGTTTACAAAGCAAATTACAGAAGTCTTTTAAACATTAAAACCAACATTGTCCCCCTTAATGTGTAAATACTTCTTCAAATGCCCATCTTTTCTTGTGAATCCTTCTTGTCCATCCATGTATCCTTGTTGCCATACGTGTTGAGAACTTGTGCATTTCCTTCTTGTGACCACTGCCCATTCGATCCTTCTTCAATCTTTGGGGTCTTCCCATAACCTTCTCTCTTGGCTATCTTACCTCGGGCTCGTAATGTAGTCTCGAAATAACACCGTACTAAGTCAATGTTTCTCTTGTAACATTCTTTTAGTTCCTCATCTTGTTCTCGTCCTAGACCGTGTATTAGTGCAACATCTCCCCATTGGTTACCAAAAGTAACCCCAAGATAGCCTCCTAGACTACCTATTATCTTATAAAGACCAAGTAAATCGATCTTTATACCGTTGATGATGAGGGCAAGGGATCCACCATGATTCGACCAAGATAAACTTGGTAAAACCATTTTATCATCTCTTCAAAGTGTTTGCTTAAAACATTCCAATTCTTGTATACTAGATTGTCATCTTCTATCATGATTAAAAATGAAATAAATTTCTTAAATGAATTAAGAATTCATCATCCAAATAATCATGGATCATTCCATCCTTCCATTCGAGATCTTCCAAGCCTTTAATGTTCATGCAAGTTTCCTTTGGATCGATTGATTCATAGTAATCTTCCAAATACTTTTCGTGTTCCTTAGCCATCGAACTTGACTCTCCTACGACCTTCTTTCCTTCGTGCCCCATCTCTTCGTCATCAAACATGTAAGAGACTTTGCATTCGTAGTCTTCATAAGTTACTTCGAAACCTTGTGCCAAAAGTTGCTTGGCGCTAAGCACATTCAAACTTGCCTCCGGTGTATATGAAACACATGGAATTATCATCTTCTTTTCATTTGTTTCAACAATGGTCTCGCCTACACCATATGAGAAAATATAATTTTTCTCATCTTCTTCCTTTCCTTCCATTAAAAACCTTAGTTTGATTCTCCTAAACAATGATTTTGTAGGACACATATGATTATTGTATGTGTCGCTTATGTACCTGATAAGGTTTTAAAAGGTACCTTTTTAAGGGGTCATTTAAGCCCTTATTCGATCACTTCTGTATCCGTTATTGCTTAATATCGCTCCTTTTCACTTTTTAGGTCTCTTGAAGGCAAAATGCCGGAATGATGCTTATTTGGACGAAAAGGCGAATATATGAAGAAAATGGCCAAAGTCGAATCGAGACACTCAAAGTCATTAAACATAAGGCGACGGCGCCATCAAGATATCCGCGACGCTGCGGAAGGAATTTCGCGACGGGTCGAGGCTAAATTGCATGTTTTCGCGGACGACGCCGTTCTAGGAGTAGGCCGTCATACTCAGACGGCCTAGATGCATGCAAGACGGCCGAGTCAAGGGACGACACACACATATATGACGACGCCGTAAGGTTTACGGCCAAGACGAAACCCTAATGACGGCGACACGACTGGCCACGAAACATAAGGTGACGCCGTCGCAGTATGTAATCTATATATAGAATCCGAATTTTCGCTTTGTGTGGGTAGTCTTTTGGAGTAAAAACCTAAACCGAACCAAGGCTTTCTTGTGCAAGATTTTAGGTTCTAAACCCTATTATACATCAAGATAAGTATTTACTTCATTAATTTAATTATGTCTTTGATTATTTGTGTGTATGCTTGCATGTTCTCCATGTCCCGCTAATTTATTTGTGTGTTTGCTTAGTGGAATATGAAACTTAATTATTGAATATTGATTGGTTGATACTTATCTTAGTTGACTAATGATCTAGAGAGCGCTAGATTATTCGTTGTGTACTTAATGCTTGAAATTTCTTTGTGAACTTTAGAATATAATTATCTAGGTAATTGTAGGATAAAGTATTCAAGGACAACCGAGAGTAGGCGCCTATAAATCACTAGAGGATTTGTAAACAAGACCCTTTGGTAATTTCAAAGAGTTAGGGAAATAAGCATACCTATAGCCTTAGAATCACAACGCAACTAGGAATAAGGACGTGACAAATCAACCATCAATAGGAGATAATTAAGGAGTAGTAAAACCTAAGTAAACACATCTTTAAACTATCATACGAGTACACATCAATTAGACATAGACTATCACAACCTTAGCTTAGATAATTAGATAATAGTAGAGTAATCGTAAAAATACCAACCCCCAAATCCAATACCCGAGATTCAGACCTTTCCATTTCTACAAAAATATAAAATACAAAAATAATCTTCCTCAACCTCAACCTTAGCGTAGTAACTTCTCACTAGCATTCCTATTCCCCAGAGAACGATATCAATACCCGTGGCTTACCCTAATTACTACACTACAACGATTAGGTTCATCGCCTAGGTGTTATAAAACTTGCTCAAGAAAAGGAAGTTTCCTTGACCCCGAACGACGCTGTAGCGTTATCAAGTTTTGGCGCCACCGGGAATAGAATAGCTAGTTAGTAGTCCACCTCGCTTAGGTTTCTTCGCTTGATTCCTATCAAGTAAATTTTTCTTTCTATTAGCTTCCTTGTAGTCTATCCCTTCTTTGTGTTTGTGTTCAGAAACCCTTTTCATTTGTCGCTATGGCAAGTGAAGTTGCATTTGAATCATTAACAAATGAGGAACAATTGAATTTTGCGTATTGGTTTAGTTTTTATTGTTCGATAAATTTGTGAGTGATCTTAAAGATATCCAAAAGAACAAGGGTGTAAGATTGGATGGATTTGATATATTTTGTGTTTGTGTAGCTTCTATTCAACGATCGTTGTCAAGATCAACTCCTTTTAGTGACACCATCTTTAGAATTTTTCGTAAAAGCCTCCTATGCATAAACCTTCGCTTGTTACAACTGAGGAAATGGATAAGAAGGATTTATCTAACCTTAGGCATCATGATCAAAAGACCTAGTTTTTAAGAACATGAAACCTAAACCCAAACAAGATTGTGAGATGGTTGAAGCTAAAATACCTAGTTGCATGTGTGGGATAGATTTCAAACATTTAGGAGATCTAGATATAATGGAGAAAAGGTGGAAACTCCAAGCCCACAAGCCCTACCATCACTGAGGAACACACATCACCTATAACTTACCCTAAGAAGTAGAAGAGACTATAGAGCCCGATTGATAGAGAACCTTGGACCAAACGCCACTAGAGAATGTAGGTTTAGATGATTATTGTCATGACCTCTCTTAGTCCTAGGGAAGTTCCTAATTT
The DNA here is from genome assembly GCA_022545495.1 of Chrysanthemum lavandulifolium. Taxonomy (NCBI): domain Eukaryota; kingdom Viridiplantae; phylum Streptophyta; class Magnoliopsida; order Asterales; family Asteraceae; genus Chrysanthemum; species Chrysanthemum lavandulifolium. The sequence continues at coordinate 209,252,377 of CM040240.1, forward strand.
TGATGAACCTGAGCCTCAACCAAAACCTTACCCAATGTTCCGCCTTTAGATGTGAATCTTGAATTGAATTAGGTCCCAATCCACCCATCAAAATAGATAGTCCGGATAGTTGCTTGATAAAGGTGGTAGATTCTAGGCCATGTATAGTGGAAGCTAATATAGAGTAACCCATGACCTACACACTTATATCACCCATTCATGGTTGATAACAAGAAACACTATGGGTTTAAACCGGGTTTATTAGGTCAAGATGGATCCTTAACTAAGAATCTTTGAAGTTTATAGAAGATGATCCATTTTTAGGAGGGAGATTTGATTCACCGCTATACTAATAGACTTAGGTAAGGTTATAATGAATGGAGCACACCCTTTGAACATATAAATCACCCATCACCTCTCCTCACGTAGCAAATTTCCACCCTAAGGGTGCCAGATTACTATCACCCGCACTTAAACTTAAGTGTAGGAAAACTTCCCTTTATCTCGTTAAATAAGGGTAGAGTCAGCTCGTGACTCAAACAAAACAAGCGCTTCTCGGGAGGCAACCCATGTGTATTTGTTTTTCATTTTCATTTGTTAGTGTCATATATCTTTTATTAATTGTTTGTCCTCATGTTTGAATTTGTAAAATGCTTTATTTTGTTTTTAACCTCGCCTTAATTACATATAAAGGTATTTTACATAAAGGATAAGTGTAGGAGGATTACACACGCTTTCATAAGAAACGTGAACATGAGAATAACAATTAACTAAAAGATATATATGTTTGTTTGTTCGAGTCAAATGCTTGTATCGAGTCATAATGGATGTTTTTGCGTAAGTTTTTCCATTCTAAAGATGCAAATTTTCCGTAATTTTTTCCGTAAAATCGCACCGCTTTTGTCAGATAACCGACGGCGTCAGATTGCAACCGACGGCCAGAAGGAATAAAACATCGCTTGCTTTTCTTTTCTCGAGCTACTTGTAAAATTTTGGAATTTTCCGATCTTAACTTTCAAAATAAATTCAAAACATCCATTCCACAAGCATTATATCCTAGTTTAAATCGAGTCTTATGTAAATTATTACCCGATTTTACGCGAAGGTTTCGCTTTGTTTTCTTCTAGTGTGCGTGTTTAGTTTGTCAAGAAGAAGTTACACAAGTTTGGAAGGAGCCTTTCACGCAAAAACTCTTCTTGGAAAAGATTTAACCACCACTTTTACGGATCCTACCGAGCTAATCGGGAGTATTAGTTTCTTTCGCTTTTAATTACCTTCCATTATCATAACTTTGATATTTTCGGGAACATTGGGGACAATGTTCAGTTTAAGTGTAGAGAGGAAAATAAAACGGAACTTTGAAACTATGTTTATCCTTGATTATTTGCTTTGTCCAAGTGCATTTGTGTAATAAACCATGAGAAAATGTCGGTTAGGGTAATTTTGGCACCAAATTTAAAATTTTTCATGACATATAGGAGTGGGCCATTAGTCTTAACAAAAGCGCCTCACGATAGGAAGTTGCATGACTAGCACAAAAACCCTTTACCACCCAAATTCCACCCAAAATGCGAGGATCGCCTTAGATTAGTAGGAATTAAAGCATTCATCTTTAATGCTTAGAGTGTGAACCGGGTAGTATAATAGATTCTAGAACTTGTTTTGTGATGCATTCCGAGATCGCTAGTAAGAATACACTTGTGTAGTTAGGAATAACTAAATGATAAGAGGCATTAGGATAACCCTTGTTCGATACCGTAATATAATTACTTCTTCCACATCGGTTGAGTAATTCCCCACACCCTTTGCGTTGTACTCATCTTTAGTACACGATACCCCTAGTTAACCCCTCGAGCCTATCCTTTTCGCGGTTCTCGTGATGTTTTTTTTCCGTAAATATCAATGAAGAGCATTGTTTACACCCCACCCCAAATATACACCCAAATCGCTTTAGCCTACCCCTTATGCACTCACTTTTAGTGCAAATGTTTGTTATCACCCTAAACCCTTAGTTCAATTATCTAGTTGCTTGCATAAGTTGCTAAGTCGAGTCATATCCTTTGTATACGCTTTGGGACGATTGGGATTCATGGGAAAAGTTAAAGTTTATGAAATGACGGAAGGAACGTTAATTAAAATTCCTCGTGTTTCATGTAATAATGTACCCAAGTGTTTTGATCTTTTCAATTCGGGTCAAATTAGTGTTAGAGTAATAAAACTCAAGTGTAGGGATGTGCGATAAACCCTATCATTTTGATGTTACCATAGAGGATGGTAGAGTAAAAGTGTATGATTAAAAAAAAAAAAAAAAAAAATCGAAAAAAAAATAGAAAAGAGAAAAAAAAAAAATATAGAGTGTAAAAAAAAAAAAAAAACAAAAAAAAAAAAAACATACGGGCTACCATCCTACATCTATCCTTTAAAATTATGTTTGTTTATTTTCGTTGCCTAGAGTTTTAGAGTGTCGAGTCTTGGCTTAGCAACGCCATTCTTCGATACTTGCAACATAGAGATTTTTGACTATCCACCACTAAATAGCCTATCCCACCAAACCCTTCATTTCCTACCGAAGCCTAACATTACAACCCTTTAAAAGACCTCTTTGATAGTCTTTCCTAGGTGCTTACGCCAAAGCGATTTGAGGTTTGATCTATTCTCAAGCCTATGGTAATCTATGTACTAGGATCGGTTAATGAGTGTTTATCTTCCATTTCGATTTGTTATATTTCATATATACACCGAGAGATGTGAGTATCCAAACACCCCATGTGAGGTGCTAGTATGTAATTTCGTGCTTGTTATGACTTTTATGGGCTTATATGTGTTGTGGACCGCTTTTGAATGAATGCTTCATGACCCTAACTTATAAATTAATTTAAAAGCACATTTGCTTGAGGACAAGCAAATACCAAGTGTAGGGATATTTGATAAGGTTTTAAAGGTACCTTTTAAGGGTCATTTAAGCCCTTATTCGATCATCAGATCCGTTATTGCTTAATATCGCTCCTTTTCACTTTTAGGTCTCTTGAAGGCAAAATGTTGGAATGATGCTTATTTGGACGAAAAGGCGAATATACTGAAGAAAATGGCCAAAGTCGAATCGAGACACTAAAGTCATTGAACATAAGGCGACGGCGCCATCAGACATTCATGACGCTGCCGGAAGGAATTTCGCGACGGGTCGAGGCGAAATTGCATGTTTTCAAGGGACGACGACGTGTTCTAGAGTAGCCGTCGTTACTCGGGACGGCCTAGATGCGCCCAAGACGGCGTCAGAGTCAAGGGACGGCACACATATAGGTGACGCCGTCGTAAGGTTTACGTGGCCAAGACGAAACCCTAATGATGGCGACACGACGGGCCACGAAACATAAGGTGACGCCGCCGCAGATGTAATCTTATATATAGAATCCGAATTTTTCGCTTTTGTGGGTAGTCTTTTGGAGTAAAACCTAAAACCAACCAAGGCTTTCTTGTGCAAGATTTTAGGTTCTAAACCCTATTATACATCAAGATAAGTATTTACTTCATTAATTTAATTATGTCTTTGATTATTTGTGTGTATGCTTGCATGTTCTCCATGTCCCGCTAATTTATTTGTGTGTTTGCTTAGGAATATGAAACTTAATTATTGAATATTGATTGGTTGATACTTATCTTAGTTGACTAATGATCTAGAGTGCGCTAGATTATTCGTTGTGTACTTAATGCTTGAAATTTCTTTGTGAACTTTAGAATATAATTATCTAGGTAATTGTAGGATAAAGTATTCAAGGACAACCGTAGAGTAGGCGCCTATAAATCACTAGAGGATTTGTAAACAAGACCCTTTGGTAATTTCAAAGAGTTAGGAAATAAGCACGCCCTATAGCCTTAGAATCACAACGCAACTAGGAATAAGGACGTGACAAATCAACCATCAATAGGAGATAATTAAGGAGTAGTAAAACCTAAGTAAACACATCTTTAAACTATCATACGAGTACACATCAATTAGACATAGACTATCACAACCTTAGCTTAGATAATTAGATAATAGTAGAGTAATCGGTAAAAAATACCAACCCCCAAATCCAATACCCGAGATTCGTACTTTTCCATTTCTACAAAAATATAAAAATACAAAATAATCTTCCTCAACCTCAACCTTAGCGTAGTAACTTCTCACTAGCATTCCTATTCCCTAGAGAACGATATCAATACCCGTGGCTTACCCTAATTACTACACTACAACGATTAGGTTCACTGCCTAGGGTGTTATAAAACTTGCTCGAAGAAAAGGAAGTTTCCTTGACCCCGAACGACGCGTGTAGCGTTATCAGTACCAAACATGGTTCTAGTTTGCGTAATCCGTCCCTTTGATCATGTGGGTTGTTTTAACATGGACTTGTTCAGGGTACTTAGTTTCTTCATGTAGTTTCTGTTTTCCCTCCGAAAAGCTTTCTGGTTTCCTGTCTTGAGACTTCCAGAAGTAGTGTCCGCGCTTTCTACAGGTGTAGCATCTCGCTCTTCTTTCTTTCTTAGTCACTGCCTCCTCGTATCCCTTTGAAGCATTATGTGCTTCAATTTCAAACTGCCTTTTTTTGAGTAATTCTTTTGTTTCCAACGAAATCCTCCTTCTTGGTTTATATGGTAACAAACCACTTGTACTTGGCTTCTCCCATGGATGTTGTTCCTGTCTCTGATGCCACTGATGTAAACGTGTTCCCCTTGGCCAAGTATTCCCAGAATAGTGTTTGAAACTCGACATGGTTGTCGTTTCTTTATGATACAGAAAAGCAGTAAAGGGTGTTTGGTTTGTATGCAATTTGCAGAAAATAATAACACAGAAACTTTTGTATAAACTTTGTACTAATATTGAAGTATGAATGATGATTTACAAACGTCTATACCGCCTCCCTTTTATATGAAGTGAAACGGTACAATTAAGGGATATAACGTTTCACTGAAAAACCTAAAAGAGGCGTATATATCCTAACAGTCACAATGGTTTACAGAAAAACCATATTGACCCATTTTGGCCCAAGCCCACATTGTTTTACAGGCTTTGCCAAACTAACAATCTAAATACATAATAGGGTTATTTTATCCTAAGTGATGTAACAGTACATTATTAATGTTTACAAAGCAAATTACAGAAGTCTTTTAAACATTAAAACCAACAGCTCTAGTTAATTACCTGAAAGTTTAATTCAACACTAAGACTATCCGTTAACATAAACATTGTCATGTTCCCTAAAAAATGTTAATTACCCAAGATGCTTGTTTGCTTCTGCTTGTCTTGGGGAGACTGTAATATATTTTTTGGTGGTGTAGATGAAAGTGGAAAGCTCAGCGATACAGTCAAGCTCTATGACAGTGAGACCGGGGCTTAGGAGACGCTTCCTAGCCTGCTTAAGTCCAGAAAAATGAGTTCTTGGGTGATGATGGAAGGAAAGTTCTATGTGATTGGAGGCAGTAGAGGGAAAGATGGAAAGGCGTTGTCATGTGGTGAAGAATATGATTTTGAAGCTAATGGTGGCAACAAATTTCTAATATATTTTTCCCCAATCAAGGCATATTGTACATGTCTCCAATCCAAAGTATCTGCAATAATGATTTGAAGTTTTGTGTTTCTACTTGTGGTGTTAGTTTTAAATGCATGAATTGTGTTATATATAAATTTCTGACCTATTGGATCGATCTATCGCTTGGACAGCTAGTCAATCACGATGGGTCGTAACATGATCATTGTTCATAGTTTTTCGGGCTACGTACACAAGGTAAAACCGATATACCTTTTATGTAGTATGTCGTTTTGGATTATGCATCGTTTTCGTGTTATATGTTCTGATTTATGCTATAATTAAGGTCATCATGAGTAAATCTTCTATTACTTCTAAAAAAATTAAAAGTTTATTGACAGGTGTATCTCATAAAAAACAACTTTAGGATGTTATGAATATTGTTATATACAATCATTTGTTTAAGATGTTAATTGAGCTTGCTTTTGACCCAAAAATAATTGTTCAGAGGTAAGTATATATGCAATTTTAACTAATATGCATAATCATTAATCATGTTTCATTATTAGCTCACCGTTATGTAGTGTTTATATATGTTGATATTGATTTTTTTTCCCTTCGTTTGATAATCAAGAAGGCTAGAACTTCGTGTAATCGACAAGGCACAAATTGGCATTTCAACCGCATCTAACTATTGATGGCTTATTATTAGCAATATGGTGCTTAAGAAATGTCATAAATAGGATATGCAACTTGTTGAAGCAGATTTGGTGGGACCATTACTATTGGAGATGATGCATCTTCAAAGTGGCCAGAGTCAGAATGGAAGTCATTAAAGGTGATTCCTTTTTCTTAAGCTAAATTAGCACTAGAATAATTCATACCGATGGGCTTATAAACTAGTGGTATGGTTGCCTATTTATTTAATTTTGATGATCATATCAATATATGGCAAACTAATATGACCTCACGTACTTTACAAGTTTGTAAAGGTCTTAAATGATTGAAGTTATCATAAAAGAGATTAAAGATGGTCAAAGTTTTATAATATGTTATAAAAACCCAAAAATAGATCAGAAAAATCGTCAAGAGTGGCTCCTCGGAGCAGGGTTGACGCTTTTAGGTACACACTTTAGGCATCCAACAAATGATTAGATATGCTATCAAGTTCCTTGTGCTTTCGTAATAAATGATTAGATAATTGACATTATTTTAGTGAACATGATAATGTTTATGTTAATGGATAGTATTTTGTTGAATTAAACTTTAGGGTAATTAACTAGAGAGGAGAAAGAATTTGTACTAGAAGAATCAAGAAAACATGCGATCATCATTGGTTTCGAAGAATTTTTCTAGATCAACAAGTAGCTCAGGTGATACGAATGAATATTGGATCAAAATGCTAGGAACGTAGCTAGAAAAAAAAATTACTAACTATTCATATCTCGTGAACTACTTCTTGGTCGGAAAACTTCTTGGAAACCAATGATGATCGCATGTTTTCTCAATTCTTCTGGTTAAAATCTTGCTCCGCTCTAGTTAATCACCTGAAAGTTTAATTCAACACAAAGACTATCCGTTAACATAAACATTATCATGTTCCTCTAAAAAAAGTTAATTACCCAAGATGCTTGTTTTCTTTTGCCTGTCTTGGGGAGACTGCAATATTTGGTGTAGATGAAAGTGGAAAGCTCAGCGATATAGTCAAGCTCTATGACAGTGAGAGTGGGGCTTAGGAGACGCTTCCTAGCCTGCTTAAGTCCTGAAAAATGAGTTCTAGGTTGATGATGGATGGAAAGTTCTATGTGATTTGTGGCAGTTGAGGGAAAGATGGAAAGGCGCTTTCATGTGGTGAAGAATATGATTTTGAAGCTAAGAAGTGGCAACAAATTTCTAATATATTTTGCCCCAATCGAGGCATAGCACCACATGTCTCCAATCCAAAGTACGTAAGTGTCAACTTTTTGTTTATTGATTGTATTTTGAAATAGATCTGCAATAATGATTTAAAGTTTTGTGTTTCTACATGTGTTGTGTAACGCCCCGACCCGCCAAGGGTAAAGGAATCACAAGTAATGGTGTCATATCAAAGCAAAACATAAATAACCAAAAGAAGTCTTAACATAAATGCGGAAATAATCCAAGTCAAAATGACTTCAATACATAGGTCCCAGCGGAAACATAATAAAGCTCAACATAATATCCGAAATAAATAAGTCTTAAATGGCATCATAAGAAATCAAAGCTAAAATCTCTAAGTTAAGTCCACTCAAGCACTCATCCCAGCAACCCACTTCGATGCTTAGATACCGCAGTGGAAGAAAAGAAAGTGGGTGAGCTTCAAAAGCCCAAAGGAATGATATGAAAGCAAAAGCAAATACCAAACGATATCGAATATGAAATAAAGTGGATGAGCGATAACAAAATCATAATCATTTTCAAAGCATAAATCATAATGTTTAAAATAAGGTTTATAGTCAACTACCACGAGCCCGTAAACATATATCATATCATATTCATATTCACATAAGGCAACATTTGTAGGGAGACCTACTGTAGTTATGAAGGACGTGCATGCACGCAGATCAATCATCGATAACATATAACAGATAACATATAACGGATCTAGGATGCATCCATACGCCCTTCCTACATATTCACAAATATGCTTCACCATCCGTAGACGTGGCGTAACATCACTCTATCGCCCTAGAGTCATATCGTAAGTGCATCATCGATACGGACATGGAACCCCATGACTAGTTAAATATTTGGCTCGGGTGTCAAACTATCTTAGGTCAAATCGTAATGTCATAACCGACACTGCATCATACTTAATCGTAAAGTTATTCATATTTTCAAAATCGAGTTTTCATAATTCGTAAATCGAGTTCGGATAAGCAACACTCAAACAAATCGAATGGGTTTCATAGCAAAGGCTTAGGAAAACCTAATACTAAGGAAAACATAAAAGGAAAACCTTTATCGAAAAGGTCGAATATCTGCACCTTATTCCAAAGCAAATGATCGAAAAGCGTAAAGACTAAGGCAAAGGATTACTCCTCTTCTCGTAACCTATAGACATTAACGGTCGTCCATGTTATTTATGATTCCATAATCGTCGAAATGATCTTTTAATATTTGGTGTTCATACTTTAGGGTTTTATTAAATGAGACTTAAGTATATTATAAGTAATGTTGTAGATTAGGTTTGTTATGCCATTTATTAAAGTCTAGGTTAAATGTGAAAATAGTTTATAAGTCATAACTCACACATGAAATAACGACATTATATTTAGCTCAAACCCTAATCGACTCTCTTTATGTTCTAGGGTTTTCTTATTCTTTAATATCTCATTAATATGCATTTACTTTACATGCTACTTATTACTCGGATAAATTACACGTATACATAACTACTAGTTCACTTGAGTTAATATAACGCACACAAAGGAGACACGTTCACAAACATTTAGGGTTTGGTATACTTTATTCGGTTCACATATTTAACCTAGGGTTTATGTTTACGTGACCCTTACTTGTTTATTACACGTTCAAAACTTATATATATATATTCGGTTCAACTAGGGTTTATGCTAGTAGGTTATACGCAAGTCCTAGCTCGTCTAAACATGTTACATATTCAAGTTATTAAGTTTTATTCATTAGCCGAATACGTATATGGTTCGGTCCTAACACATGCATGGTTCGGCCTTGTTTAACTCAACATATACATGACCCGATTCAATATTACATATCACGTTACATGTTATTTAATAGTTATAAGGTTTAATCTTTATGGTTTGCCCTTGTTTTTGGACTCACACGGCTCGGCCACAAAACAAGAACACAAAAACGCGACTAGCAAAACATATGACAATATATTAATGTAAGGTACATCAAAGTAAGACGAATAAACGTTATACCTTAACTTGGTTGAAGAAAATCTCAACACCAAGGGTGTTAGTATTCGCCGAGTAGAAGAAAGAAAAGGAGAGGCAAAGCAAACTAGGTTTCACTTTGAGCTCTTGAGTTATATTTATAGTTGTAGTATTTTAGGTTTTAGGTTTAGAGGGTTGGGTTCGGTTTGGGTCCAACCGAGCTCAAAGGCTCGCCTAAAATGGGCTTCGCCCTTGATCCCACGAACACAAACAAACGCCTTTGGGCTTCCTCTTTGGCTCGGCTTACGCAAGACAAACAAAACAAACGAGCCCATTTAACAATCGAACGCCCAACATCATTATTAAACGTTTAACTCCTTCGTCGTACCAAGTCGTTCACGAAATTATATTCGTTAAGTTTTTATTTATTCGTAAGTTAGGCTTTTAATTTCATTAAATGATTTTAAACGTGTTTTACGTATTTTATAATTCTTGGTTCCAAGGGTATTTTCGTCTTTATATATGTTTTAGATTTTCGGGTTTTACATGTTGTCAGTTTTTAATTTATGAATTGTGTTATATATTCATTTCTGACCTATTGGATCGATCTATCGCTTGGACAGGCAATCACAATGGGGTCGTAACATGATCATTGTTCATAGTTTTACGGGCTGCGTACACAAAGTAAAACCAATATACCTTTTATGTAGTATGTCGTTTTGGATTCTGCATCCTTTTTGTGTTATATGTTCTGATTTATGCTATAATTAAGGTCATCATGAGTATATCTTTTATCACTTCTAAAAAAATAAAACATTATTGACAGGTGTATCTCATAAAAAACAACTTTAGGATGTTATGAATATTGTTATAGACAATCATTTGTTTAAGATGTTAATTGAGCTTGCTTTTGACCCAAAAACAATGCAGAGGTTAGTATATATGCATTTTTAACTAGTATGCATAACCTTTAATCATGTTTTAATTATTAGCTCACCATTATGTAGTGTATATATATGTTGATATTGACTATTTTTTTTCCCTTCATTTGATAATCAAGAAGGCTAGCACTTCATGTAATCGACAAGGCAAAAATTGGCAGTTCAACCACATCCAACTGTTGATGGCTTGTTATTTGCAATATGTTTCTTAAGAAATGTCATAAATAGGATATGCGACTTGTTGATGCGGAGATGATGCGTCTTCAAAGTGGCCAGAGTCAGAATGGAAGTCAGTAAAGGTGATTCCTTTTTACTTAAGCTAAATTAGCACTAGAATAATTCATACCGATGGGCTTATATATAAACTAGTGGTATGGTTGGCTATTTATTTAATTTTGACGATCAATTCAATATATGGCAAATTAAAATGACCAGACGTACTTTACAAGTTTGTAAAGGTCTTAAATGATTGAAGTTATCATAAAAGAGATTAAAGATGGTCAAAGTTTCAGAAATCATAATAATACCACTGCTGGTCAAGAGTGGCTCCGTCAGGGTTGACGCTTTGAGGTGCACACCGTTAGGCTTCCAATAAATGGTTAGATTTGCAATCAAGTGGCTTGTGCTTTCGTTATAAATGATTAGATGTGCTTTCGTTAAATATACATATAATTAACATTATTTTAGTGAACAACATTATTTTAGTGAACATGATAATGTTTATGTTAATGGATTGGTTTTTTGTTGAATTAAACTTTCTGGTAATTAACTAGTGCGGAGGAAGAATTTGTACTAGAAGAATCAAGAAAACATGCGATCATCATTGGTTTCCAAGAAATTTTCCAGACCAACAATTAGTTCACGTGATATGAATGAATATTGGATCAAAATTCTAGGATCACAGCTAGGGAACATGCAACTAGAAAGCGACAATGGTCTTGAAATTGGAAAAGTGTACTAACTACTCGATCAATAACTGAACCTTGGGTTTATTTTTCTTGTCATGCCTTGAGTTGGGAAGCTTTTTATCCATTAAGTAGGAAATGGATGCATCGATCTATCAATGATCATCCATGTTGAAGTAGTCTTCGCTAACCGATAAAGAGTCGATGGCGCTGGACCGACCTACCGGGGTCGTCCTAGGAAAGGATGTATTTCGTAGGTCAGTCCCACCTGCCATCGACCATCGACTCTTTAATAGAAGACTCAAAGACTTCCTCGGCATGGATGATCATTGGTAGATCGATGCATCCATTTCTTGCATAATGGATCAAAAGCTTCCCGACAAGAAAGTAAACCCAAGGTTTTGTTACATTGATCGAGTAGTTAGTACGTTTTTCCATTTCAAGACCATTTTCGCTTTCTAGTTGCATGTTTCCTAGCTGCGATCCTAGCATTTTGATCTGATGTTCATTCATATCACCTGAACTACTTGTTGGTCCGGAAAGCTTCTTAGAAACCAATGATGATGGCATCTTTTATTGATTCTTCTGGTGCAAAAGCTTTCTCCGCTTTAGTTAATTACCTGAAAGTTTAATTCAACACAAAGACTATCCATTAATATAAACATTATGATGTTCACTAAAAAAATTGTTAATTATATGTATTAGGAAAGAAAATGAACACCCCAAGATGCTTGTTTGCTTCTGCTTGTCTTGGGAGACTGAAATATTTGCTGATGGTGTAGATGAAAGTGGAAAGGTCAGGGGTCTAGCTCTATGACAGTGAGACCGGGGCTTGGGAGACGCTTTCTAGCCTGCTCAAGTCCTGAAAAATAAGTACTGGGGTGATGATGGATGGAAACTTCTATGTAATTTGTGGCAGTGGAGGGAAAGATGGAAAGGCGCTGTCATGTGGTGAAGAAAAAGTATGTTCTTTATTTTATTGTATTTGGTGTAATAATTATCTTGTGATACTTTGTGTTTATGGGTTTATATCTTACACTTACATTTTACTGGAATATACAGGATTCAAAAAGGAAAGCACGTGGAATGAAGAGTGACGTAATGGAGGATGGTGGATACACTAATATTGTTTTAATTACCACGTTGCCAGATTAACATTCACTCTTTCTTTTGTAGTTTAATACGAAAAGCCGTTCAACTAAACTGGAACAATCTGCAGGTAACCTATGAAAAGTTTCAGCAATTAACACAAAGTGAATAAAAAACAAGCCTTCATTTGGGAATAATACCGAAACCAGTAAAAACTATATAAGTATAGTGACAAATGATGCAAACAAAGGATACTCATACTAAACAAAGGTTCAACAAAATAGTATATGTCCCAATATATGCATACGGCCGGAAGGTGGTTTTTTTATATCAACTGCACGTTTCATGATTATGGATGACTTTAAAGTAATGCTTGTGGCCTCTATCTGTCTGCACTTTACGTGCTTGGAATATAAGGGAAACTAGAAGAGATCGTCATCAAAATAGGAACGGATGAGGTAACTAATCAATTAACACGTGAACAGAAAATTGGCAATAAATGTAGCAGAAAAGACCATAGATGACAATGTGGAGTATGCAATACTTTTTTGCTTATAAAAAGTAGCATACGATCGTATTATAACATCAAACAGATTATGAGATCAAAATTTAACAAGGGAATTTGTGTCAAAATAGAAAATTCAAGAAATTACTTTTGGGTCATTGTATCTGTCGAAAGAGAACTTTCACTGATCATTTTGTGGTCAAAAATTAAACTTACGTTGAAGCCCCACATCAGTAATTTTGGTAACTTATTTACATTTGTTGGTAAGTTTACATCAGTAATTTTGGTAACTTATTGACGTTGAAGCCCCACATCAGTAATTTTGGTAACTTATTGACGTCAGTGATTCAGTAACTTAGTAAGAGCTTCAGTTGATTGTCTTCCTCGCCCGCAGGTATTGAAGTTGCTGAAGCACTATAATATCAAGAATACCATTGTCTGATACATTCCTAGATTAGTCATCTACAAACGAGTCGAGCAATCAACTTCATGACATGGAATATAGCCTCTGGCTCATGAATCTTTCACCCATGGTTCTAAAAGGCTCGCAAGGCATGCCGCCATGACGCCTTATGCCACGCCTTTTATAAACTCGATATATATGAAATATAATATAACTATATAAATACTTTCAGATTTTGTGGCGCCTTATGCCACGCCTTATAAACGCAAAAGCTTCGCCTTGACCGCAAAGGCGTGAGGCTTGATCATGCCGCCACGCCACGCCTCGCGCTATTTATAACCTTGCTTTCACCAAAGGTTAAGGACTGTTGGAAGCAAAAGACCAAGAATATCCACCTTAAACCGATGTTCAACAAAGTCTACAATATAATCTTATATGCAGTGGTCAAGGTAGATTTTTTTTATCTATTATGCTCCTTCCTTAGAATTTCACTTGGTTACATTTTCAATCAGTTTCCGTGTTTATCATTCGAAGGGTTCTTAGGAAACTTACATAAGAGCATCAAGGAGACCGAAATCAGTTTCTTTCGATCAAAGAAGAAAAAAATATTGGTTAACCCAAAGTTGATTCCCGTCATTCGTTACAACAGTAATGCAATTGGCATTGAAGAAGCTTCTATTTTATCACAGTGTTCATTATTGTCCTTTTTCTATACCCCATTAGTGAGACATACGTAAACGCGCAGCGCACATGACACCCCTTATATTGTTGATGCAGGTATACCCAAACACCCTTCAACTACTGCTTGTAGATAACTGTGGCAGCAGCCATAGTCATACATCCCTTAAAGTTGCACATTTGTAGTTAATCAAGGTACACCCATTGATGCGTGCAAACACCAAGCTAAATCACTCAAGCCGCCACTTGTGAATGGCGCATCGAATCGACTTAAACCGCTAAGCACGAATGCAATGAAGATCCGGTAGTATAGTGTTTCCGGTCGTTATGTCCCAAATAGTCAGGCAATGGATCACCAAACGAATAGTGATCGAGATTTGAACGGAAAGAGGAATTTGTGAACGATTATAACTACGTAAGAATGACATAAACTACAAGGGCTTAAATGCAAATTAAAGGAAATTAAAAGATTAAAAATATTAAATAAACGCTATCACTATTTTTAAAATGATGTTTTGTTTTTATGTTTTTATAAAATCGAATTAAAACTACGTTACGCATAAATGAAAACGTGAAACCGACACAATATAAATCCTAAAATATGAAAATACATTTTACAATCCTAATGATAAAAGAAAATTTATAGAAAAGAAAATTAACTTTACAACTATTTAATTAATTATTATTAATTAAAACCAATATTAACTATTAAATATTAACCTAAAATACAAGAAAATAGGAAATAAAGCTAGAAAAATAAAATTGAGACTTAGAAAATCTAAAATATCAAAAGAGAATTTTCAAAACTATTTTGTATTTTTCTCGATTATTTTTTATTTTCTAGGAATTAAAAACTATTTAAAACTAATTAAATTATTTAAAAATACAAATTTAACTAAGAAAAATCTAGAAAAATATTTTTGTCTTTTATATTTATCTAAACTTAAGAAAATGAAAAATTATTTTTTGAACCTTTTCTTAATTTTTTGTATTAAAAGCTAATTAAAAGTGATTAAAACCTAATTAAATAATGAAAATACTAAACAAGTGACCAAAAATTATGAAAACTTCAGGAAATTCTAAAATCTTATTCTAAAGCTATAAAAATATAAAAACATGGGCCTATGTGAGAGAAATAAGAGTGCTATGTAATCTAAAAGGAAATAAGCACTTTACAATAAGCTAATAAGCACAAGATAGCACCAACAGATACCGAAGCTAAATAGGACTAAAACTACTCTAAATCAACTATTGCAAGCTTATTCTAACACCTAATACGTGATCTACCAAGTTTAAGGCCAACCGATATTATGAGCAAAACAGAATCGACCCCTACTATAAGTCGATGAAACCGCTTATCTAAAAGCTACAGAAAACTAAAAGTGTGGTCCTCAAGACCACCAACCGTAGATCATTTGTACCAATTTTCAGCTGATAAGGACTTAATTTGAGAAGATTATAAGCATAAGGAAATGGGCAAAACTCGATGCAAGCAGATGATTTAATCGATACAAATCGGTGGGTCGACACCCCTACTTTCTACTCATCGCAATCGCTATTCAATAAGCTAAACCGAAAACAAAACTATGGTTCTAAAGACCACCTAGTCGACTATCATGGACCAAATATGAGACCCCATCTACTTGAAATGAAGACTATGCAATGATCGCAATTTCGTAAAACCGATTTTAGACTCATTTTGACTTTTTAAAAACAGATGAAGAACCTTGACTTATTTGAGATTTGAGATCAATATTTGGACCGATGTAGATGAATTATGATGAAATATGACTACAACAAGTCTGGTTTAACTGATTCTAAACCTATATGCTTAACAAGCTTGGTCGATCTCAAGCTTAAAAGACCTAGAGCGATTAAAGCTAATGTTTGACTATTGATTAAGGCAAGCTCAAACAAGCACGATATTGATGCAGATAACTTTAACAAGCCTCAACAAACCGATCTAATCCAATAATGTAACCTCTAAAACAGTTTAAACAAGCAATCCAAACACTCCTTTTAAAACCGAAATACAAACTTAAACCGAAAAGAACACCGAACTAACTAGTACCATTGATCAAACCGAGTTCTCATGCCCATATTACAACTATATAAACACATTTTAACTAGTGGTGACTACAGATAAACATCCAAGCATAAAATGCAAATTAGAGCTAAAATGAAAAGTGAGAAATTACTCACAACATGTCCAAATTGATATGCAGGCTAAAACCAATACCCAATCCTAAGCTAACCTATCTATTCCAACCCATATCCATGTCAGATTAACCAAAGCGACTTCCATGACCAATTTGAGCTAAGTTTGACTTTTATTGACCATGGACTAAAATTGCTTGAAATCGATGCTTAAGCTTACAAAAGCTTTGATAAGCTTAAATAAGTCGATTAGAGTGAGAAACAAACTATATGAAGCTTTGGAATCGAATTTGAAATGGAAAATGTCCACAGAACCTTTAAACTTGGAACTTAAATAAAACTTGATTGATTGTTAACAACACATTAAAATGAGAATTTTAACTTGAATGTGGTACAAAGAACTGAAATTACAACATTTTTATTAAACTAAGACATTAATTAAAAAACGACATTAAGGAAAAATTAAAAACTAACTACTACTTTTTATCTTCCTCCCATGCTTCCTTTTATACTCCAAATGCTTTCTTTCTCTCGAGCTAATCCCACCATAAACCGGACCCTAGGATGGCTTAAGTGAATCTTGGCCTTTGATTTCATTTTGGCGGAAATAAGTATTTGGCAGTGGGAGGTTGAGTAAAGGTTGAAGATGCATTTAATGCACTTTGAGTGTGTGGAGGAGGGGGACATGGAGGAGAAAAGTGAGGAGGGGGATGGGAAGGTCCGTGTCATAGGCTAGGTGTTGGGAAGAAGAGGAAAAAGCGTGAGGGTGGTTAGTCAAACCACATTTGACTTGGGCAAGAACAATCAAAGGGTCCAAATTGTTATTTGATGGGGGTCATATGGGTTTTGATAGGGTCCAAAATGGTTTAAAGGCTTAAATAACATAGGGACCAATGTTGCAAATTCGAAACTTCAAGGACCACTCACGCCATTCTCTCAAAGTTGCCCAAGGACTAAAAGTGACAAGTTTCAATAATGCAAGGACCAAACTTGACATTTTCCAATTTTCCAAGGACTAATTTTGCCAAATTTTAAACTTCGAGGACCAAACTTGTAATTTCTCAAAACTTTTGATATTTTTCACCAAAGGACTAAATTTGACAAGTTATGATTTAAAAGGACCTTTGGTGATTTTACTTTTGAAATTTTGACTCGTGGACTATTTTTGACAATTTTAGAAACTTGGGGATCGAACCGCCAATTATGCAAACTTTGCTCATTTTCATCCGATTTTGAACATTTTGCATCCGAAACATATAAAATGTAATTTTGGAATATTTTCGAATTTTGATGCATTTCGAGCATTTTAGACGCTTTGCGTTCAGATTGACCAAAATGATGAGTATTTACACACTCATCAATCCCCCACTAAACTATTGCTAGTCCCTAGCAATATTTTGAGAAAAACTTAATGGATTTGAATCTCTTTACCAAAAGCCATTACTCGAGTAGCCAAATGTTTTAGTTCAAGTAAGAACCATGGTACATCGATAACCATGTGATTTTGAGCAAATCACCGACTTTCAACGGATTTGATTTTGTCTTTACCGAAGCCGCTTGCTCGGACTAGCCAACTCTTAGATAAATTATCAATATTATCTTTGGTGAGTCGATTACCAATTATGGTTTTCCACTTCCTTTACCACAAGCCATAAACTTGGCTAGCCAACTCTTCACTTTTAAGGATATGGTGAATAATACCATACAATTTTGGGCAAATTGCAAGCAGTAAACGGATTTGAGATATCTTTACCAAGAGCCGTTTGCTCTGGATTAGCCAATCCTTTAGTTTATTAGACAAGGCGGATCGATAACCAATTGAGAAAGTGTAAAACACTTACTCCAAAAAAAATTTTGGCCAAAACGGGGAATTAGATGGCATAATTATATAATAAAATTCGTGAGAATCCCCCACACTTAGAAATGAATATTGCCCTCAATATTCAAAGTACCTGCATTATGCGAAACAAAGAACGTAAAAGGAAATACTACGGCCATTATTTAGAAAGATTTTTTTTTTTTTTTTGAAACTTATATATATACATAACATGTGGGCAACACCCCACACTTAGTGGTGGTACATACGGGTGAAAACCCATGTTAAGCTACTGTTTTGGTTACCGAGTCGCTAGCTTGACTCGAATTTCAATTCATTTGTTCATGGGAAGCAAAGTGGAAGAAACAATCTCCATCGGACTTTCATTCAAGATGTTTGAATAAACATTGAAGCACGTGAAAGTTCCACACCGATGAGATATACATAGAACCGCTCAAAATGATAAATGAAAATGCCGGGTCAAAGATAGTGTCTTCATTCCGAAGGAGTGAAGATGAAGAGAATGACAAGATATTTGAGGAAAGGAAGAAAGGTTCGATAACGATCAAGATCCATTCTTCATCCTCAAATGTAGACGATCGAGGAAGGGTGAGGGTAGTATCATTAATAAGCATACTCATATGAAAGAGTACACCTTCCTCCAAGCTAATATCATCCTCAAGATCAAAATAGAAATGATCATGTTCCGGAGGAGATATGTCATGAGAGAGTTCACCGGAGAACTCTTCATGAGGAGAATCATTCACATGAAGTGAAATTGTGAACTCTTGTTCCATTGTGGGCTCATCACTATCCTCGGTCTGAGTATCAAAGAGTGGATTCTCAGAAATTGAAGTGAATTCAGAGTTGAATTCAAATAGAGGATTGGTGAAAGTAGCGTTGAATGTTTCGGGAACATAGTGATTAACATTCTCTATTGGATTTGTTAGGGTAAGAAGTGAGTGAACGATCATTATCAATGAGACTTTCGGCCTCCCGGATCGGCTTCAAATCAAAGAGTGGATTGATGTGAGTGAGTTCACCGAGAACTCCTCAAGAAGATGATCAAGATCGATTGTGGAAGTGATGCCTCAACGTACTCGATGTTTCCATATGAAGCACAATCTTCGCTAAAATCGGAGAAAGTTTCAAATGATCATTTGAACACTCAAGAGGGAAAGAGAATCACACATATGATTAAAAGTTCCTCGTGACTCTCTCGGGATTGGGACAAGGTCCTCAACACTAGACTTTATGAATTCGTCCGATTCCTTTTCGTGAACAAGTGTCAAGATGCTCGTCCCCATGTTCAAAGAGTGAGTGGGAGCTTGGGTGTGATAGCGCTTGTTTGAGAATGAATCTCAATGCTGGGATATCAACCGATGAACTTGATGAATTTTTATAGAATTGGAGGATATCAAGTGTATCCTCATCATCACCGTCATCGTGAATAAAACGAAATCGAGAGCTAGATCCGTTGCTTTTTCTTTTGCAATTGATTCCCTAATAGATTTTTCAAACGCAATTTGGGAATTTATTTTAGCGACACTCTTCGCCTAACAATTCATCCATGGATTTTGATTTGGATTATCTTGGAGTGTTTACATTCCTTCAAATCTTTCACTAAATCCAAAAGATCAAGGAGAAGATTTTGAGGAAGTGGATCAGCCGAGGTGGTGCCGATTCACTTGGTATTGTAGAGGTTGGTCATGATACGAGAGTCGAATTGTTACAAGGAAATGGATTCCTTGTTTGACAATCGAGCTAAAGTGAGGACCTCCACAATACTCACAACAAGAAACCGATGTGGCCGTGAGTCACATGTGTTGTAGTCATAATCGTTATCGAACCCGCTCATAGACAAGCGTGTTTCCCAATGGACAATCGAATTGGAGTGTGAACCACCACAGTACTCACAACAAGAAATCTGCCGAGTCTCACAGGTGGTAGTGATGGAATAAATCGGTTGTGTTATGGTAAGAATAGGGATCTTGGTTATAGATGCACCCGCTTCCTCGACTCCACCATGCCACAACCGGGGCAATTGCCACCATTATAAGGACCACCACACCATTGACAACCAAGAGGGTGAGGATAAGACATAGAAAGAATCAAAGGTTTTCGGAGGGGTAGGGATGAAGAATCAAAGATGAGAGGGTAAAGATGGATATTTTGGTATTTTGAAAACATTTTGTAAAAACAAAGAATGAAAATCTTTTGGGTTTTGATTTTTAAAAGAGAATATAAACACATACAGATGGTACAAACAAGGAATGAATATCCAAATCACTAATCGCTAAACGGAAGATAATCAAAGACAACTCAAGAATGCGCCTGGGGATTTGATCGTACAAACAACAAGCTAAATCACTCAAGCCGGCCACTCAGGAATGGCGTACCGTAATCACTTAAAACCGCTAAGCACGAATGCAATGAAGATCCGGGAGTATAGTGTTTCCTGGTCGTTATGTCCCAATGAGTGCAATGGATCACCAAACGAATAGTGATCGAGATTTGAACGGAAAGAGGAATTTGTGAACGATTATAACTACGGAAGAAGGACATAAACTACAAGGGCTTAAATGCAAATTAAAGGAAATTAAAAGATTAAAATATTAAATAAACGCTATCACTATTTTTAAAATGATGTTTTGTTTTATGTTTTTATAAAACTCGAATTAAAAACTACGTTACGTACAAATGAAAACGTGAAACTGACACAATATAAATCCTAAAAATATGAAAAATACATTTTTACAATCCTAATGATAAAAGAAAATTTATAGAAAAAGAAAATTAATTTTACAACTATTTAATTAATTATTATTAATTAAAAACCAATTTTAACTATTAAATATTAACCTAAAATACAAGAAAATAGGAAATAAAGCTAGAAAAATAAAATTGAGACTTAGAAAAATCTAAAATATCAAAAGAGAATTTTCAAAACTATTTTTGTATTTTTCTGATTATTTTTCTATTTTCTAGGAATTAAAAACTATTTAAAACTAATTAAATTATTTAAAATACAAATTTAACTAAGAAAAATCTAGAAAAATATTTTTTGTCTTTTATATTTATCTAAACTTAAGAAAAATGAAAATTATTTTTGAACCTTTTCTTAATTTTTGTATTAAAAGCTAATTAAAAGTGATTAAAACCTGAATCAAATAATGAAAAATACTAAACAAAGGACCAAAATTATGAAAACTTCAATAAATTCTAAAATCTTATTCTAAAGCTATAAAAATATAAAAACATGGGCCTATGTGAGAGAAATAAGAGTCGCTATGTAATCTAAAAGGAAATAAGCACTTTACAATAAGCTAATAAGCACAAGATAGCACCAACAGATACCGAAGCTAAATAGGACTAAAACTACTCTAAAGCAACTATTGCAAGCTTATTCTAACACCTAATACGTGATCTACCAAGTTTAAGGCCAACCGATATTATGAGCAAAATGAATCGACCCCTACTATAAGTCGATGAAACCGCTTATCTAAAAGCTACAGAGAAAACTAAAAGTGTGGTCCTCAAGACCACCAACCGAGATCATTTGTACCAATTTTCACTAATAAGGACTTAATTTGAGAAGATTATAAGCATAAGGAAATGGGCAAAACCGATGCAAAGAGATGATTTAGAATCGATACAAATCGGTGGTCGACACCCCTACTTTCTACTCATGAATCGCTTATTCAATAAGCTAAACCGAAAACAAAAACTATGGTTCTAAAGACCACCTAGTCGACTATCACCGACCAAATATGAGACCCCATCTACTTGAAATGAAGACTATGCAATGATCGCAATTTTTAAAACCGATTTTAGACTCATTTTGACTTTTTAAAAAGCAGATGAAGAACCTTGACTTATTTGAGATTTGAGATCAATATTTGACCGATGTAGATGAATTATGATGAAATATGACTACAACAAGTCTGGTTTAACTCGATTCTAAACCTATATGCTTAACAAGCTTGGCCGATCTCAACAGCTAAAAGACCTAGAGCAGATTAAAGCTAATGTTTGACTATTGATTAAGGCAAGCTCAAAACAAGCACGATATTGATGCGATAACTTTAACAAGCCTCAACAAACCGATCTAATCCAATAATGTAACCTCTAAAACAGTTTAAACAAGCAATCCAAACACTCCTTTTAAAACCTGAAATACAAACTTAAACCGAAAAAACACCGAACTAGCTAGTACCATTGATCAAACCGAGTTCTCATGCCCATATTACAACTATATAAACACATTTTAACTAGTGGTGACTACAGATAAACATCCAAGCATAAAATGCAAATTAGAGCTAAAATGAAAAGTGAGAAATTACTCACAACATTCAAACCGATATGCAGCTAAAACCAATACCCAATCCTAAGCTAACCTATCTATTCCAACCCATATCCATGTCAGATTAACCCAAAGCACCCATGACCAATTTGAGCTAAGTTTGACTTTATTGACCATGGACTAAAATTGCTTGAATCGATGCTTAAGCTTACAAAAGCTTTGATAAGCTTAAATAAGTCGATTAGAGTCGAGAAACAAACTATATGAAGCTTTGGAATCGAATTTGAAATGGAAAATGTCCACAAGAACCTTTAAACTTGGAACTTAAATAAAACTTGGATTGATTGTTAACAACACATTAAATGAGAATTTTAACTTGAATGTGGTACAAAGAACTGAAATTACAACATTTTTATTAAACTAAGACATTAATTAAAAAAACGACATTAAGGAAAAATTAAAAACTAACTACTACTTTTTATCTTCCTCCCATGCTTCCTTTTATACTCCAAATGCTTTCTCTTTCCTCTCGAGCTAATCCCACCATAACTGGACCCTAGGACGGCTTAAGTGAATCTTGGCATTTGATTTCATTTTAAGGGAAATAAGTATTTGGCGGTGGGAGGTTGAGTAAAGGGTTGAAGATGCATTTAATGCACTTTGGAGTTGTGTGGAGGTTGGGGACATGGAGGAGAAAAGGTGAGGAGGGGGATGGGAAGGTCCGTGTTCGAGGATAGGTGTGGGGAAGAAGAGGAAAAAGCAGAGGGTGGTTAGTCAAACCACATTTGACTTGGGCAAGAATAATCAAAGGGTCCAAATTGTTATTTGTGTGGGGTCATATGGGTTTTGATAGGGTCCGAAAGGGTTTAAAGGCTTAAATAACATAGGGACCAATGTTGCAAATTCTGAAACTTCAAGGACCACTGCTGCCATTCTCTCAAAGTTGCCTAAGGACTAAAAGTGACAAGTTTCAATAATGCAAGGACCAAACTTGACATTTTCCAATTTTCCAAGGACTAATTTTGCCAAATTTTAAACTTGGAGGACCAAACTTGTAATTTCTCAAAACTTTTGATATTTTTCACCAAAGGACTAAATTTGACAAGTTATGATTTAAAAAGGACCTTTGGTGATTTTACTTTTGAAATTTTGACTCAGTGGACTATTTTGATAATTTTAGAAACTGGGGATCAAAGCGCCAATTATGCAAACTTTGCTCATTTTTCATCCGATTTTGAACATTTTGCATCCGAAACATATAAATGTAATTTTGGAATATTTTCTAATTTTGATGCATTTCGAGCATTTTAGACGTTTTGCAGCTCAGATTGACCAAAATGATGAGTATTTACACACTCATCACCCATAAAAATGATGTAGCAGCAACCATACCCATTAATTTGCAGTACACAGATCCAAACACCCTATAGACGGCTTTTGCTGTAGACACACTTAAACACCGCATATTTTGAAATCACTGCAGCCGCAGGTAACCCAAACGTCTCTTATTATAATATTATTCACTCATTATATGTTTGTTTATACATTGTAATAAATTGCATATATGTTTAGAGGTTGTACTAGTTATAATCTCCCATGCACGCACGGGGTTTACACTTTAATCAAACTTTTTCTAAAACCTTAGTTTAATATACGTACATATAAGAATTTGCTCGTGTTTAATGTTTTGTAATTGTGATATAAGTATAACTAATAATTATGCACGGATTTTACATAAACGTTTTCATTATGTCTAAATATCGATTAATATTTTGTATATATTTTTGTTGGATGAAAGAATTAACTTTGCTTAACTAACATGTGTGGCTGATTTTGTTGTTTAAATTTAACTATTGATATCATGATATACACAATATTCAAGTTTAATAGCACATAATGGCCGTTGATAAAGTTAAAATATATTAAAAAAAACAAAAAAAAAAAAAAAATGTTTTCGGATTTTCTTATATAAACTACAAATAGAAATTACATTAGTCGGTATTATAACTGCAATCGCATATATTTAATTTTTAAATCACCGTAATTGTGCCTATATTTGGCATTAATATACATGTTAATAATAATTTAGCCATATTTAATTTTCAAACTCGTGGTTAAATTTATAAAAATAAATAACATAATTCCTAAATGCAGATAGTAAAAAAAAAATGAATATCCTTACTTAAACTCATAAAGACAAAATAACATGAGTTGTTCGTATGAATACAATTGAGTTGTTCGTATACGTACAATCTTGTATAATTATTTACATACACAATAACTCGTGCTTTTATTTTGATATTTATAATCCCGTGCATATATATGTTGTATTTTTAAAATACTAGACGAGTACCTATGCATAGCAACGGGATTTTATAGCGGCGGGTAGTTTTAGTGATAAAAATGTTTATGGGTTATTGATAACATCAAATAGTCCTGATACTTTAGTGTCAATTTCCCCATAATATGCTCATCATTTGTATTGTTTTACTTGAAAATATACTCTTATTTCTTAATTTATCATTTTCAGATCATTAATGAGCATAGGAACAAAAAGACGCGGATTTCGAAGGTTATTAAAGTAAATATACAAGAGTATGCTGGGCAGACAAGAGTTACAGCGTAATTCCATACTCTACTTATGATGTAACTAGGATGAACACTAAAAGACCAAAGTCAACGCAGTTCAAGGTTGTTGGGATCGCTCCTAACACGTAAATGGAACGACATTTACGGGATTACATCATCTATCTTATTTAGCCGAAACACATGGACTAGTTATGTCATAGTTATGTTCGTGTTAGGCAATAAATACCCTCCTAGACTTCACTAGGAGGGTAAGACTCATTGTGTAATTTTCCTTTCATTATCAACAAACACAAGTTTTTCCCTTCTCTATTTACTTCATCTCTCTAACCATGGATACGGTATTCTACCATCATCCCCGACCTTCCGAATCACCATATTCAACCTAAATACGATCCTAACATTGGCATCAGAGCCTGGTAGTTTTATGGATACGGTATTCTACCATCATCCCCGACCTTCCGAATCGCTATATTCAACCTAAATACGATCCTAACATTGGCATCAGAGCCTGGTAGTTTTAGTTATTGGTTGAACTTTTGTGTTGTTTTCTTGTCAAAATCGTTACTTGTAAATCTGTGTTACCAAGTTTCAACCTTTCACATATTTTTTTGGGGTTAACAATTTTTTTACAAGTTTTAAAAAATCATTTCCAGTTTTTCACATATGTTTCAAGGCTTTTGTGATTTACAGTTTTGTGACAATTTGTACATATCCCGTGAAGATTATTGGTGGTCAAAAAGGGTCAAAAGGGGTGAACTTCAAGCAGTTTTTCTGGGTAGTACTACACTAGTCAGAAAATGTCAACGGAAAACTCATCGGAAAACAAAACCCTCATTCATCGAATTTACTTGAAAGTACATTCATCGATTCATCGAATTTTTTGACTCATCGAACTTTTGATCCATCGAACTTTTGTAGAACTTGGATTAAAACCTTTATCGAACTTGGTCAATATACAAGTTATCGAACTTGCTATCATACCAGTTATCGAATTTGCAAAAGTAAGAAACAAGATGAAGAAGAAGGTTTGACCAAGACCCTTGACCAACAACCATATACCACGACTTTAAAGTGACTTCAGTTTGATTCATCACAAGTCAATCCAACGAGACTGATGTTAGACGTGAAGCAACCACACCAACTATACCATCCAACGCAACCAAACTCCATATCTCAATCCCATCTCCAATCTACACTCTACAACTACGACTCGTACTTTTGGACAATATTAATTGATCTCAGATCCTCTCGTGTTACTCAATTAGAAACATCAAGACCATTCACGGTCGAACACACGAAAGACCTCATCACATATCAAACAGAAATGATAAATCAAGACTCGATCATAAAAGTAAAAATTAATTATTCAAGATCTTGTTTTCTCCTTTGTTTGGTAATCAAAGATTCGTCAAAATCAAAAAACCAAAAGGAGATAACACATCATCGATCTATTGTGAAGCTAAGCTTCTTTCTTTCTCATATTCAAAAATTAAGAACGAATCATAACAAGGTGTTATACTCGCTTTATTTCGATTAACATCACAAAACCAAAACATAAAACCCTACCTTAGATCTTTTACAAGATCTTGAAGCTGTAAATTTACAAGTTGGTTTGGTTTTTGTCATTCGGACTTAAGCATGTAAAGATAAAGGTATGAATTTGGGACGCCTTTAATTTGTGTTTGAGATCCGGTTTGTGATAAGGATATGGATGTGTGACTTGATTGAGATGAGATGGGTGTATTTGGTTGAGAGAAAAATTAGGGTGAGAAGCGGATATGTTAGATGCGTTTGTGTTTAGGAGATACAGATGGGGCATGAGTATCTGAGTAGTTTTTAGGTTTATCAATTTGATTGACCTAATTTTGGGGTAAGTGTTTATCTTTATACCCATAATTTAGGGTTAAGGTACTAACCGTGAGTTTAGGGCTTCAAAGTTGTTTGGGCTTTGCTATTCGGTTATTGGGCTTAACGAATTTATCACTATTTTGTCATTAGGCTGAATGGTTATTACATCTATTGGATTGAAGTTGCTGACTTGAATACGAAAATAATTTAATTATTGAGCTGAAAATTTTGAGTATACAAATGTGTTTTTTATACATTATGTTACTTTCTTGGTATTATGTTTGGAAAAAAAAGGTATTTTGGTCTTATAATTTTTTCATGGGATACGTTATTGACAAGATCGGGAAAACCATTATCATAGTTCATTTTAACCAAGTAACGAAGGCTAGTTTTGGGCATTTAACCACAAGATGTGACTACGACGAGAATTCATTACTATTATTTGAGGTTGAAGTGGGATATCACGGGTGCGTGTACTTAGTATCTGAAGATATCGGGGTTGGTTGGATGCATGATTCTTCGAGATCCTTGTTCGAGCTTTTAACCGTTATGAATGACAAAGACTTGAGTTGTCTAGTTATATCTGGTGTAAGGAGTTATGTTGTTGTGCTCACATCGTATAGCTATCACTTTAAAGGAGTTATGCTATAGTGCTCAAGTATCACACAAAGTTGTGGATAATTCGAGAGACATTTGTCCACCCCTTTCTGATCCGGTTAATCAACCCGGTAAGGATGGAAGGATGGGTATATGATTCTACCTTTATTAAAATTCTCAGTATTGGTTCTTCGTCAGACATTAGTGCAAGCTTAAGTCACAAGTTCGGGTTATTTTACTTCAGTCTCAAGTTCGTCATATTGGGTTTTCTCCACTAGTAGTCACTAAAGAACCGTCAGAATGATAATGTGTTCGCTAAAGAGTTAGTTGAGAGGAGTATAAACGAGTAGAGAAGTTTTATCGGCAGTTGATTCTCACGAGATATTTATGGTACTTCACATTTGTTTGATTAATTGGACATACACGGTTGCGCTGTCTCCAATTTCATCATCAACATACGTGGTGTATGTTTCCAATTCATTGAAAACATCGGGGGGAAGAGAGAGTATGTGTCATGTGATTTTCTTGCATTCTTTGCGAAAACCATTTCCCTTCATGAATTTCTGCAATTAGGGAGAAGAAATGAGACGATATGTGGTTCAAACATCTTATTCAGCGTTATCGTCTCAACTTTCATGGGTTATTTTGTGTGAAGTTACCTACATACGATGCTTTAACCGCATTATGATATCTCACACAGGGTCACTTTATCGATTATTTGCATATTTACAAGTGATTGTTATTCTGATAGACCGAAACAATCAGGGGGAAGTTGTATTCTTTCATCTTTCATGGTTTGTTTGGTGTGAAGCGTCTACATACGTGAGAAGATCTTGTTGATTTCTTGCATGTTGGGTCTGTCCTGTAAATTTATTCCCCGTTTCCTTTTTCGGTTAAGAATGATTCCATTTGTTATATGTCTCTAAACCGCGTGTAAGAATTTATAACTTTTTATTTTATCATGTTAAAGGAGTATGCGATGACTTGTGTGTTTTACGGAAGCAAGAATCTAAGCATCTGTTGAAGTAAGGAATATACTTGCCTTAACTTAATCATAACTTATTTATAGATTTTATTGTATCTTAATATTGTTTAATTGGCTTATAAGGTGGCGTATGTAACAATTCGCATTTTCGGGTCACTATTTATTTTTACTATTCACTGTTACTATTCATTTTTACTATTCATCATATTTTGGGTCATTATTTAAACTCAAACTTTTTCCCGAAAATTACTATTCATAAATTACTATTCAAATTACTATTCACGAGTTACTATTCACCGTAATTTTTATTATTTACTAATTTCGCCTAAATTGAACAAGTAAGTACTTTTACACGATTTTTACGATAAACAATGTCTTTGTGATTTTAATATATAAATATCTAATTATCGTTATAAATATCTAAAGATATTTTATTATAATATATTTTATTATAAATATCAAGATATTTTCTTATAATATATTTTAATAAAAATATCTAAACACTATTCATCAAAATATCTAAACACTATTCATCAAAATATCTAGATATTTTAGGATATTTTCCTATAAATAGAAAGAAAACTAGTTCATTTTATTACACAAAAACACACATTTTCCCCTCCTCCTCGATGTCGCCACCCTCCATACACACTCCATACTTGATTTTCGTGCTCCGAGTTATACACATAAGTTGAAGGCATTAGTATTTCTACGTAAAAATTAAGTTTATTTTGTATTCAGCGGTTGGATTAAGAGCTACACAATGGTGGGTTGGAGTCCATGGGTCCCGTGAAATTCTCAAAACTTTGCAAGGATAGATCGGGCAATATTAAAGATGGGTTTTGTTTTGAAGCTTTTGGGATAGTTATGGGGTAGATATGAGGTGATTTAGAGGTTTTTATAGTTTAGAAATGGATTTTGAATTTAGATGCGAAGTTACGCCCAATTTTCTAGTATCATTCATCGCTTATTATCGTGGTGAGTTCTTAGCCCGCTTTTATACTCGTTTGAAACTTTGGGAGATACATGCTCAACTACTTGCTTTTACTTGCATAAATATTCAAAACATTATACTTGATTGCATTATACGTGATTGCATTATACTTGGTTGCATTATACTTGATTACGTTATACTTGATTTCGTTTTACATGCTTGGAAATACTTTACTTGCCTAAATACATGAATTGTATTTACAAACGTGCGACAATACTCTATGCTGTCGGAGAGGTATTGATAGTACTATAAGTCGGGTAGCCCCCGCCCTTGTGTACCCGATTCATGACCTTGGGATTAATATAGTACTATTTGGGATGCCCATATGTGTGTACGGATTCTTGACCATGGGTGAATATAATCCGTGTATTGTGCAAACTATATTTTGGCAAGGTTGTGAACACACAGTTGCAAGTTCTTTATGGCGGAACTTGGAACTGAGTGGATTTACAATGCCTTTGCTGCGTAAACATTCTTTCAAGGCTTTTCAACTTATTCAAAACAAACTCTATGAACTCACCAACCATTGTGTTGACACTTTAGCATGTTTATCTCAGGTCAATAAGACGATAGCTGTTGCATGGAACTTAGAGTCGCACGACATATTTTGAAGACTTTATACATTAGTATTTACCATTCGAAACATTTTGTAAACATTTTTGTATTATACTTTGGGACCTCATTGTTTCTAACTCTGATTTCATTAATCGAATGGTAACTTTTCAAAACGTCTCATTTAGAGGTCGTTTTCTATAACTTGTACTTTGTATTATGAAGTAGCACCCAAGGACACAGTCTTCCGCTGGTATTTTGGGGTGTTACAACAGATCCATATGAAAAGGCATTATCTCCGAAAAGGAAGTTCTTATACCTCCGTGATGTAGAACCTCACAAAGAAAGGCGATAATTATGGTGATGGATTTAAAGAAATGACTAACGAATGCTATTCAAGAAAAGAGAAAAGAGGCACAAAAAAAATACTATTACAAAACGACAAGAAATATTTTTCTTTATTTTATTGTATTTGGTATAATAATTATCTTGTGATAGTTCGCGTTTATGGATTTATATCTTTCACTTACATTTCTTGGAATATCTGATTCCAAAAGGAAAGCACGGGATGAAGATTGACGAATGGAGGATGGTGTATATACCGATATCATCGCCGATTCACATTAACTCTTTCTTTTGCGCTTTAAAATGAAAAACCATTCAACTAAACTGGAACAATCACCGGGTAACCTATGAAAATTTTAGCATGGATGTTCAAATTAACAAAAGTGAATCAAAATCAATCCTTCATTTGGGAATCATACCAAACCAAGAAGAACTATATAAGTGCGGTGACAAATGATGCCAAAAAGGACACTCATACTTAACGAAGCTTCATCAAAATAGTATATGACTCAATATATGTTGGTATGAATCATGAAACAAAATCCTACTTTTTCCACAAAGAAAATCATTAGTCTTTCTAGGATTCTAGGTGAACACATATTTTATAAGAATCAACTTGAGTAAAATTTGTAGTTTAGAGTTGATGCATTTAATTGATTTTAAATATAAAGCAAGAAACTAAAGAATTTTAACCAAGGAGTTGTAGACAAGAAACCGGAAATGGGTATGCATACGGAAGGTGGTTTTTTTATATCAACTGACGTTTCATGATTACGGATGACTTTAACGTAATGCTGTGGCTTCTATCGGCCTCAATATATGCATACGGAAGGTGGTTTTGTGTCAAAATAAAAATTCTGGAAATTACTTTTGGGTCATTGTATATGTCGAAGAGAACTATCACGATAACTTTTTGGTCAAAACTAAACTTATGTTGATGCCCCACATCGATAATTTTGGTAACTCATTTACATTTCTTGGTAAGTTTACATCAATAATTTTGGTAACTTATTCACATTAGTGATTTTGTAACTTATTAAGAGCTTCATTGATTGTCTTCCTCGCTTGCAGTAATCAAGTTTTGAAGAATTATATCAAGAATACCATTGTCCGATACATTCCTAGAGTAGTCATCTTCTAACAAGTCAAGCAATCAACTTCATGACATGGAATATACCTAGAACTCATGAATCTTTCACCAAAGGTTAAGGACTATTGGAAGCAAAACCAAGAATATCCACCTTAAACCGATCTTCAACAAAGTCTACAATATAATCTTATATGCGTGGTCAAGGAAGATTTTGTTGATCTATTATGCTCCTTCCTTAGAATACCACATTTTCAATCGGTTTCGTGTTTATCATTCAAGGGTTCTTAGGAAACTTACATAAGAGCATCAAGGAGACCGAAATCGCTTTCTTACGATCAAAGAAGAAGTAAATATTGGTTAACCCAAAGTTGACTCTCATTATTCATTACAACATAAGTAACCAATCAACTTTTGTTTATTGGTTGTATGTAGAAATAGATATGTAACAATTATTTAAAGTTTTGTGTTTCTACATATGGTGTCGGTTTTAATGCATGAATTGTGTTATATATTCATTTTGACCTATTGGATCGATCTATCGCTTGGACAGGCAATCACAATGGGGTCGTAACATGATCATTGTTCATAGTTTTTCAGGCTACATACACAAGGTAAAACCCATATACCTTTTATGTAGTACGTTGTTTTGGATTCTGCATCCTTTTCATGTTATATGATCCGATTTATGCTATAATTAAGGTTATCATGAGTAAATATTTTATTACTTCTAAAAAAATTAAAAGTTTAATTTATTGACAGGTGTATCTCATAAAAAATAACTTTGGGATTTTATGAATATTTTTATATACAATCATTTGTTTAAGATGTTAATTGAGCTTGCTTTTGACCTAGAAACAATTGTGCAGACTACAGAGGTTGTATATATGTATTTGTAACTGATATGCATAATCTTTAATCATGTTTTAATTATTAGCTCACCTTAATTTAGTGATTATATATGTTGATATTGACTATTTTTTTTCCTTCGATTGATAATCAAGAAGGCCAGCACTACGTGTAATCGACAAGGCACAAATTGGCAGTTCAACCACATCCAACTGTTGATGGCTTATTATTAACAAAATGTGCTTAAGAAATGTCATAAATAGGATACGAAACTTGTTGATTTGGAGATGATGCGTCGTCAAAGTAGCCAGAGTCAGAATGGAAGTCATTAAAGGTGATTTCTTTTTTCTTAAGCTAAATTAGAACTAGAATAATGCATACCGATAGGCATATAAACTAGTTGTATGGTTGGCTAATTTATTTAATTTTGATGATCAATTCAATATATGGCAAACTAATATGACCAGACGTACTTTACAAGTTTGTAAAGGTCTTAAATGATTGAAGTTATCATAAAAGAGATTAAAGATGGTCAAAGTTTTATAATATGTTATCAAAACCCAAAAAGAGGGCAGAAATTATAATAATACTACTGTTGATCAAGAGTGGCTTTCGTTAAAAATACATATAATTAACATTATTTTAGTGAACGTGATAATGTTAATTAATGGATAGTCTTTGTGTTGAATTAAACTTTCAGGTAATTAACTTGAGCGGAGGAAGAATTTGTACCGGAAGAATCAAGAAAACATTCGATCATCATTGGTTTCCAAGAAGTTTTCTAGATCAACAAGTAGTTCAGCTGATACGAATGAATATTGGATCTAAATGCTAGGATCACAGCTAGAAAACATGCAACAAGAAAGCGACAATGGTCTTGAAAAAGAAAAAAGTACCAACTATTCGATCAATGTAACTCAACATTGGGTTTATTTTTCTTGTCATGCCTTGAGTTGGGAAGCTTTTTATCCATTAAGCAAGAAATGGATGCATCGGTATATCAATGATCATCCATGCTGACGAAGTCTTTGAGTTATCTAATAAAGAGTCGATGGCAGCTGGGACTGACCTACTCGGATCATCCTAGGAAAGGATGTATTTCGTAGGTGAGTCCCACCTGCCATCAACCATCGACTCTTTAGTTATTGAGCTGAAAATTTTGAGTATACAAATGTATTTTTTATACATTATGTTACTTTCTTGGTATTATGTTTGGCAAAAAGAGTGGTATTTTGGTCTTATAATTTTTTAACGGGGATACGTTATTGACAAGATCGGGAAAAACCATTATCATAGTTCATTTTAACCAAGTAACGAAGGCTAGTTTTGGGCATTTAACCACATGATGTGACTACAGCGAGAATTCATTATTATTTATTTGAGGTTTAAGTGGGGTATCATAGGTGCGTGTACTTAGTATCTGAAGATATCGAGGTTGGTTGGATGCATGATTCTTCGAGATCCTTGTTCGAGCTTTTAACCGTTATGAATGACAAAGACTTGAGTTGTCTAGTTATATATGGTGTAAGGAGTTACGTTGTTGTGCTCACATCGTATGGCTATGACTTTAAAGGAGTTATGTTGTAGTGCTCAAGTGTCACACAAAGCTGTGGATAATTCGAGAGACATTAGTCCACCCTTTTCCGATCCGGTTAATCAACCCGATAAGGATTGAAGGATGGGTATAAAATTATACCTTTATTGAAATTTTCAGTATTGGTTCTTCGTCAGACATTAGTGCAAGCTTAAGTCACAAGTTCGGGTTATTTTACTTCAGTCTCAAGTTTGTATATTGGGTTTTCTCCATCAGTAGTCACTACAAAGAACCGTCAGAATGATAATTGGGTCGGTAAAGAGTAAGTTGAGAGGAGTATAAACGAGTAGAGAAGTTTTATCAGCAGTTGATTCTCACGAGATATTTATGGTACTTCACACTTGTTCGATTAATTGGACATACACGGTTGTGCTTTCTCTAATTTCATCATCAACATACGTGGTGTATGTTTTCGATTCATTGAAAACATCGGGGGGAAGAAAGAGTATGTGTCATGTGCTTTTCTTGCCTTCTTT
The DNA here is from genome assembly GCA_022545495.1 of Chrysanthemum lavandulifolium. Classification (NCBI taxonomy): domain Eukaryota; kingdom Viridiplantae; phylum Streptophyta; class Magnoliopsida; order Asterales; family Asteraceae; genus Chrysanthemum; species Chrysanthemum lavandulifolium. The sequence continues at coordinate 209,286,454 of CM040240.1, forward strand.
GCGAAAACCCTTTCCCTTCATGAATTTCTGCAATCAGGGGGAAGAAATGAGACAATCTGTGGTTCAAACATCTTACTTCAGCGTTATCGTCTCAACTTTTACGGGTTATTTTGTGTGAAGTTACCTACATACGATGCTTTAACCGCATTATGATGTCTCACACACGGTCACTTTATCGAGTATTTGCATATTCACATGTGATTATTATTCTGATAGACCGCAACAATCAGGGGGAAGTTGAATAATTTCAGCTTTCATGGTTTGTTTGGCGTGAAGCATCTATATACGTGAGAAGATCTTGTTGATTTCTTGCATGTTACCCGCGAACAGATTTTCCGCATTGTGTACGACTGTGATTACGTGACTAGACAAATTTCCCTGGTGTGGTTTACTGCTTATCTACAAATTTCACTACGCAGTGAAAACTTCAAAAGTTAGAAGAAATCTCTACTACATCAAAGTTTCGAATCTACTGAATATAGTTGTCAGTTTGGGGGGAAGCTGATTCAGAAACTTCGCCAAAAAGAAGTGTATGGAGAAGCTGCTAAAGACATGCAGCAGGTAATTCAATTCATGCATATTACATCATTTTCCTACAAGTAAAGAAAAAAGTTCTCAAGTCTAGGTACAAGATGAAGACAAAGAGCGTTAACTGTCATCATCCTCAGTATTTCAAGAGCTTATGAAGACCTTTCTGTATTTGTTTTTTGTACTTGTAGGAAATGTTGTAAGTAATCACTTATGTAGTCCCATTGGGGGAAGATTGTTGCGATCGATCCTAACACGTAAATGGAATGACATTTACGGGATTACATCATCTATCTTATTTAGCCGAAACACATGGAATAGTTAAATCATATTGTAATAGTTATGTTTGTGTTAGGCTATAAATACCCTCCTAGACTTCACTAGGAGGGTGAGACTCATTGTAATTTTCCTTTCATTATCAATAAACACAAGTTTTTCCCTTCTCTTTAATTCATCTCTCTAACCATGGAGACGGTATTCTACCATCATCCCCGACCTCCCGAATCACCATATTCAACCTAAATACGATCCTAACAAAGGTTACGGTGTAACTTCACAACATAGTTATGCCGTATACAATTCTTGACTTAGAATAATTTTTATTGTCAAGATTGTTAATACAAATAAGCCGTAAAAACATTTATTTATATTTTATGATCTTCTAATGTTTTGTCGATAACAAACGTAAAATCATTTTAACGAAAAAATAAAATACGTACATGGTTTGAGCCAATAGTTTAGTAACACACTTAAATTTTCATATAAATCACTAAACAAGTAATAGTGTTTTTCATGTTATAATAATGCATATGTATAACAACTAGTGTTTACATATTGGGTAGATATATACATACTTAGTATGTATTATAATGGGTAATAGAATGGGTAGAAGTTTAAGTATTTAACCCATTGACTTAATACATTGAATGTAGTTGGGTAAAACCCAAAGTCCATGACCCATACCCATGGAGCATAATCCATGACTCATTGCATGACATCATGCATAAGTCATAATGGGTATTATACATGACCCATGGAGCTAACCCATAACCCATTGACTAGATGCATTGCATCTTCTAGATACATTGTATCTACTTGGATACCCATGGTCCAAAGCCTAGGACCCATGACCCATAACCCATGACCCATGACCCATAACCCATGGGCAATGAGGAGCGTCTCACGGATCCCTAGTATTACACTAGACGGATCCCTCCAACAAGGGATCCGTGGAACAGTAGCATGTTTTTGTCTATAAATAGTGAGCCATTTCTTTATTGTAAGTTGCTAATTCCACACATACTTTCTCCTAGTATTGTAAACTCTTTAACCTCGGATCCAAAGGATCTTTCTATGTAGTTTGTGTTTGTTTTTGTGTGATTCTCTAGGTTCCTCTTAAAGGCGAGATCACCACCTCTTGAATTCGAGCAAGCTCAAGTCCATGAGTTGCCATGCTTCGTCATCATCAAGACTACTGAAGTTCTCTTGTTGATAGTTATTTCTTCCTCTCTAGAAGTGTTGTGTCAAAGGCATTAGTGAAGGATGCCGAACGTCCGTGTCAAAGGCATTAGTGAAGGATGCCAAAAGGGTCAAGAATAAGGCATTAGTGAAAGGTGCTGAACGTCCGTGTCAAAGGCATTAGTGAAGGATGCCAAAAGGGTCAAGTCGAAGGCATTAGTGAAAGGTGCCAAAAGATCATGTCAAAGGCATTAGTGAAAGATGCCAAGGGTGTTCAATCAATATGGTGCATCAATGTACAAACAGAGATAGGTTGTGTCCAAGGATATTGATATCCTTGATGATGCTGTAACAAGGAGTGGGTCTCCTTCGGGATAGATATTGTGTAGTGTTGGGTAGTAGTTCCTCCTTTATAATGGAACTCGGTATCTAGCCTTGTACCGGATAAAGTCTAGGCGACGTTGTGATTGGTGTGGTTCTACCTTGTGGAAGAACCCGGTGTCTATCCTTGTACCGGAGAAAGAATAGGCGACGTTGTGAAGGCTTCTCCGCCATAAGGATTTTGTGTCGTGTAGTGCTTAGAATTCTCGAGTAGGTGACTCGGGGTGTGGATTAGGGCAAGGAAGGTGTCCTTGTAGCCGAACCACTATAAACACTCGTGTCGTGGTTTTGTGTTTCTTACTCTTTACCTTTGCATTACATATTTACATATCTATCTATCAACATCCAACATACACATCTAAATAGATTGACATAAGTCGATCTAAATATTTTAAAACAAAGTTTTAATTGGTAAAAATATTCAACCCTCCCCCATCTAGTTTTCCACAATTGGCCTTAGAGCTTCATTACCAAGTTTCTTAAGAGTATATTGTGCTTTTAAAACTTGATACGATCCATGTATGATTGAAAATTACAAGGAAGGAAATTCCTTAAAAACAAAAGGTCACGTTTTAAAATCATCATATTTTATAATGTTTGATAATGATAGATCTTTCTAATATTTTCTTTATTGAGAATTCTCCACACTAGGGTTTGGGCATCCTAAGAAGATCATGAAGAATTTCTCTCTAATACTTCTTTTCTTAAAGAGAACATATAGCAAAGGTATGATCTTTAATAAATTGCTTACAAATAAATTATTTTCATATATTCTTCTAGATGAATTAATAATGTCGTTGTTGTTTAAACATGATTAAGTTTAGTAGTATTATTACGCTATCTTAAAAATCACTAAAGTAGTTATCTATATTGGACTCATCATCAAGAATGGTATTCTTCGTTGATCTCTATAGACAAAACTACGAACTAGTGATAATGATATCTCGGCTATTCGAGAGCCTTGATCATCACTCCTCTCATAAGGATTATTGACATTTCATCTATGTCAATAAGTATCCATGAGAGACTTCTCAAATTATGATAAAATGGGATTTTATCATAATCTCTTAAAACTTCCCAAAGAATTATGATTTTTTCATAAAAAGGGAACCGCATCAAATAGGACTAGTAAAACATGTCAAAACTCCAAACCATAAGTTATAGAGCATAAACATCAACCCTAGCCAAGAATTAGAACTCCCAAACCAAAATTATCAAAGATCATTTAAGCTGTCAAATTGCTGATATGCCGGATCCCTGTGCTTGAACTAGCTGGATCCCTCACACAAGGGATCCGTGGGATCCGTGCAACAAAAGACAGAATAATAAAGAAATGATCATTGTGGAAGTTCCACTTTACTCTTTCAAAATTCACGATCATAAAACCTTTCTACTATTCACAGGAGTTAATTGATCATCTTCTCCAAGGAAATAATCTCTTGTGTAAGTATAATCTTCACTACATTGTTATTTCCATTCCTTGATTCCTAGGATCACAATCTTCATCTTTAGAAATTGAGCTCAAATGAGTTTGTCACAATTTGTTACCACATTTTTTCTAAGATAAACTAAATCAAAGAATCAACATTGTTAATACAAATTAAACTCATTTTTTGAATTCAATGAAGATGTATTGAGCAAAATTGTGATGAATCCCATTAGGTTACTATTCACACAATTAACACCACATTGTGGTTTTGATGTTTAGGACCAATCATGCCTAGCAACCATCAACAAGATTACCATGACACCGCTCACTACATTCCCATGTATCATCGTAAGGAAGGCCTAAGCCCGGATAATCGAAAAGCCTTCAAGATGTTGGAAAAGAGACTCTTCCACGAAGGCCGAGTGGTTGAACCATCATTCCTCAACAACACTAACATTCGCCAAGTCTTTGGAGGAATTAACTTCGATTGTCTCTTGGATATTAATGAGCAAATTTGTCCGGTGTTTTTACTTGAGTTTTACAAGACAATGAGAATCATTCAGAATTAAGACGGGACCATTTTGATAGCCTTCATCATCAATGAGCACGAGTTCACCCCCACTCTTGTAGAACTTGCAAGGATACTCCGTATACCATGTCAAGGAGTGTGCATGTACTCTAACGAATGGTCGTTGGCGGAGCTACATGACATAGTGGATCATCATGAAGTATACTTCATAGTCATCACGGAAGCAACCACGGTAAGGGATACCGTCTTCATGGAAAGAGCATCTCCATCAAGAGTCACGAGAAACTCCAAGGTGATCTACAGGGATCCATTTCAAATGGAGCTTTCAGAAATGTTCCCATTATATAAGAAATGGGAACTCGTGCTAAGGGAGAACGTACTTTGCTTGGGAGGAAACAAGGATCATCCCAATGCTTGCCTAAGCTTTATGATGTATTTCCTTGTAACCGGCACTCACTTAAACCTCGACTATTACCTGGTAAAAAGAATGGCAAGTGTGAAAAGCATAGACAAGATGGTACTCCCTTATGCAATGCTCCTGACTCGTCTAGCAACCTTCATCTTTGCTCTAGATCCTTCTCCTTATTCCTATGACCACATTTTTACAACAAGGTCATGGTACCTCTATCCGATGGAAAGACTACAAGGATCATGGTAGATGGCAAAAGACCTCACCTACCAACGGACTCATCAGATGAAAGAAAAAGACAAAGAGAAGGAGAAGGAAGCAGCAACCCCCTTGACAACGTCGATCTCGACCCCTTAGCATACATCAACCAACTGTCGGATGTCCCAAGCCCTTCACAAGAGTGGCAACAAACTAGGGGCATATTCAAATGTTTTGCTAACTTCTTGATGAAGAAGAAGTAGAGATAGAGGGGTGAAGAGTGAAGGCGATAGAGATGGAGATGAAGATGGAGGTAAAGTAGGAAGATAAGTGGAAGGATGGTCAGGTCTTAGACCTTAATCTGTGAACAATTTATGAAACAATGGTCTGTAAACAATCTAAACAATATTTATGTAGATTAGGATGTAGCTTGTAGAAGTTGGCATGATTTGGTCTAAGACACTCTAATTTAGGAACTAGGAAAATGAGAATTTTACGACAACTTGATCAAATTCAAGTAGTTGATGTCACTCATTTTTGCTTACATTTTAGTCATCCCCACTTACTATGTGTTATATTTGTTGTTTACATATGTTTACTGAATGTAGAAATGATTAGGATGAGCATTTGCTAAAGAGTGCAAAAGCGCACTTTTGCCGAGAAGCTCTTGGTCGTGATGGCGGATCCCTGGGCTATAACTAGCCGGATCCCTTAGATGAGGGAACCGTGGGATCCGGACAAACAGACATGCATCTGCAGACCTTTACACACAAATCATTCCCCTAGATCACATCATACTAGCCAAACATGTCTCTTTAAGACCACGTAAGTCTTCCTCAAGCCCAGTAGGTCTCACACTCACCCATAGCTAACTTAGGATCAAATTCAAAGTGCTTTTGATTTATCAATTCACCTAAACTCACCATATTTCCACTCCAATGCTCACACATTGTTCCTTACATCTCAAAACACTTAGCTTGATATTTCTCTCAATTTTAGAAATTTGATTTTAGTCATCCTTACCTTAAAATAAGCTTAAAACTAGTTTTCATTTCTTTTTATTTTTTAGGAAATTTTCAAATTTCTCTTAAGCCACCATATGATCTCTAGGACTAATTGCCCTCATTTGTCATTCTTAAATCAATGAGTATCATCCTTAAACACTTAGTTGCACTCTCAAAAAGTCCACTTTCATACCAAATACCATCATTAAGTATCCTCACTCCTTATGGTTGGACATTTAAGTCACCTGTCACTTAAGACATCTAAGGAAAGTCAAACCCTCAAGATTTGTAGGTACTAGACTTTAAAAGAGCATAATTACTTCAATATTTTTCTGTCTGACAGACGGATCCCTGGTTTATAACCACAGGAATCCCTAGTGAGAGGGAACTGTGGGATCCGTGTCTACAAAATAGCTTGTGATCAGCTTTTCTTCCAAATTCATACCCTCTTTGGTAATCTAAACACTTTTTCTTACCATTTAATGATTCCCAAGAGTAGAACAACACCATAGCTAACCTTGGTGCATGCCAAATCATCTTAGTGGTCATGAATTTGATTCATTAACTCAAATTCATCCTTTATAAACCAAACACTCTTAAGAGCTTAAGTCACCACTCTTGCCACAATCCTAAAATCAGTAGTTAAAGACTGCTACTACACCCTCTCCTTCACTATGACTAAAGCATCTAGCAAGAACTCCTCAACCAAAGGTTTATCCAAAAAGAATATTCATATGGTTTATGAGATATCATCCACCGAGTCATCACCCGTAAGAAGTCCAAATGCTAGAATCCCACCTCAACAATCTCAATCAACAATAGCTAAAAGAACCACAAGAATTAGCATTAGACCTTTCGAGTTGGAAAAGGCTTCATCAAGCTCTAAACCAAACGCACCTAGTTCTAGTAAAACACCCAAGCCTTCATTTCTAGAACCAAGACTACATTCCTTTACCGAACCTCTTTCCCATCCTAATATCTACTTATTATAGCACTCACCACCAAGGACTTCCCACCCACCAACCTTCTCGTTAAATAGGGAACCACCTACATCACCAAATAGCCCACCTTTGGAGACAAGGAATCACCAAAGATCAAACCATATAGAGGACTTTCCATTACCACCACCAACCCATGCATCATCACCATCATTCTTAGTGGAACCACATCCTACATTGCTCAAAGCACCTCCACCATCCTTTGTGGAGCCTCCTCAAAACATCCAACCTCCTCCGGTTCTTAGTCTTGACAATAATTGATCTAATTGTCAAATCACCCAAAGACTTGTTCAAGAAGTATGAAATGAGTTGCAATTCATGTTTAATCATCTTGTTGAATGATTGGACCAAATCAACAAGTCTACTCATCCTTAGATTCAAACACATTGATGCTTTTTAGGTTTCCGTTACTTATTAGAATTGGTAGAAAATGTATTACATGTTTAAATCATTCTATTAGTTTTAGAGATATGTAAATCATCTCTCGTATTTTTATTGAATGAAATTACATGTTATATGCCATAGTGTCTTGAGAATATGTTTGGTGTCTTAATACATATCTCATTTTGATTTTAACATCAATTTTTGTATCACCATTGCTGTCTTTAGCTTATAGACAGACGGATCCCTCAGTTTAGCTTAGACGGATCCCTCTAAAGAGGGAACCGTGGGATCCGTGCAACAGAAGACTTGTTTATTACTAACTTGAGTCTCATTTGCAGGAAATTATGAGCTATATACTTGTTTTCTAACCTTTGTTTTGTAGATTTTCAATATACACATGAAGACTTTGACACCCTTAGCTAGGGGAGTTTCTTGTCAAAGCAAAACATTGCAAAATCATTTTCAATATCATTCACATAGGATTACATTACATAACGTCCTCCTTGCAAAGGTGCAATCATCAAGGGGGAGCATATTCGTCACAAAGACGAAACCATTTGCAAACAAAATTGCAATGCACTAGTTTTGGACTTTTACTTACTTGACGCCCTCACAAATGGATGGAATCGTCAAGGGGGAGCTAAGATGAGAACAATTCTCTTCACTTGCTCTCTATTTTTCACTTTTTATTTCTTTTCACATGTTTTTCTTAAAACAAATGTGTTAGTTTCTTTTCAACGCTCTTTTTGTTTCGACAAAAAGGGGGAGAAGAGAGAAAAACTCCAATTCAAACTTTTACAAATCTTAGTTTTTCCTTAAAATAATCTTATGTTTTGTCATCAACAAAAAGGGGAAGATTGTTAATACAAATAAGCCGTAAAAACGTTTATTTATATTTTAAGATCTTCTAATGTTTTGTCGATAACAAACGTAAAATCATTTTAACGAAACAAATAAAATATGTAAATGGTTTGATCCAATAGTTTACTAACACACTTACATTTCCATAAAAATCACTAAACAAGTAATAGTGTTTTTCATGTTATAATAATGCATATGTATAACAACTAGTGTTTACATATTGGGTAGATATATACATACTTAGTATGTATTATAATGGGTAATAGAATGGGTAGAAGTTTAAGTATTTAACCCATTGACTTAATACATTAAATGTAGTTGGGTAAAACCCAAAGTTCATGATCCATACCCATGGAGCATAATCTATGACTCATTGCATGAAATCATGCATAAGTCATAATGGGTATTATCCATGACCCATGGATAACCCATAACCCATTGACTAGATGCATTGCATCTTGTAGATACATTGTATCTTGGATTCCCATGGTCTAAAGCCTAGGACCCATGACCCATGACCCAAAACCCATGGGCAATGCGAAGCGTCTCACGGATCCCTAGTATTACACTAGACGGATCCCTCCAACAAGGGATTCGTGGGATCCATGGAATAGTAGCATGTTTTTGTCTATAAATAGTGACCATTTCTTCATTGTAAGTTGCTAATTCCACACATACTTTCTCCTAGTATTGTAAACTCTTTAACCTCAAATCCAAAGGATCTTTCTATGTAGTTTGTGTTTGTTTTTGTTTGATTCTCTAGGTTCCTCTTAAAGGCAAAATCACCACCTCTTGAAGTCGAGCAAGCTCAAGTCCATGAGTTGCCATGCTTCGTCATCATCAAGACTACTGAAGTTCTCTTGTTGATAGTTCTTTCTTCCTCTCTAGAAGTGTTGTGTTAAAGGCATTAGTGAAGGATGCCAAAGGGTCAAGACGAAGGCATTAGTGAAAGGTGCGAGCGTCCGTGTCAAAGGCATTAGTGAAGGATGCCAAAGGGTCAATCTGAAGGCATTAGTGAAAGGTGTTGAACGTCCGTGTCAAAGGAATTAGTGAAGGATGCCAAAAGGGTCAAGTCGAAGGCATTAGTGAAAGGTGCCAAAAGATCATGTCAAAGGCATTAGTGAAAAATGCCAAGGGTGTACAATCGATATGGTGCATCAATGTACAAATAGAGATAGGTTGTGTCCAAGGATATTGATATCCTTGATGATGTTTTAACAAGGAGTGGGTCTCCTTCGGGATTGATGTTGTGTAGTGTTGGGTAGTAGTTCCTCCTTTATAATGGAACTCGGTATCTAGCCTTGTACCGGATAAAGTGTAGGCGACGTTGTGATAGGTGTGGTTCTACCTCGTGGAAGAACCCGGTGTCTAGCCTTGTACCGGAAAAACAATAGGCGACATTGTGAAGGCTTCTCCTCCAAAAGGAGTTTGTGTTGTTTAGTGCTTACAAACTCGAGTAGGTGACTCGGGGGTGGAGTAGGGCAAGGAAGGTGTCCTTGTGGCAGAACCACTATAAACACTCGTGTCGTGGTTTTGTGTTTCTTACTCTTTAGCTTTGCATTACGTATTTACATATCTATCTATCAACATCCAACATACACATCTAAATAGATTGACATAAGTCGATCTAAATATTTTAAAACGAAGTTTTAATAAGTAATACTATTCAACCCCCCTTCTAGTTTTCCACAAAGATACTTACGTAACCCATTTTCAAGGTTACGACGTAAAAGTGGTGAAATTCACTCGAGTTTTATATCATAACCCATTCTTAAGGTTACAGTTAATATTTCATATCAAACATTTTATTTAATTCAATGTCTTTCATTATGATCTTAAACACTGAATTTCCTGCATTATTTAATATGATTGGCTAAACAATTTAGGTGTTAGCCTAGTTATAAAATTGTTATTGTCATTATTTATTTTTCTCATTTCCGTATTGCTTTATGTGCTTATTTTCTTTGGTTATTCGTGGACACCTTTGTTTCGGTAGTGTCAATGTTTCGTAGTATCTAAGAAGTTAGGAGAATTGACCATCGAAGCCTAGATGAATAGGTTGCGAGTAGTGGCAAGAATTGACCATTGGAATACCACTATCTTGTGTGAATTGACCATAGGATCACCTACCAAGCGGAGATGCTTAAGAAGTTAAGGAAACCTAAGTTCGAAGCCGAGTTTCCTTAAAAAGTCTAGATTGTAGTGGTACTTAATTACTCTACATAGGTTAACCCACGAACTCTAGCAATTGTATGGTTCTGAGAATAGGAACCTATGAAACATAGGCTAGACGAATTTACCAAGGATTCTAGTAACATTTACCCCATATGAACCGATAGAAAACATTAATATGAAAACTTAATTGTGGCGTAACAAGATTAGTAATTAGGTTAACACTTTCTCCTTCTTGATTGTTCATCACTTTTAATTTGCTTTCATTTTATATTCATTAGTTTAATTATTAATCAATTCAAACCCCTTTAAAATAAGTAACATTAGAACTTAGATTAGATCCGCACTCATAGCTCTTGGGACAACCTCGGCTTTACCGATTACTACACTACACACGACCGGGTATCTTGCCTAGTTAGTACATAGGTAGACCTTAGGTAGATGAGAAATTATAAATAGTAAAACACAGTGCGAAATCCGACATCAAGTTTTTAGGCGCTTTCTTGAGAGACTATTTTAGGATTTTATTTAAGTTTTAAATTTTTGCTTAGTTTTTGATCATCTCACAATTTCTATTTCATTAGTTTCAGTAACCATGGGTGAAGTTGACATTGATACACTTACCCTCGAGGAATACCTCACTTTGACGTGAGAGGAACAAGGGCCAAGTGTAGTTAAGCCGATTATTGGAGCCGATGTTCAGTTTGAGATAAAGAACCAGTTCATGCGGAAGTTGAGAAAAGACCCCTTTTTAGGAAGCAAGACCGAAGATCCACATGAACATATCAATAATGTCTTGTACATCGTGAGCCTTTTCAATATTCCTGGTGTTTCTCGCGATGCGGTTATGCTCCGAGTGTTTCCAATGACACTTACTCGAGCCGCAAAGAGGTGGATTGATAGGTTGCCCGCGGGAACCGTCAACACATGGGATCTCCTCAAAAGAGCCTTCATTCAACATTATTGCCCTCCTTCAAAGACGACAAAACAAATCGAAGAGATCCACAACTTCAAGCAAGATGGTGATGAGACATTGTACCAAGCTTGGGATAGGTACAATGATCTCCTTCTGGTTGACTCATGACCTAAACAAGCAACAAGTGGTAAACATCGTCTACAAGGGACTCAATATTTCCACAAGGAAAATGCTTGACTCTCATGGGTCGATCCCTGGGAAGACTCCTATTTGAGCCCTTGAAGCTATCCAAGACATGGCGGACCATTCGCAGAAACGACGTGATGAAGGCAGTAGTAGAAGTATGGGTGGTAACATGGAAGATATTTCGGTGATCACCAACAAGCTTGAGAATGTTGGTAGGGACATGAAGAAATTAAAGGAAAATGTGCATGCTATTCAAGTAGGATGCGAAACTTGTAGAGGAGCTCACCTTGCCAAGGATTTCTCTTTGAAAGAAGATAAGAAAGTTGAAGAGGTCAAGTATAGAGAAGGTAGACCTTTTCAAGGAAACAATAGCAATAGCAATGGGTATCGCGTGGTGTAGCAACTGGCAATTTCAGGGTAGTACTTGTTCATAAAACTCAAAACTCTTTACTTTTTATGACTATTTTATTACTTTTACGTTAACCGTTAGGTTAAATCAGCAATGGCGAAAATTCGATAAACAAATACCGGTAATGTTTAGACTATTATTTAAATAGTAAAACAATTTATTTATATCAGAAAATATAAAATGTTTATTTTCTGACTGTTACTGATGATTAAAACTCAAAAAATGAGAGGTTATCTCGTTTTTCCTGAACAATGACACCGCACACGTACCAACACTACCTTAGTAACGACATAAATCCAATAATTGCTATCCGGAGTCGATAAATGTGTTTTTATATTACTATTATAAAAACATTATCATAATTTTATTTTTCACGATCATACCAAAGCGGAGTACCACGTCTACACTTAGCTCGATGGAACACGGGTACATACGATACACTCTATAATAATAAAATGTTAGGATTTGGAAAATCCATACGAAGTGTCGGTCGCCCCAATTCTAGTCTAGCATATGTTAGCTCATAGACATTACATTATTTATTAGTTTATTAGTTAGTTAGTTAGTTTAGAGCAACACCGTGGAGGACGGACGGTCTTTACCCACTGTATGCACGATCTGATCCGGCAGGAGGACATTTTCTTTGTAACTATAAATACCTTTTCCCACTTGGGAAGAGGTGGTGCTTTTCTATTAGGATTTAGAAAATCCTGTAGTTAAAGAGTCGGTCACCTCAAGTATATGTATTCGTTAGAAAGCTCGTAGTCGTGGTCATTTAGTAGTAATAAGTAGATTATTAAGTAACACCGTGGAGGACGGACGGGTCTTTACCCACTGTATGCCTGATCCACAGCCCAAAGGGTGACGAGTCATGTTTGTACCTATAAATACCCTTTGCCTTCCAAGGCAAATGGTAGAGCTTTCATAATTCATTTTTCTTTGTCTCACTAAAGTTCCCATTCTCTATCACTTTCTCTCTCTAAAACTATAAACCATACGCCTCATATTAAGCATATGATGTGATTGTGAAAACCAAGATGTTACCAATGGTATCAAGAGCCATGGTTTGATCATCCATCTTTCATGTTCTAGGTTTTATAGTTCTAGTTGGGTTAAAGTTTTTGGTTATACGAGTGGGTTATATGCTATACGCGTGGGTTTTGAGCATATACTTTTGATAAGCGTAAAGCTTTGGTTTTACACTTGAAAACTCAAGATTCTTATAGGTTAAGGTTTATTGAGTGTTAAAATTTGAGTTTCTTGCAAAAGTTTCAAACTTTACGTGTTTTTATAAGTTTTTAAGCTTGGTTTGGTTGGTGTACTATCTTACGCGTAAGGTAAAACTAGTTTGGATCATCAAGTTTTAAACTTTATTGTTGTTTTGATGTTTTTGATGTTGTTTCATCATTAAAATCTAGTTTACTAAACGTTGTTGGGCATAAAAATCCGTGTTGGTGTTTTGGTATTTCTACGCCTAAGAAAACCCTAATTCTCACGCATAAGGTTTTCTTCAGTGATCTTGAATCTTTGGTTTACTCGGTGTTTTCTTGCTTGGATAAGCCTAAAAATACTTCGACTTTGGATATCTTCTTCACTTGGACAAGTGTGAGGATTTTTGGGTAAAACCCTAGTTTCACGCATAAGCCTAAAAGCTTACGAGTAAACTCCTTATGCATAAGTTATTCTTACGCATAAGATCATCTTATGCCTAAGGTAACGTTACGCATAAGGTCTCTACTTCTAAGCCGTTAGTCTACGCATAAGCTTAAGTTTCTCCTATTATATACACGTAAGATATCAGTCTACGCGTAAGCATTATTTACGCGTAAGCCTCTGTCTACGCGTAAGAAGGATCCACGCCTAAGCCTGGTTTCTACGCTTAAGGATCTACGCCTAAGCCTGATTTCCCATAAGAGTTGTAATCATGTCTTCCGTTTCTGATGATGTTCAAGCTGCAGGATCTGATACTCGTCCTTCCATGCTTAATAGAATCGATTATGATTCTTGGTCTCAAAGAATCAGACTATATTGCTTAGGAAAGGAAAATGGGGTTAACATACTTAAGTCAATTGATGAAGGACCATATCAAGTTGAAACTACAAGAGATGTCCTTGAAACCGTTCTTGTGATTACTGTTGTATTAGGGTTAGATAGACCAAAGATATGCGATGAGCTTAATGATAAGGAAGAAGAGATATGATCTCGACACGGGGCTTCAAACATTATACTCAAGGTTTACCTAAGGTTATTTACAAGTGATCAAACACAACCTTTGAAGCTAAAGCGGTTTGGGATAATGTTAAAATACTTCTATCGGTTCGAGGCCGACTAAGGAAGATAGGAGTCTCAATTATATGATGACTTTGAGAACTTCAAAATGACACGAGGAGAAAGTGTGGTGAATATTATGTCGATTCCACAAGCTTGTGAATGATATGAGGAATATCAAAATGACTCGCCAAATATCCAACTCAACTCAAAGTTTGTGAACATCATGAATCACGAATGGCATAAATTTGTCACTTGATCAAATTTAACAAAGGATTGAGAACACCAACTATGAGCAACTGTATGCTTATTTGCTTCAAAATGAGAAACATGCTTCATTTGAGCGAATGATCATGGAAAAGTTCAAGTCTAATGCTGGAGATGCAAGCTCTTCAAATGATTCAACTGCATTCTACAAAAATGTGGGAATTACTACCAAAGCATCACAAGTCATACCTACTGGAAATGGTAACCACAAACTCATTCCGGATCCAGGGTATAAGCCTCCTGATTCAGACGCATTCATGGAACACCTTGTCAATCAACTGGCTCTAATGGTCAAGCAGAACTTGAACTTCACCCCACACACCAATAATCACCTCAGAACTGGGTCAAATCTTTACAATCATGCTACAGTTAAAGAAGGGAAGATAGTGGTGCAAAACGTGTAAGGAAGACAAAATGCATACCCTCCACTCAATGAAAAGGGGAATGTAGGTGCTGGTTATGGGAATACTGGTGTTGGTGGAGTTTATGTGGGTAATCAGAATCGTGGAAGGAACATGGCTCAGGGACATGGAAAGCCAATCAAGTGTTATAACTGTGGTGGAGAAGGACACATAGCGAGGAACTGCACTCTTCCAAAACGTCAACAAAATGTAGAGTACTTCAGGGACAAAATGCTACTTGTATAAGCTCAAGATAATGGAGCTACATTGAATGAGGAAGAATTGCTATTCCTTGCTGAGGGAAATGCCAAAACTTATGATGCTGATGTGGATGAACAGCCAGTGCAGGGCATGGGTCAAAACAATCCCAATGCATTTCAAGTTGCGATGTGTTGCATTTGACTCGATGTCGATGATGAACCAACGACTCAAACCATCTTCATGGCTAGCATCTCACCAATGGTCTCTCAAAGTCTCCTCACCACAACAGGCCAATCCTCCAAGGAATCAATCATATCGAGGTATTAAAATTATATGATGAGATTGATGGGCAAAAGATTCATAACAAAGTACAATCAACTGAAATCTTGGAATCAAATATTGAAAATATGGGTAATAGCAATGTTGTCTCATATGATCAATATGTGAAACAAGATGAAAGTGAAATTGTACCAAGTGATGCATCTTACATTAGTCAATGATGGCTATATTTTTATGAATACCTTTGCATATGCACTGATGATTCCATATCCTCTGAACTAAATGCCTATAAGGAACAAGTTGCCATATATGAACATCGTGCAAAGTTTGAACTAACTACCCGTGAGCGGAGATGGATAACCAAATGCGTATAGTTATTAGAAAAAGTAATTTTAGGGAAGAAGCGTTAAAACAAAAGTTAAATTCCTTACAAGAAAAGCTCAATAAAGCTGTTAAGCAAAAGAAAGAACCACAAGAAAATGTAAAAGTGCTTAAACAAGAATTTTTGCTAAGGAATCAATACTTTTAAAAGACTTTTCCAACCTTAAACGTTGAAAAACAAACTTTAAAACAAACTATACGTACAAGGAACACCATTGATTGCTCACATGATCACTAAGCATAGAGTCTTAGCGATAAGCATAGTATTCCCCTTGTAGAGAACCCGATCACGAGTTTGGTAAAATTGCTAGAGGCGCTCAAAGGTAGTATATGATGGTAATGAGATCACGAAACCTAGGAAAACACCATCATGCATAGGAAGCACTAAAGAGGATAGAAAATTAGAAGATGCCTCTAAGGAGAAAATGGCAAAGAAGTTAAATGATCCTTGGTGTGTAAAGCATAATATAACACTTAAACCCCATGATTACACTAAAGAAAATTGGATTGCCTTGAATAAGTTTAAACCTCAAACTCAATTAACTCCTGAACAAGTATTTTGGAAAAAGGACATTGATAAAATGAAAACAGAGGAGCTTGTGGAAAACAATTCCCCTTTTAGGAAAATGCCTCCAGCCACTGTGTATCCTCTAAATACACCAATGCATTTAGTGTCTAGAACTCTTCCCACTCAAAGAAAAACCTGAATCAGCCTATATGTAGTTTACCAACTATTTGTTGATTTTGAGAAAATATGTAAGAAGAGAATCACACCCACAGGGATTACTGAAGGGGAAAGGGGTTTTGAGCAGACTAAAGAGTGTTATTTAACTGAGGTCATGCCTTTCTTTAAACAACTTAAAAATCAATTTGAGAGTCTTCAAAAGGGCATAGATATTGAGATTAAAGAAATGAAAAAGGTGTTTAATGAAATGGAGATTGAGGTCAAAGATTATGAACGGGAGCTTAAAAGTAATGAAATTGAGAGGAAAAATCTGCATATCTTAAAAGATAATTTGATTTCTAGATGTGTTGCTCAGGATGTGTATTACACTGTTACAAATTATTCTATTACTGCTTCTCAATTTCATGAATTATCTGTTGCCTTGAAAGTTTCCCATGATCGTGTCATTGAGGTTAAAAACTCAAATTCAAAAGCGCGAGAAAATAGAGGAGGATGATCATGATAACTTGGTAAAACATTTTCTAAGCTTGAAGTTGAACATTTTGCTTTGCAATTAAAATATCAACATTTCAAAGAAAATGTTAAAACCTCAAATGTCAAGACATCCTCGGATGCTCCGAGTTTGATGCGATTTTGAAATAAGAAAACGTGATGAACATATTCGAGCTCACTTTGTAACACGATCAAGCGTTTAAAACCCAAATCTCACAATTAAAGATTGATAAGAATGATAAGGCGGCTCCCAAATGCCTCCTCCTTTTGATTCTCGAATTCTCAAACTTTCATCTTCAAAACATCATCAATGTTTTACAACATGAAAATGAATGTTTTCTAGCAGAAAATGAAAAGGTTAAATTGCATTTCAAAGATTTCTATGAATCAATTAAAGTCACTCGTGACAAAAACAATGAAAAGATAGCTTCTTTGCAAAATGAAATTGAGAATCTGAAGAGACAGGTAAAAGGGAAAATGCCAATCACAAATTGTGAGATTACTGCACCAAAGGTGCCTGCTTGTGCAAAATATGCTATGACTGTGAAGTACATTCCACCTCATCTTAGGAATAATGAACTTGCACTTCAAACTTATTTTTCATACCTTAAGAATAGTCTAGAATGTCTCCGTGAGATTGTTGAAGAGGACAAGATTGAGAAGCCACTTGATAGTGCGATTAAGGATGCATGCTTATATGCGAACAATCTCGAGAGTCATTAGAATGCCTAATAACTATATGTCCTAAATTTGGTACTAAGAAAGATGAAGCGGTTATGCCTGCTCTATGCTAAAGCCAAGCATGTGTCCTTTGATGTGCCTCCTAGTACTTGGATCCCAGTGCTTCTAGACCGGGAATCTTTGAAAGTAGTGAAACCAACTAATGTTCCCATCGTTCCTCTACTGGGAGTAATCAATGATACTAAGGCAAGCGGTCAAAGCCTCGGGCAATACAAAGTAAGATAGGACCTCATGAGCTAGGGTGATCAAAGGAAGGAAGTAGAAGTCCATCCTAGGAACAATAAGTTTGAGTTTAATAAGGCGAATCGTGTTGATTCTAGTATTAGCTATAAGCGTACTGTAATTAATTCGAATTCTGCTACGATTTGCAAAACATGTAATGAATGTTTGGTTTCTGGTACTTATCATGAATGTGCTATGAATGAAGTTAAATATGTTGTTAAGTCTCCAGTCGAAACTGTTAGAACTGCTAAACAAGTTAAGGATGTCAGAAAATCAAGGTGGAAAAAGGTTAAAAAAACATTGGAAACCAACAGGAAGAGAATTTAAGTAATGTAGGTTATCAATGGATACCTACTGGTAGTAAAGTTAACCTTAATGAATTACGCCCTAAATTATCCAGATCAATGCCTATTAGGAAATGGATGCCTACTGGTAGAACTATACCTTTAAGAAGTGAACACACTTTGAATAGATCTGATGTTACTTCTAATCTGCATCTACCAC
This sequence comes from Chrysanthemum lavandulifolium, assembly GCA_022545495.1. Taxonomy (NCBI): domain Eukaryota; kingdom Viridiplantae; phylum Streptophyta; class Magnoliopsida; order Asterales; family Asteraceae; genus Chrysanthemum; species Chrysanthemum lavandulifolium. The sequence goes on from CM040240.1 coordinate 209,304,757, forward strand.
TAATGAGTTCATTGATTCTACTTACGAGGTGGGTGTTCCAATCTCATTTACTAACCAAGTGGAACCCATTCTCGCATGGGATCCCAATTTTCGATCATCCATTCTTATGCATGTTCAAGCTGCGGTCGTTCAAATCGTTATGTTACTGGACTCATTTGTTCCAAGCATATATTTGGAGATCACTCACGGCTCATGAACTTCATGAGTAAATTCATCGGGATTTATTAGATTCGGGAGCGACCACTTTGGAGCAATTATGGGTTCTGAGAGATTATGTTGTCGATGAATGATTGTAATATCAAGGGTGTATTATGTTGAAGGTCTTGGTCATAATCATTCTCGGTTGGTCAATTACGTGATTACGATCTAGAAGTGGCCTTTAGAAAACATACTTGCTTGTTAGAGAACTAGATGGTGTTGAACTTTTAAAGGGAACCGAGGAACCAATCTTTACACCATCTCTATCGAAGACATGATGAAGTCCTCACCAATTTGCTTGTTGTCAAAGGCTTCGAAAACAAAGTCATGGTTATGGCATCGTCGTCTCAATCATTTGAACTTCGGAACCATAAATAATCTTTCTAGAAAGGACCTCGTAAGAGGATTGCCCAGATTAAAATATGAGAAAAATCATCTTTGTTCTGCATGCCAATTGGGAAAAAGCAAGAAATACGCCCATAAACCCAAACCTGCAAACTTAGTTATGGAAGTTCTACATACTCTTCATATGGACTTATGCGGACCCATGAGAGTGCAAATGATAAATGGGAAGAAATATGTGTTAGTCGTTGTTGATGACTACTCTCGGTTTACTTGGGTTAAGTTTTTAGGACAAGGATGAAACTCCAAATGTCATCATCAAACTTATCAAGCTACTGCGAGTTCGACTTAACAAGGCATCGAAATTATCCGAGCGGACAATGGGCGAGTTTGTTAACAAAGAACTAAGTCGGTTTATGAAAGCATTGCAATCGACCATCAAAGAAGTGTTCCACGTACTCCTCAACGAGCGGTGTAGTTGAAAGGCGAAATCGGACTCTTGTGGAAGCTGCAAGAACTATGCTAATTTACTCAAAGGTTCCAATGTTTCTCGGGTGAAGCCATTGCCTTGCTTGCCCAAAATCGCTCCTTATTCACACCACTCATGGAAAAACTCCATACGAACTTGTCCACAATCAAAAAGCGATCTCTCTTTTCTTCGTGTGTTCGGTGCTTTGTGCTATCCAACGAATGATAGTCAAGATTTAGGTAAATTAAGAGCTAAAGGCGGACATTGGAGTTTTGTGGGTTATGCACCAAACAAGAAGGTTTATCGAATCTACAACAAAAGAACCCGGGATATCATGGAAACTATTCACGTCACGTTCGATGAGCTGTCTGAGCAAATGGCTCCAGGACAATCCAGTTCTGGACCCGCACCTAAATTTTTGTCAAGTAATCCCATCAGTTCTTCTCTGGTACAGAATCCCTCACATGCAGTTCCATATGTACCTCTTTCTGAAGAAGATTTGAAGAAATTTTTTGCTCCGATGTTTGATGAATATTATGAACCTTCTATCAATGATCAATCTACATCCACAACAGTGGCGGCTCCTAATCCAGTCAACATTGATAATCCATTAGTTTATGTATCTCTATCTCAAGAAGCGCCTACTGCAGATCACTCATCAATCATCGAGTGTACTTCATGGAATCGTTTACGCCAATTATGATGAAAATAATTCCTTCGGAAGATGCACCGTTTGAAAATATATTTTCCCCGATCCAACACACGAACCATCTTCTCGTGGGATCCGAATTACGCTACATCGGTTCCTCATCACCAACCACATGAACATCTCGGAAAATGGACACATGATCATCCATTAGACAACATTATTGGAAATCCATCTCGTCTAGTATCCACTCATAAACAACTTGCCATAGATGCCTTATGGTGCTTCTTCAATTCAGTATTATCAAAGATCGAACCTAAAGATGTCAAAGCAATGATGCGAGGACATCTAGTTTAGTGCTATGCAAGAAGAAATCCATGAGTTTGATCGTCTTGACGTATGGGAATTAGTACCTGCTCCAGACTATGCTATGATTATTGCTCTTAAGTGGATCTTCAAAGTGAAACTCGATGAACACGGAGATAATCTGAAGAATAAGACAAGACTTGTGGCTAAAGGCTACCGACAAGAGGAGGGTATTGACTTTGAAGAAACATTTGCTCCGGTTGCACGAATTGAGGCCATCAGAATCTTCTTAGCTAATGCTGCTAGCAAGAATATCGTAGTTTATCAAATGGATGTAAAAACTGCTTTTCTTAATGGAGACCTCAAGGAAGTAGTTTACGTCAGTCAGCCCGATGGTTTTGTGAATCCTGAGCATCCTGCCTATGTCTATCACTTGAAGAAGGCTCTATACGGGTTGAAGCAAGCTCGAAGGGCATGGTATGATACATCAAAGTTTCTTTTGACAAATGGATTGACAAAGGCGATTGATCCCATTGTTCACCGAAATTAGGAAAACATTTAATTCATGTTCAAATTTATGTTGACGATATTATCTTTGCCTTGACCGACCCTAATGAATGTGACCGATTTTCAAAGGAGATGGGCTCAAATTTCAAATGTTAATGATGGGAAAAATGTCATTTTGTTGGGATTACAAATTTCACAAAGTCACTGAGGCATTTTTATTAATCAATCTAAATATGCAAATGAAATCTTAAAGAAATTTGGATTTGATTCTTGTGACCTGTAGACACTCCCATGGTGGGCGTACAAAGCGGATGAGGACCACTCGGGGATCATGGTTGATCAAACGAAATATCGTAGTATGATTCGATCCACGATGTACCTCACGACGATGGACCCAGACATTACATTCGTTGTATGCATGTGTGCTAGATACCGGGCTAAGCCTACCAAAAAGCACCTTGAAGCGGTTAAATGGGTCTTTCGGTATCTCAAGGAACCCGTAACATGGGACTTTGGTACCAAGGACACGGTATGTCACTAACGACCTATGAGATCGCGACCATGCGGGATGTCAAGATACTCGTCGAAGTGCATCGGGAGGTACTCAATTTTGAAAGATAAGCTTGTGAGTGGTCGTCAAAGAAAAAATGAGTACTTCCATATCCTCTGATGGTGAATACATAGCCATGTCATCTTGTTGTGCTCAAATCTTATGGATGAGATCTCAATTATCTGACTATGGCTTCGTATTCAACAAAGTTCCTCTGTACTGCGATAACAAAAGTGCCATTGCTCTCTGCTGCAACAATGTTCAACATTCTAGAGCTAAGCACATTGACATTCGACATCACTTTATCAGGGAGCAAGTTGAAAATGGTGTGGTTGAATTATACTTTGTGAGGACTGAATATCAGTTAGCAGACATCTTCACCAAAGCTCTTTCTCGAGAACGTTTTGAGTTTATCCTACCACGACTTAGATTGAAGAGCCTTCAACGGAGATACTCAAGCGTCTTCAAGAGGAAGATGAGGAGTAAAGGTGTTTGTCTCTATTTATTCCTTGTACATATCTTTTCAAAACCAAAATACAAAATTTTAAAACCCTAAAAAAATTATTAGAAAATCTTGAAAACCCCAAAATATTATTTCCTTTGTCACGTTTTACATTTTGATATCATCTCGGACTTAGAATTGTCATTCAAAGAATGGCACGGGTCTTTAGATGAAGTTCGATCTGCATTAATAAATATTTTATTTTATTTAAAAAAATGAGATGGAGAAAAATGATGGCTTATTATCATTTCAGGCAGTAACCCGTTTTAAAAAGAAAGAACAGAGCTATGCTTAATCTATTTTGAAAACCTCATGCTCTGATTCTAAAATCTTAATTTCAAAAGGAAAGTTTTTCGCCAAAAAGACAAAGGTTTCCTCACAAATATTTTTCCTTTTATGTATTCTTCTGAAAAAAATATTTGTCATCTAATGAAAACAAAAATTGCTTTGTAAATAACTCAGACCATATTTTTTTTGAAAATCATCTGGACTTATCATTTTTCAAAATCTCATATGCTCAATCAAAAACTTATGTCATTGATTGAGGGGGAGAATGATTTCAATCAAATCAAAAAGTTATTTTTCAAACAATTGGTGCGTAACCGAGCAAGGTCTAATTTTGGATAATCAAAATGAACAATGTTTTGTACTATTGGATCCAGACCAAGGCAAATATTGTGTTTTCATAAGATACTTAAGCATGTTTAATCATTGGAGTCTAAAGTCTCTGAATTCGATCCTTATCAGTTAAATGTTTTAAATGCTAGTCTCAATTCTCCTCAAAAGTTGTCAAAAACAATTTAAATCTATAGAGATCACATATCTCAAAAGATTTGAAACTTGTGATCGGGGGAGAATTTGTGATTTAAAATGGATATAAATTGATAATTCAATAAGTGGATTTATAAAGATATTAACAAGCTCTCCTCCCTACATGTGCCAAACGATTTCAATTTTTCCATTGAGGGAGCATTTATCTTTAACCAAAATGATTTAAAACGTGAGTGATTTGTCTCTAAGTGCAGGTTCCCTCTAATATGTGCAAAAGCTGTTTGAATCTTGAAGCACATATTGAGGGAGCAATCATGAGAAAACCTCATCCTTCCCAAAATGTTTTATCCAAAGTATTTAAAATACTAGATTTGATCGGGAAGTGATGATGATCATTTTAGAAAAGGTTATTCAAAGATTGGATCATTCATTTTCAATCTAAGATCTCACAAGTTTTCTTACCTCCATGTGCTAAAATAATTTCAAATACTTGAAGCACATGTTGAGGGGGAGCATTTCTAAAATATCAAAATCAGTTAAGGTACAAAATTCTTTGATTTTATATCACAAGTACCTTGATTGATTTCTCAAATGGTTTTCTATTAATTTCGAGGCGGATGAACAATACCAAAATACCGACCAATTTTACTTTACGCATGGTGAAATAAGGAAGGTTAGGTTAGGTATTCGTTCCATGATCCACCGAGTGGGAGGATCTACCGAGGGACAATCCACTAGATAGTGTAGAGTCCTTAGGTATATTGAAAAGGAGAAAATGAGAATATGGGAAGAGTGTGGGTGAGTCGAGCTAGTCTTGGAATAAACCCAACAAGGTTCTAGTTATGAAGTCTCGGTGAAATCTTGAAGGGTTGAAGAATGAAAAGAAATTAATGAGAAAAGGGTGAAAATAAATAGCCCTCGTTATTTCAACCTTAGAGGCGAAACCGGGTTCAATTCCTATACTCTTGGTGGTTACCAAAGTAACACCGGTATTGAAGAAAAGACGTCATGGACCCGGTGACGCCTTTTCTAACTTCCCAAGCTACTCAAGTTCCTCTTAAAAGGACTTGTTTCATTCTCATGGGAACTACATAATCTATCGACTTTCTAAAGTTGTTGATATTGAAGAAGGAGACCTCTCTCTAATCTACGGCATAGGAACCAAATGTGCACTATTGAGTCTAGAGCCACGAGATCATCAATAAATCTCACTAGGACACAATCAACGAAGACTCATTGTTTCACACAATGTGGAAAGTGAGAATACATCTTAAGAGTCCTACGCACTATCCTTGTGGTATTACCAGAACATCTGAGTGATATGCTGTCATATTCACAATGAAGATGGAAAACCTTCTAGAGCCAACATCAAACAAGCTCTTGGTAGGTGACATGTGAGATCTATCCAATAGATCAACCATGTGACAACTGGATAAAAATGATGGGGCGATTCAATATTGAATCAACCTTGGTCCAGGAAATGGATTGACGGATACCTTTGAAAAACCGGTCGTTGTGCTCAAAAATTCTTTTCTTTAGCACGTCTACTGTGTATTATGTTTTCAAAAATTAAAAGGGTATTTATGATTGATAACTGATTTTCATAAAAACCTCCGTTGTATTGCAAAACCCTTTATATTAAGCAACACATGATTGTTTTCAAATATTTTCATCAATCAGTGAATCTCAATTCACTGGTTCACTCACTCCTTGTTATCTTCTTTGAGGCGTTCGGTTTGAGCAACTAGAAGCGACTACAAAACCTGTCAAGGAGATTTTCAAAATTATACGATCACAGGCGGTACATGTACTTATCAGCGGGGAACCGTGGGTGGTGTACCTCGATTCAACGAAGGGATCAATGACACTTTAAATGCGCTTTTATTTCTAGCTGTTGTTTGCGGGAACACCCGACGGTTGCGGTGATCGAATTGAGGCGTCAATCCATAACCGCATGCTTTCACATCACATTCATCTCAAAATCATGATAAGTGCATAACTTCATCAACGACTCGATATTTTCACTCCATGCTTACCTTTACGTTCTTTGCAAATGTCATGAATCAACTAAAGCTTCCACTACTCGATGAAAAGATAACATGATCGAGAATGTGAGCATGTCGGTCCAAAAGTCACAACTTTACATAATGGTGATACTCGAAGGATGATTGATTTAATTTGAGTGATGATCTCAATGTTGGCTCAAAACTCATTAACACGTGGATCAGTTAACGACCTCCACTTGAATTAACAAAACATGCGAAACATGAAGAATCAAAGACTACAGACTCTGAGCAAAGAAATTAATCAAGAATCAAGAATAATCAAAATGTAATATCTGTTTGTACTCAATGTAAATTGAGGTGACCTCCACCAGGGGAGATTGTTAGGATTTAGAAAATCTTGTAGTTAAAAGTCGGTCACCTCAAGTATATGTATTCGTTAAGCTCGTAGTCATGGTCATTTAGTAGTAATAAGTAGATTATTAAGTAACACCGTGGAGGGCGAATGGTCTTTACCCTTTATATGCGATCCACCCAAAGGGTGGCGAGTCATGTTTGTACCTATAAATACCCTTTGCCTTCCAAGGCAAAGGGTAGAGCTTTCATAATTCATTTTCTTTGTCTCACTAAAGTTCCCATTCTCTATCACTTTCTCTGTCTAAAACTATAAACCATATGCCTCATATTAAGCATATGATGTGATTGTGAAAACCAAGATGTTACATTTTCATTTAATTAAATCTCTCTTTTGATTTTACTCTCTCTCTCTCTCTCTAGGAAAACACCCTCTCATCTCTTTATCTCTCTAACATGGCTTACTTGGTTTATCATCATCCTAGACCACCCGAATCATCAAATAACATAAAAGTATGATCCTAACAATTGGTACCAGAGCCAAGGTTAAGTTGTTCTTGATGATTCGTATGGTTTTTTATGCGACTTTTGATGCGGTTTGATATGGTTGTGTGATGTTTAATGCTTTTTGCTGCTGATTGAATGTTAAAACATGCTTGAATCTGGTTTCAAATCATTTTTAAGACTGGTTTTAAGTCGTTTTTTTTTAAATCAGTTGGTTATAAAAGAAACTGTTGGCTTTAAGAGTTTTTAACAAGATTTTAAGTTCGTTTGAATATGATTATTAGTGGTTTTATCAAGTCGTTTTCTGGTACTGAATGTGTCGTTAAAAGGTGTTTAGTTCTCAAATCGTCATAGCAGCTTTTTACGGGCTACAGTCTCAGTTCATGAGTGCGGTTTGACACGTTCTTGATGCGATTTACCTTTGGTTCTTGATGTGGTTTGAATCATTCACTACGGTTTGGTATTATAACTGTCCAGATACAACGTTTTTAGATGCGGTTAGATTAACAGTGCGATTTGAACTGATGCGGTTTGATATTAATGTACGTGTCCAGTTTCAATGAATCTGGTGCGGTTTGGTCCTTTCTAAGCGGTTTGATCAATGAGGTTTGATCGTTGTTGTTTGTTAATTGATTATGTGATTTGCTGTTGGATCTAAAGTGCGGTTTAACCTATACGAATTCGTTTTGACACAAAAGCGATTTGGAAAAAGTCTTCTTGCAGTTCATTCAAAAGCAATTCAGTATTAAAAGCTATGCGTTTTGACACAAAGTTTTGAAAGGTGTGAGGTTTGTCAAAATGGGTAAGCGGTTTGATAAACAGGAGATTCATTTTGATTCAAAATACTGGTGCGGTTTGATTTGCTAAAGTGATGCGGTTTGAAAAGACAGTTTGACCCAAAACCAGTGAGACTTGTCAGAAATAAAGAAAAAGATAAACTAAGCATGTTGTTGACCAGTTAAACCAAGCATCAAAACATCTCATCTGCCTTAACTATCACAACCACATCAGATTCAAACATACAAATCACAACTTAACCTAAACTCGTATATCATATAAAGATCAACATGAGCATCAAAATACAACATCAAGACTCAATCTTAATTATAAAGACACAAGATCTCGATCAGATTTAACCTTATTCCAATCTTTATCGGATCTACAAGTTTGAAAAACACATCACATATCTTATTGCATAAAACAAGAAACGAAATCAAATGAAAAAGGAAAAAGATCTCAGATATCATCGTGGCTACTCATGATTACATCAAGACTAATCAATGTCCAACACACGATTATCATCATCATAGGTCTATTATCAAGCTTCCCTTGTTTTATTTTTATATACGAAAGTCGAAAAACAGATTAAAACAACGTGGTTTCATCTTTATTTTCCTTTGGAACATGCAAATCGACAACTAATATTTGAACCATAAGATGATGTTAACATTTGATGTTCATTCATTCTTTTTTGGTTCGTTCTTACTATACAAATCAAATAAAAAGGGTCTAATTGTTAACCGAACCTACCTTAAGTCCTTGGATTGATCTCAAACCCGTCTCCATCCTCTAGCCATCCCTGTGGCGAGGTCAATATGAGTAGCTAACAAGAAGGTTTTCATGGGAGCATCTTGATGAAGTAATACGTTATTTTTGTTGCATTTTGATATGTGAAAAAGTAGTGGGATGCGGATTTGGGATGAGAGATCTGATTTGGTTTGGTGAGAGAAATATTAGGAGGAGGGGGCGGATATTTTCTTTGAGTATATTTAGGGTTTGTTGCAAAGATTAGGGTAAGGAGAGGTGTGAGATAAGTGTGTTTTTATACCCTGACTCTTAGGTATACGTTTGAGGGTATCACTGGTTAGAAATTGGGCTTGCATTGGGTATTAAGCGTTTAGGACGTTTGGGCCAGTTTAGTTGAATGTGGGTAATTATTAATAGAATGGGCCGAGTATTTGCTTTCAAATGATTGGATCGAAAACTTTGATTTCATGGGCCGAACTAATATTAATGGATTTGGGCCAAGTAGTAACTTATTGATGGATTGGGTTTGATTATTGTGGGAGGATCGGTTTATCACTTTCATGGGCCATGCCTAGTTTCTGGTTTTGGGCTACACGTTTACAAGAATTGAATTGGGATGATCGGACATAAATTTGATTTAGACGTTGCTTACTTTAAATGACGGGACTCAAATTGTAAACAAAATGTTATCTCAAATTTATTTTGGATACGTATTGTTTAAATTATTTTTGATATCATGAGTGGTATGACTAAGATTAAACCCGAAGATAGGCTTGAATTGATATGTGCGATTTGTTTTCGGACCGGGTGTTATTCTTGATATGATGAGTTGGATTTGGATAATGGATAGATGGGCTTCTCAAAATTGGATCGTGTACATGAGATTTGACAAAGATGAGATTTGTTGAAGAGATTTGACAATAAGATTTGGTGTGATGATAAGATTTGTTGTGCTATGCGGCTTAATACTATGGTTTATACATTTTCACGAAGAATATTATGTCACGACTTGAATCGATGTTTGAACAAAGTTGACTACGAGGTTGTTTGTACGGTACTTCTTACTTGGATTTGAAGTGAGGTTTTCCGGGCATGTTTACTTATTCCGTCTTCTTTCTTTCTTCCCTTCTGTGAAGATGACTTGTTTTGGAATTTGTAGAGTGTGATAAAGACTTGGCTGTCTAGTTACTTTTGTGATTCTTTCTCGCAACCCACAAAGTAGCTATCACTTTCGATGTCTCGCTTGTTGAGGATTTGTCAAGAGGTTTTGTACATTGGGTACACGTTTCTTTTTCACAAGGATTAGTACAAGCTTAAGTAACCAATGCAGAATTCTACTTCATATTCAAGTTTGGTATATCGGGTTTACTTCACCAAGTGGTCACAACAATTTACGACGAATACGTGGATGATGTGTTTACCAAAGGTTTAACGGTTGAGATGTGATCGCAATTCTCATGGGATATTCGTCGCCGCGAGAATGTCAATGATACTTCACGTCTAAGAAAAATCTTTCAAGTATCTTCAATGTCACTCATGATCTTTCAAGATGTTTGCTTATGACAAGAACTTCTCATGCAAATGGTCGACACGTTAATGATGCTTCCGAAAGTTCGAAACCATCATCGGGGAGAAACGTGTACTTTGATATTTTACGGTCATCCTCCAGAGGGAAATAGTATATACTACTTTACTTAGGATGGTTTGTGAGGTATTCTACATATGGGAGAAGAATTGTTGATGATAGGGAAGAATTGTTGATGAACCGCTGCATGTTCCCCTAAAACAGAAATTCACCAAAACCAAATTTGTCAGAACTCATTCAAGCTGACATTGTTTATAGTTTAGCCTTGGTTTTGTAAAATCCCGCGAAAGAATCTATTTCTTGGTTTAAATCATAGACTTGTAAAATCCCGTGACAATGGAAACATCCTGGTAAAAGTAAAGTGCATTTCCAGATCTATCTTTCAGTTTATTCTTGGTTTTGTAAAATCCCGCGAAAGAAACTATTTCTTGGTTTAAACCATAGAATTGTAAAATCTCGTGATGATAGATTCATCCTGGAGAAAGGGAAATTGTAATTATGTATAGGGGTGGAAATGAGCTGAGCCGCTCGTGAAAAGCTCGGGATTGGATTGGTAAAAAGCTCGAACAAGCCGAGCCTAAACGAGCTCGAGCTCGAGCCTAAATTGTAGCTCGTTTATTAATCGAGCTCGAGCCCAAGCTTTACATATAAAGCTCGTTTAGGCTCGCGAGCCAAACGAGCCTAAACGACATTATGATATTTTAATTATTAAACATATATACGAGCCGAGCTCGAGCTTATTAACGAGCCCAATAAAGATATATTACGAGCCGAGCTCGAGCTCGAGCCAAGCTTTAACTTTTCAAGGCCAAATCTTATAAACGATCCGAGCTCGAGCCGAGCCCGAGCCTATATAACTTACCACGAGATGAGCTCGAGCTTAAATTTTAAAGCTTGAAATGAGCCGAGCTCGAGCTCGAGCCTTTTAAAACTTAAACGAGTCAAGCTCAAGCTCAGCGGGCTCGAGCTCGGCTCGGCTCGTTTCACCCCTAATTCGGATCTTATCGATCTTTGGGTCTCGGTTTCTTCTTGAAGAAGGATAAAGGATTATTTCATGATTTGGATGTGTGCTTGGATATTCTTCATGGCGGTTTGGTTATTACAAGGTTTCACGAGGTTATGTGGCTTTAACCAAGGTCGGGATGAAACCATTATCAAGGTTCATTTTAAACGTCAAAGGAGGCTAGATCTGGGATTGTAACCACAAGATGTGATAACGGCGTTAATTCATTATTATTTATTTGAGGTTGAAGTGAAATTTCACGGACGAGTGTACTTAGTATCTGAAGGTATCGGGGATGGTTGGATGAAGATTCTTCAAGATCCTTTTTTGAGCTTTTATCATTTACAATGACGAAGACTTGGAAATCTAGTTACCAGCAGTCGGGGTGGGTAGATGAAGACCTGGTTAACTATCACTTTAAGGAGTTACGTTGTTGTGCTCAGTGTCACATTGAATTGTGGATTTTCAAGAGGTGATGTACGTCTTATACTTGATGGTTGGTTGGATGAAGAGTATAGAGTACTTAGGGATTTAAAGGGGCATGAACTCTCGACACCACTCTTTGTTACATGTGTGCAAGTTTAAGTCACGAGTTTGGGTTATTTTACTTCAGGGTCAAATTCATCATATTGGGTTTTCTCCATGAGTTGTCATGACAAAGAGCCTACTGAATGATAATGAGGTTGATAAAAAGTTAGCCAAGAGATGTAGTAAAGAGAGAGATTATGACATTTGAACACAACAGTTCAAGCCTCGTTCCTCAAAGAAAAGAAAAGTGCATGGCTCCAAACTCATGTAAGAACCGAGCTTCTTCTTATCGGTTCATCTTCACATGGAGTTTCCTAAGAGCCGTTGGTTGACATCTTCTCACGGTGATATGATTAATGACAAAGTGCTTCCAGTTGTAGGGTGATTTCCTTGATGAACATCTTTCTATTCTTGTTTGATTGGGAGGGATTTGAGTTAAGGGGATTTGCTATATGTAAGTTAATTGGAATGCATTTGGTGAGAAGAAGATGTTAACATTCCAATCCCCAATCGGAAAATCTTGATGAAGGTCGAGTCTACAGTTTGTTCTACATTTTCTGCTGCATGTTAGAAGTCTAAAGACGACTTGCATTTAACTATCAAAAGACTTCTTCTTATCCGGGCATTCATCAAAAGGATTGTCAATTTAGGGAGAGCGATGGTGGGGTTAGTGAAACATCGAATTAATCCTAATTAGATTTGCTCCTTGTTCTTGACAAGTTGATTCTCACAAGATTTTAAGTGTTCTTCTCAAAAGATTTCATGTATACGGGCTTATAATGTGTTGTTGATTCAAGTATCAAAACCGGCAAGGGGGAAGGAGACACACATCTAAACGCAAAGCGAATAAACTTGATGAACTTAATATTTCTAAGTGATTGAAGATATCCCGGGAAGACAAATGTCATTACTGCAGATAAACTCAATGTTTAACTCATGACGTTTAGTGTTCTTATTCCAACTATGTAGGGGAAGAGATGTAAGAGAAAGTTTCTGATTATATAAGAGGTACACAAGTGTGTGATGATTTCGATGTTATCGCAATCATCAGGGGAGAGAGATTTGTACTTTAGGGATGTTCAGCAGATTCACTTGATCGGAGTTAATCATTTATTTCGGAGTTGATATCCGCAGAGATGATCAGTGACTCAATCTGCTACTTCAGTGTTATCGGCTATTCTCTCTTCGGGCATTTGGGTACTTCGGGTTCTTGAGCTTCATACACAATCATCAGGAAAGATAAATGTATACATTGGGAGGTGTTATCAGTTATTCTTTGAATGGGTATATGTGTATTCGGGTTCTTGAGCTTTATACAATGAGACTGACTACATCAATTCAACTACGTGGGGGAAGTGGTCTCATGACACCTTTTGGTATGCATCGCTTCAGACTTCAGTGGAAAAGAAATATGAGAAGATTCATTCAAGCGTGGGATGATACGTTGTTTTTCTATCTGATGATATAACCCCAAACGGAGAATCGATGATCATTCTTAAAAGGAGCAGCAAGATCGATGATATGGTGTGCTTCTCTATGCACCTAGCTAATGCAAGCTTGAAGGAGCTTAGAATCTGCTCAACAAGAAGAGTTTTGGTTTGGGGGAAGCTACCAAAGTCTCACTTTCAGAATGTTCAAGTTCTGACTTTGATTCAAGAGCCTCGAAAGCTTTGGTGGTGAAAGTTTAAGAGATGGCGATTTCTATATTCTACAAGCGGGTCATTCGATATCCTTATCTCGGTACTCGTATCATCATCTTCTTAAACTATATCATCTTCTTTGTGAATATTCTATAAAAAGCAAAATACAAAATATAAAACCAACAAAAGAAAATAGAAAAATATAAAACCAACAAAAATCCATAAAAATCAAAAATTTTGAAAAATACCAAAAATATTGTTTTCTTAAGACATGTCTTCTGATATCGATAACATCTACGGTCTTAGAAATGTCATTCAATAATGGCACGGAACTTTAGATGAAGTTCGGCGGAAAGCGTAAATATTTTTTCTAAACATGTCTAAAAAAAATAAAAAATAAAAAAAATGGCTTGCAGTTACTTCAGACTGTAACCCGTGTATAATGGCTTGCTATTATTTCAGATACGCAACCCGCTCTTCAAAAGGGAAAGTGTTGCGCTAAACCAATTTTCATAAAAATCGTGCACTTATCCTAAAACAAAAAATGAGGAAAGCTCGTCGAAAAAAAGACAGTTGTTCCTACACAAATGTTTTTCCTTCTAAAATTCTTCAGAAAAGTATTTGTTGTTTTCAAAATGGTGGAAAATAAGTTGTTTGAAAAATCAATCGAATTGGAATTTTCATAAATGTGCAAACTCAATCAATGACTTGATCTTTTAAGCTTTTCATGAAATAATTCATTGATTGAGGAGAATGTTTTCAAATTTATATCATCTAACGAGCTTAGTTAATCATCCTATATACTTAACAAAAAGATTTTTGCCTACGTTGAAGGACTAGGAGCTTAGGACATGATTATTAGGATTAGATGATTAGAGCTTGATGAACACATAATTCCCATGCCTCTTTATGATCCGATTAAATGATTGTCTATGTTGGATTGACTTTTATTAGTCGATTGATATTTGGGTGTTATCGACCACCATATATCTCGTATGTATGTCCACTAACTTATGAGATATCATGGTTTATAAGAATGTTCCGCTCGGATCCATAAAAGTACATGATTCGATGCCAAAAGGAAAGGGCAGCGATATCTTGGGTCGACAAAAGAAGAAAGCGGAACTTAATTGGATCTCTATGGAAAGTTGGCATGATAGATGCAACTTCAGAGGTCTCACTACATCAGCAAATGGTCTTCTTTCATCCTTTCAGCAACAACAGAAGTAGCTTCTACTCCACCTAACGCATCTTTGTGCAGGACAAGTAGTGGATGATACCATTTTTCAACAATTTTGAAAATATTGTTTTGAAAATGGAAAAATATTGTTTTGAAAATAAATCGGACTTAAAATTTTGAAAATCAACCGGACTTCATTTTGATAAAACATAAGTCACTCAATCAAAGACTATGGTCATCGATTGAGGGGGAGAGTGATTTCAAATTAAATATTTTCAATCGATATTTCATCAATAAAGTCAATTTGTACAATATGAAGTGGTGATCTAAAGATTTAATGTTATGTCAGGGTATGGTTTTTTGTTAAATTCAAAGATCTTTCAAAAATGATATTTTTATTTTACTTAAAGATCTCTTAAAATTATCATACGACACTAACAATCTTTAATGTCTAAAATTGATCCTTATCAATCAATTTCAAAATTAAATCAAGCCCGTCTTTCCCCAAAATTTTCTAAATGATTTAAATCAATTGGGATCACAAATCTCAAAAGGTTTGAAATTTTTGATCGGGAGAGATCGTGATTAAAATCTCTAATCGATTAAGTGGTGATTGTTTCAAAAGCACTCCTTCCTCCATGTGCCAAACGATTTCATATACATGATGCACATGTTGAGGGGAGCATTTATCCAAAAACCAAAAGAGAATTTAAACAAGGCCATATTTTCTCCCATGTTTTATAAACCTATTTAAATCACTTGGGATCCAAAATATCAAAGGGTTTGATATTTTAGATCGGGGGAGAAAATGTGATTTAAATATGAAATCTGATAAAAGGTGATCGTTTTGATTCAAAGTGCAGGGTGCTCTCCCATATGTGCTAAACGCTTTCATTAATTAACGCACATATTAAGGGGGCATTTTAAAAGAAAATAAACTATCAAGGTACAAAAGCTTCTATGTTTTAACATAATTACCTTGATTGATTTTCTAATGGTTTTCTTTATGGCAAGTGTGATCATGAAAGTTCTTCAAAGAACTCTTTCCTCTATGTGCTAAATTATTTTAAATAACCAACGCACATATTGAGAGAGAGAATTTACCAAGAAAATCAAAAGGCTTTTTCTATAGAAATTGTGATCAAGGAAAAACTTTAAAGTCCTCTTGCCTCCATGTGCTAAACAATTTCAAAATCATATAACACATGTTGAGGGGGAGCATTTCTAAATGATCAAAAACAATTAAGGTACGAAATGCTTTGATATTATATCACAAGTACCTTGATTGAATTTCAAAATGATTTTTCAATTGGTTTCAAGAAGGAAAGAACGGTACCAAAAGACCGACCATTTTACTTTATGCATTGGAGTTATAAGGATGGTACGGTTAGGTATTAGTTCCCACGATCCCGCCAGAACCGGAGGGATCTACCCAGGGACAATTTACTAGATAGTGTAGAAGTCCTTAGGTATGATGAAAAAAGAAGAAAAGTGAGAATATGGGAAGATTGCGGACTGAGATAGAGCTAGAACTGGAATAAACCCAATAAGGTTCTAGTAATGGAGTCTCGGTAAGCACTGAGGGGTTGAAAAATGAAAAAGAAATGAATGCGAAAAGGGTGAAAAGAAATTGCCCTCCAATAATTCAACCTTAGGGCAGAAACCGGGTTCAATACATATGCTACTGGTGGTTACTAAGGTAACGCCGATAATGAAGACAAGAGGTCATGGACCAAGTGACGTACTGCACTAAACTTCCTAAGCCACTCAAGTTCTCTTAAAAGGACTTGTTTCATTCTCACGGGTAACCCACATAATCTATCAACTTTCTCTTAGAGATAGTTGATATTGAAGAAGTAGACCCTCTCCCTAGTCTCCAAATAGGAAACCAAAGTGCACAATTAAGTCTAGAGCCAAGAGATCATCCACAAGAAATCTCATTAGGACACAAAATTAATGAAGACTTGCTGTTTCACACAATGTGGAAAGTAAGAATATATTAAGAGTCCTACGCATTATCCTTGTGGTATTGCCAGAACATCCGAGTGATATGTCAAATATTCACGATGAATATGGAAATCCTTCTAGAGCCAACATCAAACAAGCTCTTAGTGGGTGACATGTGAGATCTTTCCAAAAGATCAAGCTTGTGACAATTGGATAGAAACGATGAGCCGATTCATTCTTGAATCAACCTTGGTCCAGGAAATGAATTGACGAATACTTTTGGAAAAACCGTTCGATGGGCAAATCTATTATTTTCTCTAGCGCATCGAATGTGTATTCATTTCCGAACACAAAAAGTATTTCTGATTGAAAATTAATCTTTCTTATAAAACCTTCGTCGTATTGCAAAACACTTTCTTCAAGAAATACGCGATTGTTTTCAAATCAATTTTTCATCAATCAGTGAATCTCAATTCACTGGTTCACTCACTCCGTGTTGCCTACTTTGGGATGCTCCGCTTTGAGAACGGCTAGATCAAGCTGCAAAACCCTGTCAAGGAGATTCTTATGAATTCTACCTGATCACAGGAAGTATTTATACTGATCAACAGGGAACCGTGGTTCTTGCAACTGTATTCAACGAAGTGAACAAAGACACTTTCATGTGTTTTATTGCTAAGCGTTGTTTGCATGAACATTGGACGGTTGCGGTTGATCGATATTGAGAGTTAATTCACAATTGCATGCTCAAAGCACACACTTAATTGAAGAAAATCATGACCATCAAAGACATACAAAAATGCTTCCGCTACTACGATGAAATGATGTCATGATCCGAGAAAGTGTGAGCATGTCGGTCAAAAGTCGCAACATCACATGAAGGCAACACAACAAAGGGTGATCCGAGATTTCTCGTGGTGATGATCTCAAAGAAAGCTCAAAGATCATCAAGGCGTGGGTCGCTTAAAGACCTCCACCGAAAGTACAAAGTATGCGGACTTTGAAGAATCGCTACTAAAGCACAAAGATTGCGGAACTTAAAGAATTGAAGTCTATGAGCTCGAGGCGAAGACAAAGATAGAATGCTAGGATGCAAAATGTATTTCATGGGGTGACCTCCCTTAGGGAGATTGTTAGGATTTGGAAAATCCATATAGAAGTGTCGGTCACCCCAATTCTAGTCTAGCATATGTTAGCTCGTAGACATTACATTATTTAGTAGTTTATTAGTTAGTTAGTTAGTTTAGAGCAACACCGTGGAGGACAGACGGGTCTTTACCTCTTGTATGCACGATCCACGTCCAAGCGGAGGGCGTTTCTTTGTAATGATAAATACCTCTTCCTACTTGGGAAGAGGTGGTGCTTCATTTAATCAAACCTCTTTTGATTTTACTCTCTCTCTAGAAAACACCCTCTCATCTCTTTATCTCTCTAACATGGCTTACTTGGTTTATCATCATCCTAGACCACCCTAATCATGAAACAATATAAAAGTATGATCCTAACATAAAACAATACATTATTTTTTTTCTCCTTCTTAATACTGTCGCCCACTCCCTCACACACATATCAAGTTTTATTTCTCTCTCTCTCTTCTCGGTTTCTCTTCCCAAACCCAAAAGGTGAAACTGACCTATCTTCCCTAAAAGAGAGCCGATCGTTATCATTCTCATCTCCCAAGGTAAAAAATGTAGTAAACCTTTTAGAGATTGAAGAAAGATGTCGAAGCTAGCTAAGGGGGTGGCAATGGTTTTGAACCATACTTCACCATACCTCACAAACCACCAATAATTTCATTCCACCTAATCTCATACCTCATCATAGTTTTTTAGTGGCAATGGTCATTTCATACCTCACTCATTCCATACCCACCAAAAATAAGCATAGCTCTTTGGCTTCTCCTTCATGCCGCTTCGCCAAACATTGCCGTGATCCATGCCGTGAACCTTCATACCGAACAATGCCGCATGGGTGGCAATGGAATGCCTCTCGATGCCGCATGATGCCTCACCCCATACCGCATGTGTTGCCACCCCCCTAAGAATGGGTGTTTCTCTCCTCCATGATCTAAAGAGACATCGGAGACTTTCCCCAACGATTTCTTTTTATTGCCTTTTGGTTTCTAGTGAATCTACACACTAGAACTAAATCACAAGAATTTTTCACAAGAATAGGAGTCATCAGAGTATCGATCTAATATTGGTGTGTGGATTTGCTTGGAAATCAGATTGGGGTTTTATTGTTTTTCTGTCAATCAACCTTTCTTCATCTTGTAAGGTTACTGGATTTTTCCTTATTGAATATTTTGTGTGATTATGCTTCGACGTCATTTGTAATTCTTTTTTTGAAATGACTATCTTATTTAGGGTTATGTTAATTATCGACTGTTATATGATCGATTGATTAAATTAGTTTGAAACTTTGATTTGTTATTGTATTGGTGTGGTACTAATACCTAAACAAAAAACTAAAAACCGGATCTTAAGGCCAGGCTTGGAAGTGTTATTATGGTCTAATCATTTTGTTTTGGCTTTTATTCTTTTTACGTATATTTTATAAAATAAGTTACGGCTTAAGTCTTTGGATAGAATGAGATGATGACACCTTTATGCAAAATGAATTGTAGTCCAAGTATAGAGTAAACTTTGGCTATGAATAAGATGTTAATCTAACCACAGTGGTGCAATTTTGTTGAGTCTTGGTTTTAAGAAGATGGTTTTAACATTGAGTGTGTCTTGGTTTGAAAAACTTGGCTAGTGTTTTGAGTGAGTCGATGACTGCTAAATCGAACCCAAACAACAGCCTAAACACAAGTTCAACGTTCAAGTCATTCTGCGATGTCGAGATTGACTAGTGAACGTTTGGTTTTTACTTCTTGTATCAAAATATCACAAACTGTTATAAAGTTTTAGAAAGTTGAGTTAGAATTCATGTTGGTCTATTCTAGTATTGGTTACCCCTCATAAGATTGGGCCAAAGCCGAATTGAGTCCAAGGGGTCCATTTGTGGTTTACTTTGGCACTTCACCATGCGTAGGGTGCGCTTGGTTGCAAAATCAAAAACTGTGCATTTTTTTATCTATGTCAAAGTTAATGAAAATTAAGTTTTGTAACCATTTGAGTTCATCGAACGACTTATTCCAAATTGATTTCGTCTCGTTTACTTCACTCGACCACAAGTTTCATATCATAAATTACAAGTTTATAAAACGTACTTTGAAACTCAAGATTTTATATATACATAACACATTCGACTATAAATTCCTACACATATAAAATCTATAAAAGATTTGTCAAAAACTAAACTAGTAAGTTTAAACACGTTTATTAATTCACATCACCTATTTAACTTGATAAGTTTTATAAAAACTTACATGAGTTTTATAAATTATGAAACTGGTATATAATTAAGAGGAGAGTTATTTTACATACCAAACTTTTCTTACATACCAAGGGACTCATCTACACCATCCATCTAAAAGGAAATAAATTGATGAGATTAAAAGCATCTTATTATTTTACCTATTTTTTATAATTTAAATATCTCTTAAACCGTTAATCGTTAAGTGAAAATATTTACACCGTCGCGAAGAGCATTTAATTATCTTTCTATAGACGGAGACTTTGATATACTTTTGAAAAAGAAAAAAATCGATTTTTTCACGTTTTTTCGTCTTTTTTTACGTTAATTAAAATTTGCATGAAAAAAATCATATATGATATGTGATATCACATGTGATATTACACTAATATCACATGTGATATTACAAATCATATACGATATAACACTAATATCATATATGATATAACACTAATATCACATGTGATATTCAAATTAGTGTTTTATCATATATGATTTTTAATGAAATTCGATAACGTAAAAGCGAAAAACCTTAAAAAACGTGAAAATACGAAATTTTCTTTTTGTCGAAAGTATATCAAAGTGTCTATCTATGAAAGATAATTAAATGCCCGTCGTAATGATATTTGTTTTTCCGCTTAACGATTAACGGTTGAAAGTTATTAATATTTAAAAAGAGGATGAAAGTGGGTTTTTAAAATGTTGGGATTAATCTCATCCATTAGATCAAATAAAAATTGATGGTGAAAATTGATCCCTTGGTATGTAAATAATCTTTTGTCCTCAAATGATCTTAAATCTATAATTAAACATATACCTTGTAACTTATAGTTACCATGATAAACCAAAACGGGTCATACCCGATGTTTATCGAGAACATATGCACTAGATTTATTAATCCAATAAAAGGATAAAAAATACTTATTTTTCATAAACTATCTTTTCACCAATTAACTACATATAAATACTATATACGTATACACTTTTCCACATTTTCCAACAACAGTTAATAATCATTCATGATTATTTTCCGTACTTCGTATGTTGGATATTTGTCTAACGAATAATTTTCGTCATGAACACTTTACAATTCTATATGTGTGTACGTATGCACTTACAATAGCCAATCCTTGCTAACATTTACAAAAACTACTTAAAGTTAAATGCTAACACACAAGCAACAATAGCATAAATTGAAACTTTTGAACTTATTTAGACTTCACACATCGAGTTTTAAATTGAAACTGTGAACTAAATTTTGCATACTAATCTAGGTCACATGTGGGTGCCCCCCACTTATACTATTTGACTTTACCCTATTCAGACTGCTCTACTGAGGTGAGTTATCGTAGCCCCACTTTTTACATGTTTTCATTGGGGTGGAAATGGTACTCAAACGTTTTCTAAATGCTTTTATGTTGTGATCTACTGTTTTCATATTTTGGACAATACGTGTGTTTGATTGCAATATGTGACCCATTGTAATGATAAATTGTGTTTCATGTATGTGCAATTGTTTAACTCCGTTTAGAGCGAAGCAAATTGATAGTACTATCTGGGGTAGCTACCCACTATTAGTAACACGTGTGTGACATTATTGGTAGGTTCAGTTGTCGCTAGCACCATGTTTCACTTATATGCATATATTCGTATGTATTGCAACTATTGTCCTAAGCTATACTATTCACAACTTCGTGGTTTTACTCTTAAACCTACGAGCTCATCAACATTATGTTGACATTTTCTAATACCATTTTCAGGTGATCATTAATAAGGTATTTGAAGGCATTTCTTTTGGAGTCAGAACATTGTTATCGTGCTACCATGTTTTCAAGAATAATTGGATTCAAAGAAGACATGTGTTTTACTTTTCAAAGTCTAAGATTTGAAATGTTTTGTAACTGATAACTATTGTTAAACAAATGTAAGGTATGAATATATGATGGTCCCAAAATAATTGTCCTCTTTTGACTTTTCAAAGTCTTTTTTTTTTAACTTTGATCTTAAATATTTGTATTTGTATTATATAATAATTGATGAAAAATATATGAATGGATTTGTTTTAAAATGTGTTTTTATTGGTATAATTTGCATCAACTATTATATAACACATATAGAAATATTAAAGATCAAAGTTGAGAAATTAAGACTTTAAAAAGTCAAATAAGTACGATTATTTTAGGACGGCGGGAGTATTAGTTTGTGTGAGTTTTTAGTTTATGTGTTTTAGTGTTGTTTTAGTGGTATCTTTGTGGTGTTTAAGTGGTGGTGTTGGTGGTAAAAAAACAGTTGGTGGTGTTGTGGTGGTTCTGACAGCGGCATTTGTAATAGGTGATGGTATTTGTTGATACAAAAGTTGGGCGTTCTAGTTTGGAGCTCCGGTTCTCGTACCAATTGAGAATTGCTGCTTGAGACATGCGCACTAAGAGACAAGAAACACCGTTAGGCTTACTGTGGGATTGTCTCCCCGATTATCCTCCGTGCGAGAGTGAGTGTCGGTTTAGGGTTTAAGGAGTTTTAGGTTATGAGATCGTACCTTAAGCGAGGATATGATTCCTTTATATCGCACGGAATCCTTGTTGGTTCCGTGTTCCCCAACAACCTGCGTATCCCGCCTAAGTCGGTTGGAAAAGATTATCTTCTTATTTTAGAAGATATCGGATATCTATTCCGTAAATAGATTTAGGCTTGGGCTTTCGTGAGCCCAAACGCTTATTAGTATTGGTTAAATCGCACGGGCTTTGTAAGTATTAATGTAATCGGGTTTATGACCCGACTCGGACTATCGTCATCATGTCCCCAGTCTAGTATCGCGGTGCATAGCTGGATGCTAGACTTATGACCGTAATCCGAAATAAAATAAGTAAAAGAAAAAGCGTCTGAAACGTATGAGAGAAGCCATACCCATAGGTGCATTGCATCTAGGCATCAAAATGAATTGCAAATGCCTCGTGAGTCGGGGAAAGTTCTTCCCGCGTCCCATCAAGCAATCTCAACCACACGAGTATGATGAGTGGAATCCACGTGTCGCCAATCGGTGGTAGAGAAAGACTATATAACTTATCGTTTCATTTTCACCGGATATCTCACGGTAAAAATCCATCCAACATTTCTAAAGCGTTCTAAGAGTTGTAATCCGAAATTAACCAACCATTAAAGGTAACAGCGGCGCGCTTTATCAAAAATAATAACACAATGGTTAAGCAGTTATCGACTTCACTCCGACCTCACCGTGATTGATCGATGGAATTCACCTCAGTTACTTTATACCGGGATGTGCATCCGATGGTGCGGATCATGAAGCCACGATCGGATTTCCAGCGAAGGAAAGGTGGGGTATACGCGATTATGAGGTAAATTGCGTTTGTTGGCGATTAACCCCACCATCCATTTATTCGCGCCTTTTATCACACTCATTGGGCGCATGGGTGGGTGTCTTTTGAAACGCTTATTTGGTAGACTGCAGTGTTATACGGATAAATTAGATGCACTTAGGAATTGGAGGAGTATTTCTTACGGGTAGATGATACATGCTTTCCACGGAATTATGATTTTTACACCGGGAACATTAGAGGATGAGTGCCCATTGCACAGGTCTTATGTCGCCGAGGATGCGGGCGATAAATGCTAACCGCATCCCCATTAGTGCCTATCCCGAGGGATTTTTGGTGCACATGAGAATCGGTAGTAATTATTTTGGTCCGAAGATGAGATCCCTATCTTCTTAGACGCTAATGGCGGTGGGTACTTATTCCTCCGTACCTCGTGTGTAAGAACAATGCCAGTATATGTCGCGCATTATATAACTTGTTTGTATATGTGTCTTGTCTTGTGAGATGGATCTATTCACCGTCGTATACCGGGCGAAGCCGTGTGAAAGTAAGGACAGAGTAAGACTTTTAAAGGATGATGAGGAGCCTATTTTAGGCGCTACCGCGGGCGCACGATGGAGCTAAATGCGGGGAGACAGTACCGGTTCGTCGGTCGCGGTGGAAGCCACCCCATTACAAAGCCGACCTAATCCCGGAGAACTTTCCCTCGCAGCGCGCCACCGCCCGTGTGGTGGTCCACCCTATAGAAGAAGAGGAAGAAGAATCTGGCCGAGTCGCAAAAGGACCCGAAGGGATGATGGTGCAGGCCCTCAAGGAAAAAACGCCCGTGGTCCAGCCGTGGAACTGTCCTCCACCGATGAAGCGTCGTCGCACCCTTCTGCGATGTTGCGAGCCACGTAAGTAAAGTCTGTATAATTTTTCTTTTGTTGGTGAATATGCTAGTTGTAATTCTAACATTGCTGGTGCTTATTCGCGGGATGGAGCAGTTATTGAATCACCCCAAGGCGAGTCCTACGCGTTCGGCGCATTCGAGCCTCTAACGGGATAATGAAAACCGATCGATGTCGACACGCCCATGGAGCAATTGGTTGACGAATTGGTGCGGTCTCCGCACAACAGTGCATTAATTGTGAAGTGAAAAGACCGAGTATCCGGTGGGGAGGACCAAAGTTCACAAAAGGACCAAACAATAGCTTTGTTGGAGGCACAATGGCAAGCACCGAAAGAATGGATAGCGCCATGCAGAGAGCTAGGAATGAGCGCGTGCGCTCAAAACAAAGCCGAGGACAAGATGGCACTAATGTGCCAAATAAATCAAGATCGTCTTTGAGGTCGCCGGTATAAGTCTGCGTGCGTGGGCACTTAAACATTTAGAGCAGGGTAAGGAAAACTTTTTTGCGCAGTTGGGGGAGCTTGGGGCTACTGTGAGCTGGTCATTGGAGGTGCAGGAGGCAAAACTGCGTAAGCTTAGCCTCGAGTATGACGAGGAGTTGTATCCTCAGCTCATGTCCACGATAGCGGAGCGCAGGTGGCTCATAGGCCACGGTATCCGCCTAGCTGCTCTCAGTACCCTGGAATCACCAGAGGTGGTTAATGCTTTTGGGGAGGTTGTGCAGTGCGCTCTGGAGCGTGGTAAATCAGAAGCAATTGAAAAGCTTCATGAGACAGAACTGCTGAAGGCGCCCCTTGATAAGGTACCAAATTATGATGCTGAGTCATATGATCACTTGGTCGCTGCCATGCAGAGAATGAAGGACTTAGAGCTCCCAATGATTGCAGAGCTTGAGCGCGATCAAGATTATCCAATAAATGTAATTATGGCGGGGTTGACCTTGGCTCGTCATCGTACCGAGGGTGCCGAGACACAGCCGGACTATTATTTGAAGCCCCATGAGTCTCAGCTCCAAGTACCTGTCTTTGCGCGTCCTAGGGATAGTCAGAATCCATTTGCTTTGGAGAAAGAGGTACCTTTAAAGGAAGTTTTGGAAGCGCATGCGACCGTCTTGCTAAGAAAGAAGGTATTGCGGTAAAGCCATTTTGTGTGAGTTGGTGCGGCGACTTGCCAAGGTCGATGGGGTGCCGGTTAGTGTGGCCACCGTGTGCGTCAGGATGCAAGTGTGTTGAAGGGTATTAGTGAAGCCAAAGATGCAACGAGTCACGTTGGCACTTCTTCACTTAAGCGTTGTAGCAGCTGGTAGCTGACATGTTGACTATCTTTTGTACTAACTCGTAGTTATGAATAAAAGTTTCTTTTTTGTTTGTTGCTTGTGGATGTTTGTAATGTATACGTATCTGTCTGACTATGCGTAAAAGATGTATTTGTGGCCGTGTTCGCCAATGCAAATATAGGAAATCCATAATCATGTATGAAAATCAGAGTATACTAGAGAAATAATTCAAAGTATTTTATCAAAATCGTGTATGGTATGATATTCAGCGTGCTGTAAATATCTCATTAAGGAAGCAAGTGTCTTGGTTCCTAAGTTGTTAAACGCAAGACGCGTGTGCGTCATTGCGCAACCATCGTGGGATGCGCATATCTTATTCCAACGTCTTGAGAACAAGGTGTTTAACAAGGATGCGTGATCCGGTGTTGATGGGTTTGCAACCCTCTTACTCAACAAGTTAGTTAGTAGGTCAACTTATCCTTTTACCATCGTGGGTCTATTCATAGTGCATGCACGCCATCGTGGGCAAGAAATAAAAATCGTTAAAACATACAAGATATGGAGATAACAACTTAAAATGTGTCGTGAGTTAGCTAGAAACCATGGCGTTTTATTGATACTTGCAAGTTTTTGAGACATAAGAAAGAAAAGCATAAATATGAAAATAAAAGCGAATACATGAATATTTATTGAGCATCGAAAGTACGGAGCGTCGTGCGTTGTCTGCCGTAGCTATTCTCTCGGTAGCATCTCTTGAGGTTCTGCGATGTTCCATGTCTTGTGATGGTCACGACCATCTAAGCCTCGTAGCAGACGCGCCTTTGTGCCTATTGCAAATAACCTCATAAGGTCCTTCCCACTTTGGTCCGAGCTTACCGTATCTTCGCGTGGCTCGCCTCATTGGCACGGTAGACAAAGTCACCAGTCCGAATGAAACACGCGCACCTTGGCATCATAGTATCCTTTCATTTTGACTTGACTTTGCTTCCCGTATGGCTGCGCGTTCGCGTCTTTCTTCCAAAGAGATCCGTGTCGACACGTCTTTCATCATTGTTTGTTGTTACATTGATCTCGCGGTGCGGATAGTTGGCATGCCGATCTCGGTTGGTATACGACTTCATCCGTAGACTAGAGAGAAGGGGTGTCGTAATTGTTTCCGTTATCCGAGATGATTTCTCCATGTAATCCAAGGCGGCATCTATGTTGTCCCAGACAAAGCGTTTCACACAGTTGCCGGTAATTGTCGCCACCGCTTTTGCCTCGATCCACTTGGTGAAGTAGTCTATAGCTACTATGAGATACTTGAGACCACCGCCGCTATTGGAAAAGGACCGCAATATCAATGCCCCATTTGTGGAATGGCCATGGCGCCGTGATTGGCGTTAGCTCGTGATGTGGTTGGCGGGGACGGTGCATGAACTTGGCAATCATTGCACTTCCTTATTAAGTCCTGCGCATCTCGATGCATGGTTGTGATAGTATCCCGATCGCATGGCACGTGCTACAACGGACCGTGGTCCTGCGTGCATGCTACATGAACCTTCATGGATTTCTCGCAGACGTAATTTGCTTGTAGGGGCCGACGCAATGAGCCATGGTTGGAGGAAAGAACGTCGATGCAGTATGTTGTCTCGCATTCGAATCTGCGTTGTCGCCTGTATTACTCGCGAGCTTCGCCTGTTCTTGGGGTAATGTTCCTTTGCTTAGGAATTTCGTAATTGGTGTCATCCATGTAGGACCATCCTCCTCATGATGCATGAGACTTCCATCTCGATATTGATTTGCTTTTCGTTTTCCACCAAGATTGCTTTGATAAGTGTGCGAAGCTTGTCGAGGCGATCTTGCTCGTCGCCCCGCCTTGCGATTTTCTCCTCTAGGGACTTGCTTGATAGTAAATCTGTCAAAGCCTTTGATCGATGTCTTAGTCTTTCAAGATCTTGAATCATATTCTCTTCTTTGGCCACGTATTCACCCAACACATGGTTGGCTACCACGGGAGTCTACATTTGCTTCCAAGTTACGGACACCCATTCGAGCCGCAATGCGAGTCCGCGATTAGGGTCAGATTCGCCTCATTGTTTGTCGTGGTAAATTCAAACGCGATGCGTAAGTGAATTCCATTCCTCCGGGTTTGTGAGAATAAGGCCGACTCCCGATCCGTCCACGCATGAGGATCCGTCGTAAACAAAATCCATGGATCCGGTAGTTCCCGCTCTCTTGGTGCGGTACCTCATCGATGTCGCTTCGATGATGAAGTCTCGCGTAACTTGTCCTTTTATTGCGGCACGCGGTGCGTAAGAGATGTTGTGTTCGCCTAGTAAGACACTCCACTTCGGAGTCGCCCCGACGCATCGGGTTTGGAGATGATCCGCTTGATGGCTTGATCCGTGATTACCGCTATCAGATGCGCTGGAAGTACCGGGCGTAATCGCTGCGGCAAACACTAATGCCAAGACTAACTTCTCCATGGCACCGTAGTTCATCTCCGTCTTCTTGAGCGCTTTGTCGACAAAATAGATAGGGGTTTGCACCGAGTCCCTATTCGTGAGTAGCATCACACTACCGGCCCCATGAGTTGCCGATAAATACATGATCGCCTCTTCCCCGGTCGGGTGCAACGAGTGTTGGGGCGTTAGATCTTTGTTTGAGTGTAGTGAAGGCTTACGCCTCCGTTGTCCACCGGAAGTCACCCTTTTCATACACTTCTTGAGCGCTTTGAAAAGAGGCAATGACTTTTCTCACGACTTAGACAGAACACATTTAGACCGGCAAGTTTTCCGTTGAGGATTGGACTTCCTTGATGCGTGGTGAGGAAGTTCTATTACCGCCTTTGTCTTTCTCGGACAAGGTTTTATGTCGGGTTCTATCAAGTATCCTAGGAACATGCCTTGATGGCGTAGAAGGTGCATTTCGGGATTGACTTCATGTTGATCTCTCGTAGAGTCTTGAAAGTCTCGCTATGTCGCGCAAGCTCAACTTCAAGATGGCTTTTATGACCGTGTCATCCACATAGACTTCCGTGTTGCGCCCATTGTTTTCAAAGGCATTGTCTACTAACCGATAGGTGGCACCGATTCTTCAAGCCAAAGGGCATTTTGTGTAACGATAAACGCCTTGGCTTGTGGAAAAACTATTTTTCCTCGTCTTCCTTAGCCATCATGTCTCGGTGATATCCGCTTGTACGCGTCGAGAAAACACTTTAACGGATATCCGCACAAGGACTCTATTTTCCGGTCTATCTCGGTAATGGATAGCGCCCTGTGAGCATGCTTTGTTAAGGTCGGTGAAGTTCACGCACATTCGCCGCCTACCGTCGCTCTTTTTCACCATTCTTGGGTTAGAAAGCCCGATCGTGGTAGTAGACTTCACGCATAATTCCTGCTTTTACCAATTTTGTACCTCTGCCAGATTGCTCGCGCGCCGGGGCTTGGCCACGCTTCTTCCGGGCGTATCGGTGTGTATCCTTGTCGGTTCTCGGTTTATGCTCGTGATCGAGCGTGGTACTCGGTCATGTGTTTTGGCTCCCATGCGAAAATATCTCGTTCTTTTGTAGGAGCGCACACGGCCGCTTTGCCGTTGTCCGACAATGACCCTCGATTGTTATTTCTGCCGGGTAATCTGGGTGAATCGCGACCTTCAAGTTGGGGACTTTGGCCACGATCGCTGGGATCGGTGCCATTTCGCATGTAACCGTGTTACATTCTCTATTTGGTACCGTGGCATTGTAAAGAGTAACAACGCCCCTTCATCGGGAATTTAAGCATCCGTCTTGTTGTTGATGGCACCGCACGCATGGTCGATATCCGGGTCTCCAATGATGCCATTGTATGGCGAGGGGACTTGATCACCATGAAGTCCATCCGGGTTGTCGTAGAGTGCTGCGTTGCCAATCTTGACTAGTAATCTTGATTGCCCATGGGCCATATCTTTCACCGTGAAACCGGTGAGTCTTTGTCTTGACCGGTTTAGCGGCTACGTATTCGTGTCGTAGTCTTTTAAAACAATGCTCATACATGATATTTGCCGATGCCCCACCATCAATGTACATGCGGTGTATATCGTGACCACCCATGCCGATTTCAATGGTGAGTGGCTCGCTACTACGTTGTCCTTGATTAGAGTAGGAAAGAGATTTCACTTCTTGGAAAACTCTGGCCGACCTTCCGTCTAGTGATTCGTTGCCACGTCTGTATCATGTAGATTGTGTCGGCCTTATCTTTGAGTGTCTCCTTCTTGTTTCCATTCTTTTGTATATCTCTTCCTCTTAATGTTTTTGACCAAGTGGTCCGGTCTACCTTCCTTGACCATCTTGTCGATGAGTTGGCGCAGTTGGACACATTCGTTAGTGGTGTGACCCTTTTGCGGCGTGGTAGTCACAGTATCCATTCGGTCGCCGATCTTACGGTGTACGCATCTGCGGTGGTCTTGGGAAATTCGCGCCTTCACCGCGAGTATTTCCTTTGGGGTTTTGATCGTGAGTGTACTGTCATTATCTCTGTCTTTGCCGCCTCCTCATTGCGATAGTTCCTATTACGGTTATTACCTCGATTATTTGGATTGTCTCCTGTGTTGTTCACTGTGACCGGTAACTCGAATGGTTCTTTTGCTATCTGCCGCGGCGCTCTCCCTGGACAAAAGACCGAGAGCGCTTCATGAGTTCATCAAAGGTCTCGGGATCTTGTCGTTTAACCTCTTGATGAGTTACGGTTATTAATCCCATTCATGAAGCCGAGATCTTTAAGACTTGAGGACATGCTTTAACTTGCATGCATTCATCTTTAAAGCGTTCCATGAATGCGCTCGTAGATTCTCCCAGTTACGCTTTACCTGGCGAGTTCGACAGATTTTTAGCGCACTTTTTCCGTTGAGTAAAATTTAGGCGAACGTCTTTTCAACTCTTCAAAACCATTTATGCTCCTTCGTGGAGTTTGTTGAACCGATTCGCGCGCTTCCCACCAAAGTGTGGAATTAAACATGTGGCACCACACCGGTTGTGGCCGATTCTCGATGGCGCGGTGATTCAAAGATTTTAGGTGATCGTCGGGATCACTGCTCCATCATAGGTCTTGACATTTGTAGGCATGTGCCCTTCTTGTTCTCGGAGAAATCACTAATGCGTCGGTGAAGGCATCCACTTTCGGACGGCGCCATGGAGAGACATGTCTTCCTCTTGGCTATCGCGTCATTTCTAGACTTCCAATGTCTGTGTCGCTATCCTCGTTGTCCAGGAATTGTCGGAAGATGAATTTTCCTTCTACGGCGTTTCGCCATTGTCCTCGTAGTCGACTTGTAGTGCGGATCCGAGGGCTTTCACTGGGAATGCCGCCCCTAGTCCATCACGTGCTTTACGGCTACCCAATCTAGCGTGAGACACCGAGTGCGCCGTTCTTCTATCACTATCACTCAAGTCTTGCGAGTGAGATGTCTCATCATCCTCATTCTCCTCCCGATTCATTGAATCTTGGGGTCGGCAGCTATCTCTCCCGCTTTTCTTTCGATGGCGCGGTGGGAGGTTCGTATTCAGAATCGAATTTGAGTCGGGCTTTCAAGTTCGACCGATCTCTTCTTTCTTCCTCTGCATGAGGCGGTTAATGTTTCGTAGTTCGGGATACGAAAACTTCGGTGTTAGCTACAGTGCGACCCCCCGAGAGCAAGTATGTTTGCTTCTATCACTACATCCTTATTTCGATCGGTGCCTCTGGTGCCTTTGTTGGGCGGGTTCAAAGACCGTTGGAAGGAGTAGTAAAGGCTGTCATGGTGGGTCTACTCCGCTTATGGTGGTTGTAGTGGCTTGGGTTGTTCCCGAATGCGGTTCCACTGTGGGGAGATCAAGTCTGGCCCGATCCCTTATTTTTAGCGGCTAGTTGTCCCAGGAGGGTCGCAGGGTTAGCCCACTTTGCGACTTCTTCCCCATGAGGTCCGATCGCGATCGGCGACACCGTGCTTTGTCATTCTAGTGTTGGTTCTTAGTGTAGGGTCCCCGGATGGCGCCACTTGTTGATACAAAAGTTGGACGCCTAGTTTGGAGCTCGGTTCTCGTACCAATTGAGAATTGCCGCTTGAGACTGCGCACTAAGAGACAAGAAACACCGTTAGGCTTACGTGGGATTGTCTCCCACGATTATCCTCCGGCGTGAGTGAGTAATCGGTTTAGGGTTTAAGGAGTTTTAGGGTTATGAGATCGCACCTTAAGCGAGAGATATGATTCCTTTATATACGCACGGAATCCTTGTTGGTTCGTGTTCCCCAACCTTCGGCGTATCCGCCTAAGTCGGTTGGGAATGATTATCTTCTTATTTTAGAAGATATCGGATATCTATTAAGTAAATAGATTTAGGCTTGGGCTTTCGTGAGCCCAAACGCTTATTGGTATTGGCCCGCCTGCATGCGGGCTTTGTAAGTATTGGGTTGTAATCGGGTTTATGACCGACTCGGACTATACGTCATCGATATTGGTGTGATTTGGTGGTGACGTGGTTGTGTGGTGGTGGTGTTATAAAAAAAACTTTGGTAGTGCGGTGGTGGTGCTGACAACGGCGGTGGGTTTGTTTGGTGGTTACGTGGTTGTGGTGACAGGGATGGTGACTGATTCGGTGGTGACGATGTTGTTAAGTGGTGGTGACATGACTGTGTGGTGGTGGTGAACTCTCTGGTGGCGGCGGTGGTGGCGTGGTTGGTGGTTGTGTGGTAGTGCTGACGGTGGGGTGACGTAGTTGGTGATTATGTCGTAGTCGTGTAGACCAGGCACATTCATGATCCTACGCGGCACGTTAGGGTTTTGTTTGGTTTTTATTTGATCCATACACGTGTACATCGGGTACACCAAGTATACCCATATGCGATCACCATGACCATTTTTGTGAACCCATTAATTCTTGCTCTTTGCAAGATACACCTTCGTATATATGGGGCTTGGGGTAATTTTCGCATTTTAATTAAATGAAGAAGAGAAAGAAAAATATAATAAAATAGTATATTATGCATGTTATAAATGAATATAATTTAAAATTTTAAAATGTTATTATGGTTAAATAAAAATAAAATAAAATATGACTCGTTGAGATAAAAACTAGATCACCTAAAATGAATACTATGATAAAAGTTGACAAGCTTAATTAGATTAGCAAAAAAAAGAAATATATTTGGGGCTCATCCCTATTTGTGAGACCTACCAAAACATACCAAACAACAATTTTTTTCCATCAATCCCAAATCCTATTCTTATCCCTTAAACCAAACACACCCATATTGTTTACGATAAATGGCACGAGTCCAATTTTAAGCATCAATGAATAAGAGATTGAAACCATCAACAACATGTAAATACTCATTCTTCTCAATTGTAGCATTTATCAGATATTTGTATACCAATTTTGAATATTTAGACAGCCGAAAGATTTTTATACCAATTTTGAATATTAAAACATTGAGAGGTACAACATAATATTAACAAGTATTAAGGGCTCGTTTGCTTTATAGGTGGGTTTAAGATTAAGATTTGGATTTGGATTTAAATTTGGATTATGATTTGGAATCAGATTTAATGTAAGAGAGTAGAAAATAATATTTAATATTATTAATTACTCTATATAATAATTTTAGAGTAAAAAAATATTATTATTTAAAATAAATGTAAAAAGAGATGAGTTGTGTAGTACATATGGCCCACAAAAATTACTAATACCTACTAAATCCCACCAAGTTACATATCTTTCAATCTATCATAGTTGAATCCATTTCTCATCTCAAAAAATACAACAAAACAAATGTTTATAGTCACATCAAATGAAAACTCATACTAAAGGTGCATACCAAACACACCCTAAATGTATGCGCTTTGGAGCGGTGTATTATTTAATCAGTATAATCATTTAATTATTTTGATTTCTTTGCATCAAAACAATTGCATATATCTATATAATTTAATTTTCATGCGTTTCATATACTAAATTGTATAACGCAATTCATATTATTTACTAATTATCATCCATATCATTTACTAATTATCGTCTATATCATTCAAACATTGTATTCATTTTGACCTACTACAGAAAAAAGTAAGCAAAATATGATAAAAGAGTACGTAAGTCGAAAGTATTAAAACGTTGGTCTCATTTTATTCAAAATTTATTATCAAAAAATTAACAGCTGGTCTTAAAATTTTATTCACTATTTAAAGACGCTAAACTGTCAAACATTTATTATATACTTGATAAATAAAGTTGTTGTATAAAAATTGGAAAAAGTAATAGTTTAAGATATATATATATATATATATATATATATATATATATATATATATATATATGCATTTGACATTAATGCCAATGCCAATCTCCACCTCAATGCCACATAAGCATTTGTTGTCCAACTAAGCAATTTTAAATAATACTATTTATTTTCGGATTTTAATAATTATTTTAGAAATTTTTGGATTTTATTAAATATTTTGAAAATTATTTATAAAAGGAGCTTTGCAAGGATTGAACCTTGGTCATTTGGATAAATAACGTGTGTTTACCACTTAGACAACAAGTTATTTTGATAATTATCTTGCATATTATAATCTATAAATGACTATTGTGTTTGTGTTTTGATTTTTACTTAAAATAAGAATATGATATACGTAAAAATAAAAACCAGAGTTCATAATATCATGTTTTCTTAAAACCCTAATATCATGTTTTCTTCTAATCCCTAAAACACATCTACATAAAAAAATTCATCAACCAATCATGGTGGCTAAGGTATATATGATTGTTCATTATGTATGTTGTTTCTTTAATTTTCGTACAATTTTATGTTCTTTTATTATCGGTAAAACTTTGTTCGTATCATGGTTGTATAATAATCTAACTTGTGCATCGATTATCGGTTTTGTTGCAGCTTTAAGTTTTTTCCGTACTTGCGCCAATCAAAGTTTTCTTGATGTTAGGCCTAGAAGCGGAGGTGAGTCCATGGATAGATAGTAGAGTCCTAACGGTGTCCCTTAATAAGGGTTCTAGATACCACATCTTCTGTCATAAGGGTAAATCAACATATTTATGCACAACTACATATCTACCTTGGTATGTACATCTAAAATTTATCATAAGTGATTTAAATCTTTTTACATGTTTCAAGGTTGCATGAATTTAGGGCAAGACTCACTACATGCCTCTCTTGAAGACCCTATGTTCCATCTAATTAGATTTTAAGAGACAAATATGAGGTCAAAATAGATATGGTTATAGGTTTAAGCAATTTTTTTCCCGAACCTAATATTATCAGTGTATGTACTTCCTCAGTATTGTGCCATGGGGCTTGGCTAGGTTGGATTGGATTTTGGGCTTGCTTCCACCTTTGTTTGAAGAGTAACTTATGGTTCATTTATCTTTTATTTGTTTCTGGTCAAGGATCACAAAGTGCACAACTCACTTTTTGTCATTTGTGCAGGGCTGTCCTAAACCTATTTTCACAGAAATATGAGTACAGCGGTGGATAAATTTCAGGTACACAGGCATTTTTATTCCCTGCACGACCTATCTAGACCATTATGTTCCTTATTGCCATGTTGGCTGCTGCTCAAAAATAATGTTTGTTTACAGAATCCATATTAGTTTGGGTTTGGGAGTTCCCACTATACTCATCATTGATGGATTTTTTGTTATATTGATTACATGTGGGTTTCGATTCTCATCGGTAGGTCCCATTACCACCAGTTGGCTTCTCAACCAGTAGCTTCGATGAAGAAAATCAAAAAGATATTACACCCCGCTCCTCCAACTTCAATGGAACATCCACCTCTTGCTGTTTTTGTTAATGGTTAGTTGTAAATAACTTATCCTATACAAGCGTTTTTTTTTTCTTTTTTCAAACTGTTGTTATTCTTGCTGATGTTGGCGCCACGTCGTCTTGCTGATGTTGGTCCCACGATGGCTTGCTGATGCTGGTGTTATTACCATAGTAATCTGGTTATTTTTATAAGGTTATTGTCGATTAAGTTTGGTTACAAATAGTATCGTATTAAAATGAGTTTAACAACTATGTTATTACCATGGCAATCTGATTATTTGAATAAGGTTATTTAAGTCTTATTTTAGATGTAATATGTTGTGTTTTGTCATTTAACTGAAAGTGTATAATGTGTAGTTGTTATAGTGGGTCATTCAATGATATATGGCCAGCTAATATGCCATAGTATTATATGAAAAAGAACTCTCTTGATGATCCATTTTAACTGTCTGTAAGAAAAAGATTTCTTATTTCTAATCCATCAAGTAAAAACATTTATGACACGTTAAGTTATTTGTATTTTCTGCCCATTGTGCTACATACTACGGGTTTAGAACTCTCATTCATTCAATTTCCTTACAGGACAATGGCAAATGACATCAACTCAGACACTCATATCTACATCAATCCCAGAATTTGACGAGGCTCGAGCAATGAAAGCAGAGTAAAATTCTTTTTCTGTTATATTTGTTGACTAACAAATTACCTATACATGTATTTTTACAATTAATTAATTGAATTTCCCAGGTTCATAATGAGATACATTGTTAATCCTGTACTGAAGATGCAGTACATAAAATGTAAGAATTTTGAAGAAGAAATGCATAGGAACATGTTTATGTTGACCTTCAGGTATCCCTACTTTCTTATTAAGTATTTACCGCCCTTATATTGGTAAATGATAAAAGGGGTGTTATTATGAGACTGGATGCTCGAACTATTGATACCAACAACAATGTGATTTGCTTACTACTATGATACATGTGCCATTTAAATATTGTACTTACGTTCTCATCAGGCATGCCTACTTTAAAAGTGAATATGATAGTGAAAAGCGCTTAGAGCAAACACGAGTCTTTTTTTGTTACCATTTTTGTAAGAGTACGCTCTGGACAATGTATATTATATCCTTTTTGATTGGCTGCCAACAGAATTCTGCTCTGTGTTTGATCCAAACGTCACTTTTCTTGCAGGATTTATGTGCAATTTGCACCGACTTCATTATATCTGAGCTCTGGACTACAAACTTCTTAGCATATCAGGTTTGAGAGTAATGCTTCTTACTGTTATTCTATAATATTAGTATCTTTCATTGCTTAGCATTTCCATGTTTCCTTTGGTTCAAACTATTCCGATAATTACGTTTACTTATAGCTGCAATAAAGTGTCGCATGGTGAGATAAGATTTTTCTGATTACTATTTTTTAACTTGAATTGAGATACTTACTGTTTTTCATAAAAAAGATGTCATTTACTGGTCACTTTTATGTGTAAATACATATGTAGATCTGAAATCCAAACCTTATGACTCTTAAGCAAAAAGAGCGAAGAAGAGATCTTTGTTAAACTGGTATATATGTTGTTAAACTAAGAACTAAGGACATATACAACACTGAAGATATGTTTAGTGTATGCATGTCTGATTTTTTTTTACAAACAGGGTACTGATAAGGACAAAAAGAAAGAGGCTGCTGACGAGGAAGAAAAGGCGAAAATGGTGAGTATTTAATGTAGTAGTGACGCAACAATTTTATTTGTGCCTCAAGATTTTTCTACTATGATTAGAGTATTAAAATCTCAATATGATTTTAATCATAAAAATGCAATTTAGAACACTAATAGCACTTGAATTTGGTCCATTTTCATTTTTGCTTAATTTTTTTGTTCTTCAAAAATTTGACGCCTTGGAAGTTAAATATAAACTTAACTAGATGAATGGGTTGACACTGATTTCCTTGCAATAATGTATGATGTTTAATACTTACGTCTCATGGTAGTTAAACAATTCAGAGAAAGATACATAAGTACACATTCACTGCTGCAACTGCTTAGGTTAAACATAAGTTTAGATTTTTTTTTAACAGTAAGTGTGTCAAGACTTGCGTTTCTTAAGTGAATATTTGGTGTTTAAGCATCAGAAACAGTATTAGATAGTTTAAACTTTAAACAAAAAGATTTAAGTTGAGGATAGTAGTTGCTTTACATGCTCAATATAAATTAGTTTTTGTACAAATGTTGCAACATATTCGCTCTTTTTTTAAATTTTAAGTGATTTGGCCCTAAAAGATCAGAAGATCCGAAAAAATAATGACATATTATATTATACTCTTAAAGATATGCCACACCAAATATGTACAACATCCACATGCATGTCAAGAAACTGATCAATGTTAATCAACTCTTAGCATACTGCGATACATATTATAGTGCAATGACGACTGCTTATGGTCAGCCTATGGTAAGATATGTGATCTCAAATATCTTTGAAATCTATGTATGCGTAGTTTTTAAATCAAATATCTTGGGGCACCTTCAGCCTGTTTCCTTGTGAGCTATTTTGTATGATAATTGACCCGTTAGAGTAATCGACTCATTTAAAAGTTGATGGGTTGAAAATTTCTCCGTGAGACTATTGTGTTTTGATCTTCTTTCTTAAACGCTAATATACCATTTATGTCTTGAAGGTCAAAATCAAACTCAAAGGGCATTCCAAAAGAATCACTGGTCTTGTGTTTTCCCATGTGCTTAATGTTTTAGTCTCATCCGGGTCAGATGCTCAGGTTACTACACTGAATGACACCACGTAATCTTTAGTACTTGCTATTAATATTCTTTCGCACGCATATTTTAGTTTGTTGATTGTATTTTTCCTTCTTACAGCTTTGTGTATGGAGCTCCGATGGATGGGAGAAGAAAAAAGCAAGATACTTGCAACTTCCACAAGGAAGAGCACCTACAGCTCAGTCTGACACCGTGTGCAGTTTCATCATGATCAGATCCATTTCCTTGTCGTAATGATGACCTGTATCACTATTGCAATACCGTATATAGCAGCAAAGCTGAAACTCACAAAGATGTCGATAGCTATGGCGAAAATAGGAATGATGATAGATTTTTATCCCAATGCAAGGCCAAAGATAATGTTTGTTGCGGCTCCATTTCTGCAAGAATCAGCAACATCTTGCACGAGGATGCATTAAAGAGAAAAGGAATGAATTCATCATCATGTCTCTTTCACTTTGGAAAAAAGTGTATGTATACATTGCTCCTGGCAGGTATTTATATCCCTCATTGTTGCTAGGTGACGGGATATTATTATTTTTAACATTTATTTGGCCTGCCACTATTGTTTGTTGGTGTTCTGTTTATAATTTTTGTTTGTTATTTCAGTATTTGTGTTTTTGTGTTCATATCTATGATAAATTTTGTCAATAAAAGTTCATTAGTTTGTAGAAGCTTATTGTTCTTATTTTCTGTGAGATTGCAAATTATATTTCACTATTTTTAACATGCTATGTACAGCTGTTAGTTATTAATATTGAACATTGATGTTATCACCTTAATTTCTTTGGGGCTTTGTTGTTGCTAATATACATAAATATATACCCACAAATTACTAATAGTATAAACGAGGAAGCAAAGCGAAGCAACAGAAACGAATCAAATAGAAGGGTTTATCTTCCTTTTATTTCTTGGGTATAATTCGCATAAATGAAATATTCTACGATGTCAATGGAATTACACATAAAGGTGAAGTGTACATCCCTATTTCATATAATATTTAATCAGTAAATCACTACAATAATGATTCTTTTAAAGATTAAAAGAAAAGCAATATGTAACTTTTGAGGATGCCTCGGGGATTGGGTTTTGTTGGTGTTGTATGGAATTCATATGGGTTCAACTTATGATTTTAGATCTTTTAAGAGTAGTCATGGTTTTTATTGTTGATCTCTACCCTGTAGTTTTGTATGTTTCACTGCAGCCCCAAAAAGATTATAAGATAGAAGCTCTTTAGAAAGTGTCTACAAAAGGTTTTGATACAATGAGAAATGCCTTTATGTCCTCCTAGAGGTTGCTTATGCTTCCATTAGTTCTAAATGGTTGCTTAAGTTAACCTCTGCTCTATCTACACGGAGAGAGGATCGTCTACGCGAAGTATTATGGACGATCATTTGCAGCCACTTTCAGATGCACGTAGCTTAGGCCATTTGGAAATATGCAAACTTCTTGAGGAGCATGGAGGAATTGAACTGGTAATTTACCTCTTTGAACACATACTCTCTACCTTTGTGTCAAACCTATACCTTTCAAGTTAAAAATAAACACTGATTTCGAAAAGATAGATTAATGGGCTAACTGATATAACAACACATTTAAGATTTTCTATTGGGTTTCTGATTTATTGGCTTATCTGCTTATTGCGTTTCTTAGAGACCATAAGTACTTTTGGGTATTCGGATGGTAACTTCTAATCTGCTTATAGCAAGGTTGGTAGGTGTGTATCTCGGGATCAAATAAGCTAATTGCAATACACAAGTATTGAAGGATTAAAAGGTGCTTGATTTAATTGGAAAATGACTATTTGATATACCTCATCTAGCTAAACTGTATCATTCTACACGTCTTACTCGATTCTCAAACTCCATATTACCAAATACAATACACATAAGTTCAGATTCAAGAAGCATTACTTATCGGTTAAGTAAATAATAAATTTTATTTTTTCAATTATATTATATATCCAATAAAATGTTGATACCACATTTCTTTCAGTTGAAAATACGTCACAAGGCCTAACTGAGGTATTTTTTCCCTTCATACTTTCCTCATTTGCTGAACTTCTAAAATTACTCTGCAATGACACTTATGTGGGACTATTGTATACAGGTGACAAAACAGATTCAAGTTGTTAATGAGGTTTACAACCTGCACAATCTTCCAGAATTTTACAAGGTTAGTGGTCATTAAGACATATTTCAAGGCTTGCTAATGCTTTTTAAGCTTCTAATTTAACTTTTACAAGCTTCTAATTTACTGTTTACATCACATATTTAATGCTCTTTAAGCTTTTTAAATATTCAAGTCAAAGAAACTACTTTTTCGCTCAAAAATGATATTGTATAGTTTTTGAAGGAACTGGTATAATGAGCCACAAAAGTATAACATTTGCATTAAAGTGAGTGAATAAACTTGGCCTTAAAAGTCTTTGTTGTACTGCTTTTTCGGAAAAGAGGGGTAAACTGCTTCTGTTTGTTGTACATGTCATCTATTTAAACAAAGTTCTGTAACAGGATCCTCGGCCTCATATATCCATAGCATGGCCGGTAGGGCACATCAGTCAATCTCTTAAAAGAGCAGTAAAAGGAGAAATTAAGAAATATATCAATGTTGGAGGATCATCAACGAGATGTATGTTTACCTGCAAATTCAGTAGCATAGTGTGTAAAGTTGGAAATAAAACCTATAATATATACTAATGGCTGTTTAGCATTATTGATTTAAAAGTGTTCATTTTAGAGTAACTTAAGCATAGGAACAGTTTTAGCAAACATCTTTGGAGTTTATTTTTATACTTAATTGTCGTTATCCTTTTCAAGAGGATACACAAAAATAACCTGGTTACATTTCAGGAGGAAAAGAAGGGCAACCGCGGATTTGTCATGGGAAACAGGAGTGACAATGTTTTACTGTTCCTTTGTTTGCCCATGATACGGAAATTGAGCACGTGAGTATGTGACATCAGCCAAAGTCTGAGCTAGAGGTAAATG
Source organism: Chrysanthemum lavandulifolium (assembly GCA_022545495.1). Lineage (NCBI taxonomy): Eukaryota > Viridiplantae > Streptophyta > Magnoliopsida > Asterales > Asteraceae > Chrysanthemum > Chrysanthemum lavandulifolium. Next base: position 209,345,724 of record CM040240.1, read on the forward strand.
AGATTTCTTTCTTAATGCATTCTATTTACTTATGATTATTATGCATTCAAAAGAAACTACTATAACTTTTGATTCATTTGACCCGTTACCCTTTAAACTTAATATTTAAATTAGAACCATTTGAGATAATTGTTAAGTGCATGGATTGAAATTTTCACCTCTATGTCCATTCTTATACTGGTATTTTTATTGGTCGCTCTTTGAGATTCTCCCGAGTTGACTCAAAATAAGAAGATCCAAAATTTGGATTTAAAGTACAATAATAGCGGGCACTTCCAGCAATCCTGTCCAAACAGCTGCTTTCACAAACGAAATGCCACATGCATCAGCACACCAACAGAAGAACATAGTGAGTAGGTACAAGTCTCTGCTCCTAGCTAAAGCTATGTATAAACTATTTGAAGATAAAAAAGAATATTGAAGGCTCGAGTGCCAAAAACAAAGCAACAGGACTAGCAACAACGATCGGGCTCTGTAACATAGCTTCTGTGTATATAGCAAGTTTTGTACCAGGTAATCGCATGCACAGGGCGAATCATGTCGTAGTATAATGAATAGCAATCATGTATAAAAGAATCTATGTATGCAGTAACAATATGCTTTTAACTTTTGTTAAAGGCACGCTCAATCTTTAAACATATCTGTTGTGCCTACTAATGTGTATATCTAAACTTACTTTTGCTATAAAATATGATGTGTAATACGATACCTGAATTTCGTTATCACAATTATTTTCACATATGTGAGCAGTTATCTGACCAATGTCTTTATATATCCAACGCATTAGTAATGTGTGTATATGTATACAAGAACAATGCTAAAAGAATCTATGCTACAAAGTACTATGGTTCGGCAGCCTGTATCTGAACAGGATATGGCTTGACACATAATGTCTACTGAATTGCACTCGCTTGAATTGGTAAGTAAATTAGCCACTTTAGTTACCTAACACTACGATAACAACAACTACACTACATATACCATCCCAATTGATACAACACAAAAAATGTCTACTAATGTGTATATCTCCTTTCACTCGATTGACGGTAAAAAAGATACACGCCAAAGATAGGATGATATTAGTTGATGACTACATGCATCGGCTTGAAGAGTGAATTTATCACTAAAAAAAAAAGGGGCTATAGTGACGAGAATTTAATGACGACATATATTTTTTGTCACTAAAAATACAATTTAGTTACGATATAAAATTGTCGTCACTATATCTCGTCACTTGCACTATATTTAGTGACGAAGTAATAAGTTGTCATTAACATACATGTTAGTGACGAAATATCGGTCACTAAGTCAAGTACTTATCGTCACCGTGTAACTCATTTCTGGTTACGGTGCTTAGTCACGAAGTTTTCGTCACTACTTTTTGGATTGATAGCCACGAAACTATTCGTCACTCGAACAAATACATATTCTTATTTTGCTATCCAACACTTAAAAACACATGGACTTAAATTGACAAAATGTCTAAATATTTAAAAACCATTAAATAAACAGGATATTATCATTCTTTCTTCATTTCTCCTTTTCCCTCATTTTCATAAGCAAACACTGGAACACACAATGAAAATTGCACCATAAAAATCACTCAATTCTTCACATTTTCACACACTAAAAACACACACTAGCACTATTCCGCCATGGCTGACATCTTCCGAATCTCATTTTCACTATTTTGCCCTAATTTTTTCGGAGGTTATATCTAATCCCTAATTATTAAGAGCTAATTTCATTTAATTAGTTTGATATTATGTTAGTTGCCTGAAATTTTGTGTATTCATTGAATAATTCGTTTGTATTTGTGTTAAATTTACTTGTTTGATTGTTGATTTGATTGCGTATTAGTCAATAAACTTTAGGTTTAAAGGATCAGTTCGGATCGACTCTATTTAAACCGACATCGCTGATTTGAGTTCGAAAAGTTTAGGTTTAGCGAATTATTTTTGACTTAAATTTGATGAGGTTTCCTGGATCATTGGCTACTAAATCATCGCATACCAAGTGTTTGATGAAATGTTTAGCAAAATTAATAGGAATGGCATTTTGTTGAAGATAATTTGGTAGCTTGTTACAATAGGACTAGCATTTTGTTGTAGATAATTCGGTAGCTTGCCTAGTTTCTTTAGCGCAATGGCTGATTCGGTAGCTCTTTGATGAAGGATATCATGCTCGGATGCTAATCATAAAATGATTGAGGCTATAAGGTACCTGGAGTTTGTTTTTCTTGTCCATGAGCAGTATACAAAGTTAAGATTTTTATCACTTTGCAGGGCTCAAGTTGATTAGGACTAGTAATGCTAAGAATTTAGATAATAATGTGAATGATAGCCTAACAAGTGATAAAATGGCTAATGTTGTTGATATAAATGCTATGCAACAGACTGTTAGTAATGGCATGAATGAAAATAGAGGTATAGGAGTTAGATCTTTTGCCAGTACTGTTAGTTCTGTTCTGCATGAAATTGATAACAAACTTAGTCTAATTTCAACTGAGATTGAAGATGGTAGAGAGGTGGTAATATGTGAGGATGAACTAGTTATTGAGGGAAGTAAGAAACGGTTGATGACCCTCTGTAGATACTAGTGTGGTCCATTGTTTTCTGTTTTTGGGGATCTTACAGTAAAGTTGCTTAAACGTAAGAAAATATGAATTTTCCACCAAACGCCGTCAAAAGAGATTTATTACTGCAACTTCCAGCCACAAAAACTAGTAAACAAAGCTATTAACATAAGGGTATATTAATCTTAACATTCCTCTGCAAGTTAGCGCATATAACAAGAGTCCCTAAGAATTGGTTTTCTACTAGTTAGTCAAAATCAAGTAATCTTAGGTAAGTCAATTACTCACACTGCATATATTCTAACAGTTTTACATGCCGTAAGACCCTACCTTAAGCTTGTACATGCTCAACTTGTGACAAAAGTAACTAAGTCTAATCCGATTTGAAGCCATTGTGAACTAATCAGCCACTTAATCTCTTGTCTTGATCAGGGGACAACATTTTTCATGACTGAACGAGATCGTCTTGAAGTCGTGGACTTCTGCCTCAAATATCATGACTGAGCAACAACAAATTGATCGCTTTAGTAAGTTAAAGCTTCATTTATCTTTCTTATTACCAAACAAATATGATAAGGATTCCGCAACAAGGTGTTTTTTTTAATGCATTTAAGATATAATATAATCAGTCACCTATTCATAACTTGTTAACTATGAAGTATACCGTGTTCATTTTGCATCATTATTGCATGGATTATCAATAGCGAAAATCAAGTCATACATTTGTTTATTATGTGAAGTGTACCTTGAAAATAGTCTATATCAAAATTACAGAAGCAGACCTCAAGAAGCTTGAGGCAAATATTAGCCATTCAGATACACTCGCTTTGGCCAAGTGGCGAATACTTAATAGGCTACACCGCTACACGATAGAAATGAAACAATGTACTATAAGGTGAATTACCTAACTCTAATTTCTTCTATACTATATATATCATTTAATGAAATATATAAATGTTCACATAAACATTATATCAATGTTATGGCAGATCCTAACTGGGGAAACAGAGGAGTATGCCCCTATAGTATACACTCCAACAGTAGGACTTGTTTGCCAAAAATACAGTGGATTGTTTAGAAGACCGAGAGGGATGTATTTCAGTGCTGCTGATCATGGCGAAATGATGTCAATGGTTTATAATTGGCCTGCTGATTAGGTCTGTTACTTATGGACGACGTGATTACTTTTTAAGATTATAACTTTTTTGCACAGGTTGATATGATTGTTGTTACTGATGGAAGCAGAATACTAGGTCTTGGTGATTTAGGAGTTCAAGGGATCGGGATTTCAATAGGGAAGTTAGATTTATATGTTGCTGCAGCTGGAATAAATCCTCAACGGGTAATTGTTGCACATTATCTGTTTCAATACTTGTTTAACTTATATTTCTTTCTAAGCCGGGGAACTTCAGGAATCAAGCAAGAAGATTGTGGCTCGTTTATTTGCTGGACAGGTAAGAATCACATAAAAGGTATGTGAGTATGTCTGTCCTGGACTCTCAGCTGACTGAATTTTTGGTGTTTTTTGTGTTTTGCAGGCTTCTTTGGTGGAGGTAGCCAAAGAAGAAGCAAATTCAATAAGCAGTATAATTGCACAGGCAAGCAAGTAAGCTTGTGCTTACTCCTGCCATACCTTTTATGTATCTCTCTCTGCTGATCAAATGGCAGATATTAGATATATGTATTTTGGGTTAGGCTTAAAATAGTTTTGACTTGCAGCTTAGACAAAAAATCCTAAATTAGCGTGAGAAAATGCTTGAAAAAATTGATATACATACAGATTATGATTAGAAATTCAGGAATCTTATAGCAATTTATATGCTAAGACCAGAAAGATGGTAGGATACAGATTAGTGTACTTTTGTGTTGCATTGTAGTGGCCTTCCTTCAAAAATCCCTTGCTGTGGGAGCTACGGGTCTGTTTTGTTTTGAAGGAATTCTCAGATATAGAAGACATCCCAGTAGTTGATTTGAACTCAACTGTTAGGGTGTTAGATCATACTTTGGGTCTACATTAGTCGCGAAGGAACGTTTAGCAAAAGGACTTTGATCCTCTTCGTTGTTTCCGTTATTACCTCTACGCTAACAATTGGTTATAAGATCATCAAAGTAGTTGCGAGCCTTTACTTTCATTTCAGTTTGCTTGTTAGCTCAAATGTGTTTCGATACTTAAACTGCTTGAACTAAGACGATGCAATGGTCTCGTTGAGATTTCCTGGATAATATAACTGATGTGCTTTGAAATTTTATTTTTATGCAGGGACTGAGGATTATGATATGACCAAAGATTAAGAAGATTATGACAAGGCTCGAGATGATGTTTAGTTGAAGTTTGGATGGAGGAGGATACTATCCTTACATGTAGAAGTTTAATGCATGATATACTTGTAGTAACAGTTTACCACTTGAGGATTCTCTTAAAGGAACATTGATTATCTCTTTATAACTTTTTTGTTGGAAGTATATGATACAAACTGAATAATTCTTGGACATAAACTGATATTTCGGCTATGTTATGGATCAAGTAATTTCTTAGTATTGACCAAACGAATGTCTTTTTGCATTTTCAGTCTGTAAATACCCATATTTACAATTGTAGGTACCGCATTATCGGGATATAGGATTTTGGAAAGTGACGAAGTATTTCGTCACTATTGGACGTTAAGTTCACCCAAAAAATGACGCCTTTCTTTCGTCACTAATTCCAGCAAATAGTGACGACTTTAGCCACTTTAGTGATGAAATTAAGTGACGAAATGGGTTGTCACACACCCATAAGTGACGACATTAGCTCGTCACTAAATTTAGTGTCAAATTCTGATTTCGTCACTATTAACTTAGTGACGGAGCTATAGTGACGACCTTGATTTTCGTGACTAAGTTGGTTTAGTGACGAATTTTCCACTATTGGTGACGATTTTTCACTCGTAACTAAAGCCCTTTTTTCTTGTAGTGTATCTGACTTTGCAATGTTATAGTCCGTGAAATCGAACCCAAATATCGTATTGTTAAAAACCCACTCATATTTTAGAAAAACATTTTGTTAAAAATTTTCTTCATGATTTCAATAGTTTGATGCGTAGATTCAACTTCGTGCCCTCAAGACTATAAGCGATTTGGAAGTAGAGCCAATGAGTCATTTTGGTATGTCTTTATTCAGTTACTAACTACATGTGAACCAACCCAAATAAAGTGAAAGCAGTTGAGATAGAGGAATGCATTTTAGAAATTCAATACAATGAAGAAGAAACGGAATTCACGGGCTACTTTCTTAGAAAGCTATTCATGGAGTTTATGAAGAGGGTATCGGAGAGATATGATAAAATTATTCAACAAGGATCCAGACCCTAAGAACGCAATTGAGGGTACAGAAGAAAGGTATGATAGACTCATCCCTTTATATCAAAATCTTTATTTGATGTTGTAGTATTGTATATATGATGAATGAATCAAAGATTTTTGCCGCAATGCCACGAGCTGCTTTTGTGTTTCCCCTTTATGCTATCGCTAATTTCAAGCATATAGGTCGCCCGTTTCATCAAAGACCACAATTAAACGCAAGGTAATTACTATGATTTCCATCCATGTGTGCATTAAGTTTCTCTTAGATTTATAGGATATAATTCGATTTTGACCGAGTTAAAATGATGTTGTAATACAGATATAACTCATTTATGCAGATTAGGTCGTTTTAAAAAGTTCAATTTTACGCATGTCAAAGCCTCTATTTACTTCTACAGTGCCAATTCTTTATCTTTAGGTATAGACTGAAATTATTTAATGTAAACTTGCAGGGGTGATGATTGGACTGGATCTTGCATAGAACTTGCATTCACCTTTCGGTAATTGGTTCCCAGGGTCAAAACCACAGCTTGCCCAGGCTAAGAATAAAATCATGAAGGTATCGGACAATCTTTTCATTTTGATATTTTGGTTGCTTTGGTATTCAGTAGTTTGTTTGTGGTTCAGTTTTAATTATGGAACGCTTATAATATTTCTTTTCTCTCCAGTCAAATCCAACTCTATATGATTTGAGGGAGCGATACTGAAAGGGTTGTAATTCTATTCTTCTAAGCCAACCGAACCTCGTCATTCCTCGTAACTATGGAGAAATATTCGAATCGATTATATGGGTTGTTGATGATACAAATGTGTAACGTGTGACCATTCACAAGAAATTTGAAGGAAATCTTACAACAAAGCCGATCAATGGTGCTATATTCATTTGCAACTCCGTACATGACATCTCTTTTAAAGGTTTGTCTTTTTGTAACATTCAAAGAATGGGCATATATCTAAAATGTTATATTACACGTTATTCATACAAGTGTGTGGGTGGCAAAAGCGTCTTCATAAGCTCACGAGTGGAAGAGAGACACGGCAACGGGTCATGCGGGCACGACCAAAATGGGTGCGGGCTTAAGCGGTTAGTGGCTTAAATGGGCACGGCCAAAACAAGCACATGTTATACGAATCGTTTTTAACTCAAACCTAACAGCTCATTTATATTTAAACAATTAAATATATTTTATCTGTATGTTTTCATTAAAAACAAGTGTAATGTACTCCAATTGAGAGAAAAACATGTGCCCATTATTGCCCATTTAACTTTTAAATGGGTTATACATGTCCATTTCAAATAAAAGTTTTAGCTTTTTATTCAGCCCCCACCCGAACCATTCTTAAGACCACCAAGCCCTCCCGAATGAGTTCTACTATAGATTTGGGCGTCTTTGACCCGTTTACATCTAACATATGGTTTGGTTACTAAATATTCAATGTTAAATCATTGCAGTATCAATCTAATTTGTTTTAATATAAAGAGTTTATGAGGTTTATGTAAAATACACTTTGGGCGACTTTTACCCGTTTTCATCTAACATATGGTTTGGTAAGGATTTTGCCAACCAAAAATAAGCAAGCTTTCTTCTCACAAGAAAGCTGAAATATTAAAAATATGTTTCCTTTCGTTTGAACGCCTTTGTCGAATTCCTCCCTATTTTCATCGTTAATAATGGTTTATGTATTAGTGATCGCTTCTAGACTATACATGTGGGATGACCTATTACAAATTGAAAGCAAATAAACTATGTTGCACCGTAAAATGAGACAAAATGAAAGTGCAAAGTTGATTATATGTGTGTTATTGTGCTATATAAAAGAAAGTATAAAAACTCCTTAAGTAGGATTATCCGAGGTTTACATGAAACACGAATAAACACCAGTTATCATAAAAATAGGCCATAATAAGAGTTTGTTGCAAACATGCATCATTCCATTTCTTATTTCGCCTATAATTGCCTTCTAAAACTTATTATGTTTCAAGAATTTCATTAACCATTTGTATTATGCTCTATGTTTTTACGCTATAATATTGTTAAGTTACATATTGCCCATTACCATCGATGACTTACTCTTTGCTATTGTCACGGGTCACTAATTATATTTTGGATATTTGAAAGTTTTATTTAGTTATTTCTTTTTTACGTTACTAATTTTTGAACAAAATATATTTTTTTTTACACATTGCATATAACTAAATGTTGGCAATTCATGTAGGTATGTGTTGTGGCTTGCCCTTCAGCCATCCAAAAGCTGAACGAGAAGTATATGTGGTACAATATTACTAAAACTAGAAAACCATTGACACATGAAAGTTTTGTGGAACATGTAGCTTTTTGAAAATGGCAGTCTTTAGGTCTTTTGGAGGTATGTTTTCGTTATCTTTTGTCTGTATCGGATATCACGTATCTGATATCACATCGTCTTTATAAAACCATCCAAGCATCCAACAAGTCTGTAAAATAGTAAAACTAAAGAGTTATCACATCTGTATTGTTAAGCAATTTCATTTTGTTCACAATGAAAATTATACATCAACCTCGCCTTTGTTAAAAATAATTTTCCGTTTACTAACACCATCAAAATTAAAAAAAAAAAAAAAAAACAACAAACAAATGATTAAAAAAGCCCCACCAATCGTCTTATAATATTCTATGACAATTTTTAAAACATATTTACGCTAATAAAAAAAACAACAAACAAATAATTATAAGTCATGCCGCCTATCTCATGGACTTGAATCTAGTATATATATATATATATATATATATATATATATATATATATATATATATATATATATATATATATATATATATATATATATATATATATATATATATATATATATATATATATATATATATATATATATATATATATATATATATATATATATATATATATATATATATATATATATATATATATAATCGTATATATAAATGTACGAAATAAAGTTAGAGGTAGCTTTTGAAAATTGCTAGATAATTTATGGATGTATTTTAAATTTTATTTTATTTTTGTGAAAAACTTATATTTAAACTTCAACACTTTTTAAAAATCATAAGTTATTCAAAAGTACTGCAATATATTGGACTCATTTTATTCGTTGATATATTTTTTTTATCTGGATATTGCTAGATATTTGTTAGATATTTGATAAATATAGTTTCTTATATAAGAAAAACCGTAAATGCTAATAGTATAGGATAATTTTTGTAGCTCGTCACATAATTCAGGGGAGAGTTGCGATTTTTTTTTTTTTTAAATAAAGTAAAAGTTAGTTTTTTTAAATTGCTAGATAGTCTAAGGGTGTGTTTTGAAAGTTATTTTATTTTTATTATTTAAAATTATATAGTAAACTTCAAGTTTTTATACAAAATTGTGCGTAAGTTAAAAGCATTGCAATATTTTGTTCATTTTGATCTTTTCATAAGTTTGTTTTTTTAAAGGATTGGTATATATGCTTCAAATATTTGATAAATTAATTTTGTTTTATAAAAGGCTGTAAATAGCTAAAAGTATCAGGTAATTTTCTTAATTTGTCACATAGTTCACACTTCACAGGGCTATTACGCAACTGTTTTTTTTAACATTGAAACAACGTCTGAGCTATTTCAATTGTATAAAAGGATAATTGCTTCTAAGATTTTGTTGAAAGGATAAGCTTCAGCTCAAACACATGGGTCTCTATGTATATCACTAGTAGTTCAAGAATAAAGTGTACCCGCCCAAATTATTGAAGGACTAAAGGTGTTGACATTTGAATTCTCAGAGGGCTTATTAGTAACATTCATAATGAGGAGTATTTAAAGATTTTGTTAGTGATAAATTGTTATTATCTCTATTATTTCTCTGTGTGTTTGTGATGCATGTTTTACTAAATAGGTTTTAATATTTATAATGTCTCGTTATACCTATGGTCTACCCTAATGCACTAACAGGCAAGATACCCGATCGTGTAGTGTAGTATTCGGTAAAACCGAGGTCGTCCCAAGAGCTATTTGAGCGGATTCTAATTAAGTCTAGTGTCACAGATTTTAAGGTTGAAATGGTTAATTAACTACTAAAACAAGAAATGCAAGAAGGCAAATAAAGGCGAGGGTTGTGATCAATATAGAGAAGTGCTAATTACTTCCAATTGCTTCACGTTTAATTACTTCAATTGCTTCAATTGGGGTTTAGGTCGCTAGGACACGTTTGGTCGGTTCGTCTAACCTATCAAGAAAGGCCTTCCATCGGAGATCAAGCTACTACCCTTGAAAGTCCAGTTGTTTTAGTCTCCTAAGCCGAGTCATTAAGTTCCGCTACATGCAAGATTCATAATAATGAGCGCCTGGTGCTAGCATCTTAAACACTCATCCCTAACTTAAGTTCATCCAAACGGTAGGTGATCGTTGGTCAATCGCACAAGCCGAAGAAGGGTCATCATTGGTCAATTCTTACCCTTCCCACTCGCCTACCTACTTAGGGTCACTGGTCATATCTCTAAGTAACTAGCCATTACCTCCATTCAAACTACCAAACAAGGGTAGCTACCAACAAACTATGCATGCATACACTAGAAACAATTATACGAAACAATGTAAACAATAACAAAACAATCAAGGAATCATAACTAGGCTAGCACCGAGGTTCTTAGTCATTATATTAATCGTAAACAGTCAATTCAATGTTTAACATAGCGAAATACATGAATTGAAAGTAAAAGAAATGATAAATTGCTAAAGCTTGTCGTTAGGAGTGATTTCTCCTCAAGATGGCTCCAGATGCTCCTCGAGATCTCGCTCTTCGCCTCCCTACCCCGCTCTTCCGCTGTGTGGAGTGAATGATGAGAAATGCGAATTTTGGGCGGTATTTATAGGTCGATCGAGTTACGACGTAACTTAAGTTGAGAGTTACGCCAGTAACATCCATTTCTTCGTATTTTGCTCTAGAAAAGCTTGTTACGGCAGAACATCGAGAATCGCCCACGTATCTTTAATAAATCATAGTTACGCAAGATTTGTGAAATGAGTTATGGCGTAGCTTGCAATGGTGAAATATCATTTGACCTAATTAGTTACTGGCGTAATCCTGGAGGGAGTTACGCCTGTAATCTTCGCTTTAGTTGGTTTTTCGAGCCACGCTACATTAACTTAATGTGAGATGAGTTACGCCTGTAATTACTTCAAAATAAGCATACTATCATATATCTTCAATAAACTCTCCAAATCTACGTCTCATTAGCTCCAATGCTCGTAATTTACCGAAAGTGAAATATAGAGGAAAACAAGCATAAATCCATATAAATGATATGAAATACGAGCATTATCTGGGAAATTGAAAATTAATATTCGTGACTATTTGATGTTATCAGTTTGTATCTCTTCTCTCTCTTGTTCTCTTAGTAGAAGAAACCCTAGATTGTGTACTAATTTCTTTCTTGTTTCGTATTATAAACAATATGACTATTCTATAGCTTAATTGTTTTAATAAAGAGTGAGCCGAGGGAGGTCGGTTTGGGTTTATTCTAGTTGAATCATGTTAAAACCGCTTTGGATTATAAGTTTTACATGGTATCGAGTCGGTCAGTTCTATACCAAAGCGATTTTAAAAGATTTTGAAAAATTAGGGTTCTAAAATTTGGGGGTTTTGATCTATATGTTTAGTTTTGGTCGTTCTGAGAGTGAATATAGTGTTATCGTTGTTAGATCTTGTAGATCTAAAGATTAATTAAGTTTTCCTAAAAATTAAGGTTTTCATTTTTGGGGTTTCTTGATCGTGGTGGTTGTTGTAGCAATTAGACCTTGATTTAGTGTTCTTGTGGTCTAATTGTGTCGGAGATAATTAATTTGATTCTTAATCAAATTTGTCATAATTGTGGTTTCATGATCAAACCCTAATTTCATGTTGTTATTCGCTTATAATTGGGTAATCTCGTTGTATTAACTCTAATTTCAAGATTCTTGAAAATAAAGTTAAAAACCCTAAAAATAATTTTAGGGTTTCTTGTGTCGATTGCTCTTGTTCAATTGGTATATCTCGACATTATTTCTTTTGTTTTCGTGTTTGTTCCACAGTCGATTGGTTATTGGTGGATCTTCTTGATCCTTGGTACTATTTGAAAGCTTGCGTGCACTGTAATACCACTCACGCTGTCTCTAGGTTTTTTATTAGGTTTTTTAGATTTGCATGTGACGAAGTGTAGGTTAAGGGATTGTTGTGATTGTGGTGTTGAGATAATTGGTGATTATTTGTGGTTGAGGAGTTATAAGGCTAGTTGTTGTTTTTTGTTTGTGTTTTGCTCTTTGTTTGTTTATTGTTTATGTGTGTTTTAAGTCTGGTTGTTACAATTTGTTAAAATTGTTAACCTTGCCAAAAAAGATAAAGAACATGATGAGGCTGGTAGTAGTAGTGAATAAAATTGGACATATATGACCCTCTGTATTTTCACCCTCAAGACATTAGTGCTCAGTTGATTACCTTTAAACTTGAAGGTACTGATCTGTTTCCATCTTTTTTTATTGAAGCAATTAGAGAAGTAACATGTCTAACCAACATAGAAATAAGAGCATATACCCACATTGCTATATAAATTAACCATATTGATGTTCAAACAGTAAATGCCTCATTAGACTTGATCAAATGATATAAACTCAAACAAATAGTCATCTAATTTAGTTCTTCATCTTCTCAAATAAAAATACTAAACAATCGACCTATGACAGCAGATAACACAAAGAGAACAAACAAACACTATTTTGTTACATGAATTAAGACGAAATCATTCCCCAATATTCATTGAACAGAATTTATTGCTAAAATTCCATTTAGACATTTCAACAAACACTTGGCACTCACAATTTTCAAGTGTGTAACAAATGTAAGTTGCAAACACAGACAACCAATGAATGAAATTTACTATGCAACGAACATACCCTATTTTGTTAGTAGGTGACTTACTTGTCGCCGGTTTGTCCACTCAAAATTTGACCAGGTGTATATTGAGAAGAAGTATACTACACCACCCAAAATCATCAAACTGTAAGCGATGGTAGTGGTGACACAGTCAGAAGGGTGGTGGGTTATCATGGTTTAGCCGCCTGTAAGTGGCTGAGAATGGAGATGAACAAACATGGTGTCTAACTGCCAATTATGGGTGAATAATTTGGCGGGAAAAATTAGCGCTATGCAAAGATGAGCAAATTATATTTGGCGGGGGAATTAGCGGGCTCTTTTTACATGGACTCTTAAGTCTTACCACCTATAACAAAAATTGGAATTTTAGTCAAATTTTAAATTTATTTGAAAATTTTATGACACTACCCCTTCGTGTAGTTTACAATATTAGAAAAATAAAGTCATGAGTTGTAACGATGGGGACAATCACACATAAATGACACTGCTTAATTATAGTTATGGAGGAGCGTTTTGTCTACACTTCACTGCAGACTCATTTTCGTATAATAATGTTATGGTCATATGATATATAAAGCAATTTTTCTCGATCAATGAAAAATTTATTGTTTAGTCCAAAGACACAATTTTTGAATGAAATATAAGAACTTATAACATAAACATGGATATGCCAAATATTATTATTTTCGATGGAATTATTTAAGAAATGGTTTTAGTCAAATTTATTAATGTCTAAACAATAAACATTAGGTTTTAAGGTAATTTATTATAGGTTTTTCTCTTTGTAAATTTATTATAGGTTTTTCTCTTTGTCAAGATCGCAATTATCTAATCATAACTAGGCTGAGGAAAATGGACCAAAACCGAACCGGGAAACCGAGCTTAAACGGACCGAATGAAACCGAACCGACAATATTCGGTTCGGTTTCAGTTCTATATACTAATGGTTTTCGGTTTCGGTTTGATTCAAGCCAAAATCGAGAAAAACACACTTAAATCATATAAATCGAACCGAACAGACACAAAACCGAACCGAACCGAGTCAGTTTGGTTCGGTTCTCGGTTCATGTTTCACAAAATCGGTTTCGGTTTTCGTCGGTTCGGTTCGTTTTAGACCGATGCTCAACCCATTCATAACTATGTCAAAACATTTTAGATTTAAATTATAGGTGTTTTCTCTTTAATGTGTATACATATGTGCCGGTTTTACATTCTAAAACGTGATATAGATGCTTGTAAGCGAACTTATGCCGAATTCCATGTTGTATTTGTTTGATTGAACTATTGGTCCCTATCACGTGGTTATCTCTGATTGAGAATTTTGTCTCACTTTCTCATATTGCTTGCACTTAGCTCGAGTAGAGTTTGGTAATTGCACACGAAAAAGCGACGAGAAAAATTTTCACATCGTATGACGGACAAACAATATCTTAGTAGGATATAAATCTATATCACATGACATCATGAGAATGTAAGAATATGTCCACTCGTATGTTGTTAAGATGTGGTGTATATTGAAAATTTAGAAGACTCTTTCTTGGTTCAGTGAGATGGTGCATATGAAAACATTTGTACTATAAAAGGGTCAACTTTTAATTATTTTGAAGTTGAAGGGTCCTTTTGTACAGACGGAATACCGACATTCAGCCCAACGCCGTGACAACCAACCATAGGAACCATAGGGGGTAATCAACAAGTAATTCTGATAAGCTAGACGTTTGACCCTCAATTTTGAATTTTCACAAATTTTTGCTATTTTCCGATTTTAGTTGAGATTTCTAATATCTTTTTTTTATAGGCAATATATGCTAAATTACATGGACCTGAGCGTAACAAACCACTGAACCAACCCTATCACACATGGATATCAGAAGGTGATCGAATATCCGACATACTAAGATATGACATAGGTTAGAAAACGATCACAACACACAACCTAACACATGAAACATAACCCGTTGGAACACTATCTAACCAAGTAGTGGCCCGGTGTCACTACGAATAGTTAGTACGGCAAGATTGCCAAAAATACTCCCAACTTGTAAGAATATCACCCGTGGAAACCCATAACAAAATGGCCAATGCTTTGACACTTGCTTCATTGACCCTTGATCGTGTGATTTTTAGAATTTACCAATATCACAAAATTTTTTAGCCGAAGTCTATCAATATTTTCTTGTTGGTTATTAATTTTGATATTTTTCCACCTACTAGAAACAATTATAGGCATGTACTAGTGTTAATAGGATGTGGTCACTTGTTTGGGTTTATTCAGGTGAGGTCTATTCCGGTAGGTAGAAAAACACATCTGAACCAAACATATTAAGGTCAAATGTATTAATGAACCACTATTTTTTAAAACACATAAAACATCATTGACTGAATTAGGTGTTTTTTTTTGTTATGTCATGGTCTTTACTTAATAAGATGCAATTGTAGTGGCATAACTCACATGGGTTTCACGCGTGAGTTATACTCCCATTACAACCAGCCTAATGCTTTTATATTTTATGTATCTTTTGTACCAATCAATTAGTCTATTGTAGCTCACTCCATAAAACCACCATGATCGAAAACGACAAGCCCTCGGTTATTATGGATTTTAAGGCTATGGTGAGTGGCCTCGGTAGATTTACAACTAGAAGTATTTGAATTTGGGATGTCACATAAGGATCCTAGACCCTTATTAGTAAACCAACCTTTGTTGGATATGGGCCGAACTTAATTATACCCATTCTCGATATTTAGTGGTAAACTAACATAGTTGACCGACTTAAACTATTTTGAATTGTACATATGAAGTTTGTGGTTACCCGGGTTGTGTTGGATTTGCGTAAGATAGTTGTATTTATATATTTTTAGATTGTCAATTATCTCTTTAAAATCGACAACTTTATTGTTTGGCTAATTTGTCACAACTATGTATAGTTGTAAGGTTTATGTAAACCTCTCTTCAAATTAGGGTAATGGGCATTTTAGTTAAAAAATTATTTAATACATGTTAATCAATCTTGTAAATTATTATAATTAGATAGATGCGACTAGGGGTGTTCATCGATTCAGTTATCTTGTTGTTCGGTTTATTTGGTTTTCACTTTGCCGAAAGCATAAGCGAACCGAAGACCGAATATTAATTCAGGTCGGTTTGATTTTGGTCAATTACAAATGTGGTTCGAGTTTCTTCTATTCAGTTCAGTTTTGATTTTTGGTTTTCGTTGGTTAAACCCGAATCTTGCACATTTCTAGATGCGATTATTAGCTTAGTAAGCTAAAACAATACCTTATAATCAAATTAACTTTGACGATATCCGTTGAACACACTTAATTTAAAATTATACTTGTAATTATATGTGAGTTGTCATATAATTTAATGTTTCGATCAATGTTTTGAAGCCGTGGTCGACCTGGTCGGGTTAATTGGTTCTGGCCAAAAAAATAGATAAAAAAAACCGGGTTTTTTAAAACGGGTTAACCGCTAGATTCCGGTTTTGGCCGACCCGGTCAATCTCGGTTCTCAAACACGGCTAGGTTGGCTTTTTCATTGTTTTAATTGAAAACCGTCGATCACGAACCTGGTTGAACCAGTTGAAAAAATAGTTTTTCTAATAGAAAACGGGTTGACCCGTTGAAAAAGTAGTTTTTTAATAAAATCGAGCCGACTACTGGTCGAACCGATTAAACCGGTGACCCGATGACTCGACCGAGTCGATTAAAAATCCGGTTTTCATTTCAATATATTTAATTCTAGAGGATGAATAAAAGTATGACTGCTTGATCAATGGTCTGGGTCTAAACTAAAAGTATAAATACCAGAGATAACCGTTAAACTGCTATTTGACCCAATCAACAATGAATTCGTGAACAACTGCCAATTGAGCTTCCTTTTCATTTACTGTAAACCCAATCGCCCCTACATTTCTCTCAGATTAGCTTCTCTCGTTGTGGAGCCTCATCCTTGTCGGAATCAAAGGTAAAACCATAGAATATCATCCATCATTTGTGACCTTATGTTGGGTATTATTTTGTTCACTTTAGGCAACAGCTAGGAGATTCAGTTTTACTATGTAGATTTCGATTTTTTGGGGTTTGTGTATGAGTCGATTATTAGATCGTTACCCTGTGACTTACATATTTTGGTTTCACCAAGGACTTTGTTAGTTTATTCTTGTATCAATATTAGGATTGACTTTTAGTTGATATCCTATTTTCAATTTTCTACTGCTAATATGAATCCAACAATGTCCTTTTTGTGTTTTTTGTGATACTCAGATGCTATTGTATTGTATGTCATAAATTAGTATCCAACCACTCTACTTTTCATTTCGTTTCATTAAATTCAGTTGATTATTGTTCTTAGTACTTTGTATCTGATCTCTAAACTGATGTAACGTCAACCATTAAAACTACTGACAAATAAAATTACATGATGATCAAGTAATTGTTAGACGTTTAGTTTGCCTTCGGCATCAGTGTTGTTAACCTCAATTGTCTTTCCAATTGAGGCTGTCAATATATCTCTAGGCCTCATACCAGGTCCACTAATCATATTCACAAGCTGCCACTATAAAATGAACCTCTACTCTTGGTGGTTTAATTTGACCAAGGGCTTTTACAGCACCTAAAACAACTGATGAGCCTTCCATATCACAATTCATCATCTCTATTGAGCAACCAGGTCCAGGCTTGATGTAGCCACCACTGTCAAAATTCAACCCCTTTCCCACTATAGCCAGTTTCGTTTTGACGAACTCACTTCGAGGTTTATAACATAGATGGATAATCTTAGGAGGGTTCGTAGATGCAACAGCAACACCAAGATAAGAACCCATTTTCAATAACACGCCATTGCCCCGTATCCAAATTCTTGGTTGTCATGACGTCACTATTTGTAGCAGCAATCTTTACAGCTTCTTCTGCTAGTACAACAAGAGTGACCACATTAGCAGGTGAATTCACAAGTTCTTTTGCCAAAATTGCTTATGTGCAAACTTGTTCTGTGTAATTGAGTTTCTTTTCTAGCTCAGGTCCAAATCCAAGACCAAAAAGGTCAACAAACTTGAGAACTGACTTTTTAGACCCTGATGATTTGAATCTGATATTTGCATAAGTACCCAGTAAAGTCCCTTTTGCTATTGCTGAAGCAGTGCAAGCTTTGAGCCTTTGATTCAGGAGTTAAGACTTTTAAAGAAGCAAGTGCAATGGCAACATTGTTTGCTTGAGAAGTCTTCGCAACTGATGCAACAGACTCACCAAAATTGTGATAAGCAACTGATGCAACTAATGTATGTAGCAACAATCTTTTCAGCTTCTTAAAAACAACCAGTTCTCAATATTGGATAGCCTGAAATACTCTTAGCTACACAAAATAACCACTTCCAATCTCCACTAATGCAATATCCTATTAGTCTAACAAGATTTTAATGTTGAAGTTTAGCAATCAGTTTAACCTCTTTTTTTAATTCTTGTAATCCTTGTCCAGAGAGGCTTGATAACCTCTTAACATCGATTTCTTGGCATCCTGGAAGAATACCCTGACCATCGATCAAGTAGTCATAGTTAATTTTGTTACTACTACATGTAGATAAAAATTCACTTGGAAAAAAAATTGTTACCTTGTAGATAGGCCCAAAACCTCCTTGTCCTAACTGATTTTTCTATGCGAAGTCATCAGTAGCAGCCATTATGCTTTCCAGCTCAAAATAGGAACATCAATGCCTTCTTTTTGATCTTCTTTAGAGTGATCTAAATGAAGTAACTCGTTCATTCATCTGCGCATATTACTGGACTGAATATACGTGTTTGATAACATGATTAATTGGTATTATGTATAATTGTATATGCATGTGATATAGGCATATTTGGTATTAGTCGTCTTGGTAGACCATACACCCCTGAAGTAGCTTGCAGTGAACCGTCCAAAATGTATCCCGGAAAAGGATTTTTTACAGCTGCTACGCTTGTGGAATAATAAAGAAGATCAGGTAATTTGTTAGTAAATTATTTACTATTAATATTTCTTTATTAATGATACGTTTTGGTTGATATGTTCCTATATCCATTAATGTACGTACAGAAGTATTTTTAATTGCAAAGGCGCGGCGAATGTCTCAAAAGAACATGCATACAGCTGGTCCAAAAAGTTTGCAAGAATTCGTGAGGATATGGTAACCAGTCATTGTTTTGTTCATGATATTTGCTTTTAAAGGCATACCACTAATGATACAGTCTTGTCGGTGTTTTTATTTGTTATGAATACAGAAAAATGAAGATCCAAACAAGGAACCACCTAGCTTAACTAAATTTGTTTGAGCGCACTCGTGAAAGGAAAGAAGGACATGTATATGCTGATACATATGATGAAACAGAAAGACTGATTGTAAGATAAGTTATAAAGCTTATATATTATATACAATTAGTAAAATGTGAATTGGTTAATCACTTTTCTTGCCTATAATGAAGGAACAAATGAAGAACTATCAGGCTCCAGATGAAGATGGAAGTAGTGACGATGGAAGTGGTCCCGTAGATCCTTTTCTTGCTGTGATGAACAAAGAGTACAATGGACACCGTAGACTTTTTGGTAAAGGTGTTGCTAAAATAAAGAAGGTGAATGGGGGCAAGACATCATATATGGTTCCAACGGAGCTTAATGAATCTGAGAAAACTGTTGTAGATGCTGAAATGAAACGGTTGGTTGAAATGTGAAAGCAGATTGAAGATTATCATGAACGGAAGAAGCTTGAGCTCGCAGAGGAACATAAAAAAAAAATAAGGCTGAGATAGAAGAAATGCGTAAGGAAATTGATGACCAGCGTGACAAAATAGTTGAAGATGCAGTCCAAATGCTTATAGAAAAGTTAGCTCCTGGAGTTGTTAAAAAAGTTTTTATCATGAGTTAGCCTCTATGTTTGGTTGAAGGTACGTTTTCATCCCTCTTATTCTAGTTTGATACTAAACAAGTTCCAAACAAATTGCATGACCAAAAAAAACCTTACATGACAAACCGACCCATTTTAACCAAAACATGCTCCAATTTATTTCGTGACCAAATAGTGGCTATGGGAACCTTTCAAAATTCGGATAAAGCAAGTTCGTTTATATATTTAGTTTGAGATACAGTGCCAGCTGCAAATAGGGGTGCCAGTAGGGTCGGGTTGACCCGACCTGACCCCGATAAGGCTTATCGGGTCGGATTAAATCGGGTTAAAAAAAATTTGTCGGCTTGTTTGACCCGAACCCGATAACCTGACAATGTTATCGGGTCGGGTAAGGGTTAGATAATTAATGTTATCGGGTCAACCCAACAAAACCCAAAAATCAATATATAAATTTTTAAGTAATACGAGTAATTTAAAAGCCCAATACCAGTTCATTGCAATATGCATTGGGACGTTTTCCCTAGTCCATTACAATATATGTTACTGCTTATTGGTGATTATATTTGATGCCGTAGCTACAGTTATATATGTTCTACCTGTTGCTGCTATTTTTGTGCATTGGGTCTATAACATGAGTGTTCCCTTAGCCACTTGAGTTGTATTTTGTGTTGTAAACGTACACTAATGAGCTTTAGAATAGCCAAAGGATTATCAGTATATGAACTGTACAAGAAAAATAATGAGACAATCAACTAATCCTGAGTAATTTATTGTTGATCAGCTAGTCAACAATATAGTTGTATAATAGTGATCAGTTTATGGTTCTAGTTTCGTAATAAGTGATCTCTTTGATGCACCAAGTGTTAGTATCTTCATGTTTGTAATAAGTGATGTCTTTGACGCAAGTACCAACACTTCTATTTTTAAATATATCATGCCAAAAGTTCACCTGCTCCAGCCTTTGTATGGAATTGCTCCAGCCTTTGTTGATGTTCGTACCCGATAATCCGAATCACCCGACCCAATCCCCACCCGATCCCGAAAACCCGATTCTTAATCGGGTCTGGTTGCGGGTCACTTTTTAAAAATTCAAAACCCGACCCGATAACACCCCTAGCTGCAAATGTCCAGTTATATCAGTTACTTTGGTTATGCCTTCTGTCAGTTTGGGCTGCAATATTCTTCTGTGTCCAGTTATATCAGATATATGTCCAGTTATATCACATATATCATCTTATCAGTTATGTTTGGATCTCCAACTTTCGGTTTTGTCACTGTTTTGTAAGTCAATATTCCATTCAATTTGCGTTAGTCATGGTTGGTCCCACTTAGCTCCTATTGTAATTTTATATAAATGATAGGACATGGGACTTATGTTAGAATCTATGTTTGTGTCAGGTTTTCACTTCAGTTATGTTTGAGTCTCATTAATATAGAATCAAAAATTCCTAATCTATACTCTTATTTATATTATGGTTTGTTAAGTTTTCACTTAAATTGTTGCTATGCCATCTAATTATATTTTACATTAGCTTATTAAATCTCTATATGTAGTCTTCTTAAGGATTGTTTGAATGTTATTGTAGAGATTTATTCGTCTTTGTATCTTAATATATATAACGCGTGTAACCTAACCGTATTCTCTATCATTTTCATTTGTACAAGGCGACACTCTTTTGTAGTACTTCAAGCCGCAAGTGGAGATTAGCAAGGATGAAAATCAAGATATAAGCCGCAAGTGGAGATTAGCAAGGATGAAAATCAAGATTTCTAGGATCGCTGTTTAATAATTTTTTTCTTTGTCATCTAGATATTTTATGTTAGTAATCTTACATTGGGCCAAATTTGTCAAGATAGAATATGATGTAATTAATCTACGTTGAACATAAAATATTAATGTAATTGATTTCTTTTTTTAAAATGTGTATGATATAATTATCATATTTATAGCATTGTTTTAATTTGCATCAAACAAAAAAAGGTTAAAAATCATTAAATAAGTGGTGGGTTATGATCGAAAACAACAAGTGTTGCACTTCGCATGATAAAGTGTTGCATACCTCATGTCAGTAAACGAGAAAGTGTTGCACTTTGAATAAAGAAAGTGTTGTGGTTGTGTGAAAAATGTTGTATTTGATTTTGAAAAGTGTTGCACTTAAATATAGAAAGTGTTGCATTTTATGTAAAAGTGTTGCACTTGGATATAAAATGTGTTGCATTTTAATGCAATAAGTGTTGCAATTGATTGTATTAGTGTTGCAATAAATAATTAAAAGTGTTGTATTTAAGTGTAAACAATGTTGCCCTTTAAAGTATTACATTTGCTAAACATAGACAACACATTTATAAATGTTGCATATACCAATTAAAAGTGTCACTTATACCTAAGGCGACGTTACATAACGTAGCACTTGCTAAAGTGTCACATTAAGCATAATGCAACATTTTTAACACATAATACAACACTTTAGCGGTGTCGCTTTAACTTCATTTTGTAGTAGTGAGAAAAGAAAAAAGGTTGAAAATTCACCATGCTTGTGTTAGGAAAAACATTCACACATCGGTTCCATCTCGTGACCCTTTACTTATACAAAATGGCCGTATCCAAACAATTTGAAGCACTACAAACAAACACAAACAACCACTCTGCTATCGGTATAGGAATTAACTAAATGAACCAAAAAGAATAGACAAACAGAATCTATCTTAAGATGGAAATACCAAAATTGGGAACCTAAAATTTCATCATCATACCAAGCTGGTATCAGTAAACTCATTCCCTGTGACAAATAGTTCTTATAAATAATGGCTATCTTAAGTAGTTGCCTATGCTATTAAGCCATGGAGAGACACTTTGCGTTCTGTCCCTCAAACAGCTGACACACTCCCCTCAATGACACATTGTCCTCATTGTGGTGCTACACAGTTGTTCTCTCTGAAATGACCAATTTTTGTTTCAAAGGGTGGTCGTATTGTGATTACCTACAATGAGCTTTCTGATAATCTGAGACAACTATTGACATCAAGATTCAAAGATGCAAAGATAAATAGTTTCTTTATGCAAGTTTAATAGTTTCTTTATTTTCAACTATATTTTAATTTGGTAACGTCATCAAGGATGGATAATAGAATTAGCATTAGTATCTGCAACGATATCGAACAAGCTGAAGATGTACTTGAGCTGGGCTTAAACCAATCTGATGACGGCGAAGGTATATTTATTATGCATGTGGTGTGTTTATATGGTTCAATATAATCCTTTACTCGTTCAGAAGATTTATTGATTCCATGATTTTCTTTGTAGTACAAGTGATTGGATGCAGAAAAGTTAGAGGACAAACATCTATGCCAACAAATTTGGGCACAACCTGATGGTGATTGTGATAAACATGTAAGCATCAACATGTTTCTTCCAACTTTACTAAACTGAAATCATTCAACTTTACCAGTATTAGTTTACCAAACCGAGGTCATTTGACTTACCACTGTTTCTACTCATTCTATATTTGAGCTTGGTTTTTTTCGCACATTAAACTTTTGTTGTCTGCATAGGTGGACTTTTTTCTAAGCAATGTTTAGGCTGCTTATTCATGATTATTCATTGCTACTTTCAGTGTTGTAAATATCAGTCTTGGCGGCCGATATATCAGTGATATATCGCTTATCGGCCGTCGATCGATACGATATTTCGCTTATCAGTCAATTTATCGGTTTGGTCAAAATCGGTGATAAATCGGTCAAAATTGGTCAAATGTCGGTCAAACTAGGTCAAAAATCGGTCAAACTCGTTTTTTTTTTTTTTTTTTTTTTTTTTTTTATATAAAATGATAAATACTTATGGACTTATGGCTTTATTTTCAAGGATGTTAAACTTTTTAGTTTTTTGTGGTTATTGACTTATTTTGTTATGATATTGCTAATATTTATTTTTTAAATAAATTCCTTTATAATTTATGGTCTCCGATATATCACTGATATATCACCGCCAAGACCGATATGGCGCTTGGCGGTGGTCGACCGCCGAGCGATATTTACAACCATGGCTACTTTAGAGAGTAGCTGAAAAAACTAAGGCCAATCGTGCAAAAAAGAAGATGGTGCAATTTATGGGTAAAAAAAGTTATGCCACGGTGCGTGAAGAACTCAAGGTAATTATATTTTATTGTGTAGCTCTTCATGTAAAATATGCATATGGACTGAGATTATATAATTTGTTTGAACATAAATCTTTAACAGGGAGTGAGCTAACTAGAAAGGAGTTATTTTGTGCTTGCTTCTCAAAATACACATGATTGCAAACAATTTTGAAACTCCAAATGCAATTGATGGAGCGTGATGATGATGCATTATGTCTTGAGACAGTTTGCTTCTACTTTATTTCCTGTTGTTGCATTTTTCATGTAACAAAATTAAGAAGACTTTAAATGATGTTAACTTTTTCAATTTTTTTTATTGAAATGACATGTATGTAACACCTAATACAATTGATAGTGCATGAAGATTATTTGCGTCCTATGAATCCATGTCTATTGTAGTGAAAGTTTCACTTTTTTCCCTTGGTCTAGGCTTGTTTGGTCTAGTCAATGTATTCCTCGGCACTCATTCATGCTTTGGCTGGTTTTCTGATGCATAAGGGGTGTTTGGGATATGATTGTATGGATAGTATGGTGCATAAGGGGCGTTTGGGAAATGTCGTGGAGAGCTGGTATGATGGATCTGCTATTTCATTTGGGCCTTGGGGTCAACAGTTTACTAATGTATTGAAGATGGTTCTTTGTTGGTTTAAATGGTTAATGGATTGCAAGTCTGAAGCTATGCTGGTTTATATGGAGAAATAAGGGTGGTGATTGATGTTATATATATTTGCTGATATTTTGTTGTTGATACAAATGTTCCCTTTTGTTTGTTGTGGCTCTGAAAAGATCATGATTTTTTGCTACTTTGTTGAGGGAAATGTGGTTATTGTTTGTTGTATGATAAGTAGAAACAATGGAGTGATTTAATGTATAGTATGATAAGTGCGTAGAATCTCCTAAATGTTATATCTATAAAACCTAAGTGCCCTTGATCTAAAACATATATGTGAACGCAACATTTTTCGAAATGTTGTGCAACACTTTTTGAAATGTTGCATGATTGAATACGATTTGCAGCATTTTGGACTAAAGTGTTGTAATTTTCCATTAAAAAGTGAACACTTTTATAAAGTGTTGTATTTTTTTTCTAATAAATGCAACACTCATAAAATAATGTTGCATTAGATCCTTAAATGCAACACTTATATACTAAAATGTTGCTTTATTATTATTGAAGTCTAAAAGGCAACAATTTCCAAAAGTGTCGCTTGTAAAATGCTGCTATAGCTTCATTTTGTTGTAGTGTGAGAACTATAAGGTCTGGTCTGCTGCTGTGCAGTTGGCTTTACACATTAGAAATAAGCTTGGTTTTATTAATGGAAAATGTGAAAGAGATCCCAATGAGGCCTTATATCAGGCACAATGGGATAAATGTAATTCTGTTATGTTATCTTAGATTTTAGGATGTATTTCAAGATCTTTATAAAGGTCAAGTGTTTTTTAAAAGTGCTAAGGTCATTTTTGGACTAATTAGATGAAACATATAATAAAGAAGATGGTTCTATGATTTATAACTTGCATCATAAAATTCTCGTATGAGTCTATCCAATAATATCATGAGTTTAATGCATTGTGGAGGCAGCTTGACTCCTTGTTAATTTGCCCACATGTGTTTGTGATATCGCTCCTAAATTGAAAAAGCATTCAAATCTTCTCGTGCTAATGCAATTTCTTATGGGCTTGATGATGGTTTGGCCTCATGAGAAGTCTTATTCTCACTACGCACCTTTACCAGATGTTAAATGCAGATTTGCCACTCTCTGAGATGAATCTCACGTAAATAATCAAGTGGCTAATAAATCATTAAGAATGGGACAACACAGTGCCTAGACCCAATACTAGTAATTCTCGAATAATAATTGGAACTCTAATAGAAACATAATAACAATAATAGAAGGTTCGCGTGGTGTCTAACCTTGTCGATCCTGTAAGCATCAGAATATGAATGGTCACACCATGGTAGGTGCTTTGAGTCAGGGATATCCACCGGTTTTGTTAAAAAAAATGCGAGTCTCGTAACAATGCTAATAATGTGATCGAAAATAAGGTCGATACTAGTAAGAGTACCACTCATACTCTTACTAGTGATCGTGATCAAAGATTAATGTCTTTACTTAGTGGTACAGTGATGCTAGCAAGACTCATGCTAGTGTTGCAGTAATTGTGAGACTCTAATTGTGTTATAAGTTTTTTCACTAGTAGATTCTTCAATTTTAATTCTAATATAAGTACTTATATTGGATGGATTATTGACTCAGGAGCTAGTTAACACATCACTTTTTGTGCAACCATACTTTTTAATATAATGGATGTTTCTCATTTAAATCTTACAGTTGCACATCCTAATGGGACTGTTGCACAAGTCAAACAAATTGGAAGTTATACATTTGGAAATAACTTGATTCTTAAAGATGTGTTGGTTGTTCTTGGTTATCATGTCAGTTTATTGTCTGTTCATAAGTTGTCTAAAGATAACAATGTGATTGTCAGTTTTAATGATAAGTTGTGTAAAATTAGGATTTAACTCAAAAGTTCCTGATGGGGACTGGTAGTGAAAAAGGAGGTCTTTACTTTCTTGATAAAGGTAAGAGGGTTAATAACATGTATATTAAGAGTTGTATTGTGTCAAATTGTATTTGGCATAATAGACTTGGACACCCCTCTGATCATGTTTTAAGTGTGATAAAAACATAAACTAAAAGATCTTAAAAATACCAATTCTGGACCTTGTGAAGTTTGTCATAAAGCTAAACAGACTAGAGAGCCTTTCCCTTTAAGTGAAAATAAAACTAATAATCTGGGTGAACTTGCTCACTTAGATGTGTGGGGACCTTACAAAGTTACTCGTAGGGATGGTTTTATGTACTTTCTCATTGTTGTAGATGACTCCACCAGGGCTGTGTAGGTGTTTCTAATGAAAAGTAAAAGTGAAGTCTTTGATCATATCATAAGTTTTGTTAATTTGATTAAAAATCAATTTGAAAAATCTATCAAGGTTTTTAGAAGTGACAATGGTACTGAATTTATTAACAAGAAATTTGAAAGTTATTTCTTAACCAATGGTATTTTACATCAAACTACTTGTCCTTACACACCACAACAGAATGGTGTAGCAGAAAAGAAACATAGCCATTTATTAAACACTGCTAGAGCCCTCATGTTTTAGGGGGGTTGCCTTTGAACATGTGGACTGAACCCATTCTAACTACTACTTACTTAATCAACAGGTTGCCCACTGTTGTGTTATCTAGAAAAGTCCTTTTGAAATGATGTATAAAACTAAACCTAGTCTCATAAATTTAAGGTGTTTTGGCTGCTTATGTTTTGCAACTGTTTTAAATGAGTCTGATAAATTTGGTGCCAAGTCTGACAAATGTGTGTTTGTTAGATATGCTTTTGATAAGAAAGGTTGTAAGTTGTTCAATCTTGAACATAAGAAGTTTATTTTTTCAAGGGATGTTAGGTTTTATGAAACAATTTATCCTTTTAAAAATAACTCTTTCACTAAAGAATTTGTTTTTGAAAATGATGATTTGAATAACTTGAACTTTTTTTATCTAAATAATGAAAGTAGTCAAAGCCACCTTAAGTCTGATGAACCCTATGATGATAATAGAAGTAGTACAGATAGTAGCTTTAAGTCTGCACCTAATAACAATACTCCTATATTTATCGGGTCTTTGACCTTTTACCCAAAAAAATAATAATAATAACAATACTCCTAGTGTCAGCACTGTAGATGAAGCTGCCAAGGATAAGAATTCAAGTCAACCTAAAACAACATATATTGCTGATACAGGTGATGAGAATGTCTTTGGTAGTACTTCTAGTAGGAAAGACACTAATACATCAAAGTATGCAACAGAAATTCCTGTTTTTGAAGGTATACAGAGTGTTGATTTAAATGATGATGAATATGAGTCTGAGGGTGAAGACATAAATATGTTTGGACAAATGTTTTGGCTAAACTGTTAGGAGAACTAGTAGAATGACCACCTTACCATCTAAATACAAGGATTATGTGCTTAATAAGAATCATAAGTATGGGATAGACAAGGTTGTTAAATATTCCAACTTAAGTTTTGATAACTTTTTCTTCACTTCTAGCCTTAATAAAATTCATGAGCCTACTTCCTATGAGGAGGTTGTTAAAGACAGCAGATGGGTAGAGGCAATGAATCAAGAGATTGAGGCTTTAAATAGAAATGGTACATGGATAATTGTTGAATTACCTGCTGGTAGAAAACCTATTGGCTATTAATGTGTATTCAAAGTTAAGTATAAGGCTAACGGTGAGGTAGAAAGATTTAAGGCAAGATCAGTTGCCAAAGGTTTTAATCAAATGGAAGGTATAGATTATGAGGAGACTTTTTCTCCAGTTGTGAAAATTGTCACTATAAGATGTGTTTTGAGCATAGTTGTTAATAACAAGTGGCCTTTTATTCCAACTTGATATTAATAATGCATTCTTATACGGTGAGTTAGAAGAGGATGTGTATATGGATTTACCAGAATGTTTTTCTGATAAGAATGATAAAAGAGTTTATAAACTGGTTAAGTCATTATCAATGTTTTGAAAGGCTCAAGGCGCACTAAGGCGCGAAGGGGACCAAAGAGCCTCAAGGCGAGGCGCATACCAAGGTGTGGGATTCACGAATACGAGGCGCACTAAATAAATTAATTTTTTTTAATAATATATGTGACCATTTATATAGCTTAAATAACACAAAATAACATTAAATACTTAATACATGACACTATAGCCATTATAAAGATTAAAATGGATTAGTTTTCACTTCTCAAACGGATCAAATCTTTGGCTCGATGAAATACATATAGATTAAAATTCATATCAGACTAAATATGCTTGTGTCCTACACTTGCAGACTTACATCTAACAAAGCTCACAATTTAACCCAGAATATCAAGCAAGCAACATATTAATATTCAAGGTATAATGCCACATTTTCATGATAATATGTCATAAAGAAAATACTTAATGAAACAAAGTAACTTGTTAAAAAATAACAATCAATAAAATAAACAAAAAATCAGTTCAATATTACAAATCATACAAATACTCACCCTATAAAGTGATGCTTGAAGATAAAATAAATTTATGACATTATTTACAAATCAATAAAATAAACAATCAATAAAAATCAGTTCAAGATATAAACTTATGACGTGAGAGAGATTACATATTTGTAAAATGATCAGAATCTATAGTTACCCACTTGATTGTGTGCTTTAGTTCTTTTCCAAATTAGGGTTATTAGCTCATCCATATAACTTATAAGGCCCATGTATCTTATCTTAATACTTAGAAAAAAGCCTCAAAACCTGTTACATCTCTGAGGCGCAAAAAGCCCCAAGGCGCAAAGGCGCTAAAAGCCCCAAGACGCTGCGTTTTTTTATGGGATTCATGCATGTCGTGAGCCTCGATCCGAAAAAATCCCTAGAGCTTGAGCCTTGAGCCGAGCGCGCTTTTTAAAACTATGGTCATTATATGGATTAAAACAAGCCCCAAGAAAATGGAATAAGAAATTAACTTATGTGCTTAAAGAAATGGTTTTATGCAAAGTCCAAATGATTTCTCTTTGTTCATTAAGAATGATAATGATGTTTTGTTGATATTGTTGGTTTATGTTGATGATATCATTATCACTGGGAATAATGTTGATGAAATTAATCAGTTTAAGAAATTTTTGAGTTCCAAGTTTTTGATAAAAGACTTAGGAAACCTCAAATATTTTCTGGGAATTAAAATTCTTGATATTGTGAATGGTATTTGTCTTACTCAAAAGAAATATTGCATTGAACTCTTAACAGAGTTTGGTATGCTAGGTTGTAAATCATGCAGTACTCCTATTGAGACAAATCCTGACAATAAGAAACTTGTTTCTAAATTTGGTGATGATGATCCATTGACAGGTATAACACATTATCAAGAATTAGTTGTTAAGCTAATTTACTTGACTTTACCAAGGCAAGATATTTCTTATGTTGTGCATTGTTTAAGTCAAGTGATGCATAAACCAATGAAATCTCATTTAAGACTTGTATTTAGAGTCTTAAGGTACTTAAAGAAAGAGCATGGACTTGGTATCACTTTTAAAGAAAGTGATGATACAAGTTTAAAGGTTTTTGTTGATTCGATCAAGCAAAGTGTAAAGTAACCGTAAGATCGCCATCGTTATATCGTGTTTTGGAAACCAGTTTGGTATCCTGGAAAGGTAAAAACAAGTCAGGTTGCTAGGTCCTCATCGAGGTCGAGTTCGTATTATATGCAATGTTTGTTGTGAGG
>CM040240.1:209375964-209403507 GCA_022545495.1 Chrysanthemum lavandulifolium
CATACATATCTTCTCTCAACCTTTCTAACTCGGTTTCATATCATATTAGTGATCTCTTTTGTAGCAAAGAAGATCAAGGCATATTCAAGCTTCAACAAGAAGTTGGAAGTCTTGTTTGTTTAGTGTTGTATGATCTAGTGTTGATCCATACTTCATTGTTGTATCAAACCATCATAATCTTGTGAGTGTGAGTGGTTAGTATTTTAGTCCTCAAAATACATTGTGTGTGGGAGTAGTTGTACCCTTGGAAAGAACTCGACATCTAGCTTAGTGTCGGAAATAGTGTGTTTAAGTGTAAAGGTTTTCTCCACCGATGAAAGGAGCTTGTTGACTAGTGAAGTTAAACTCTCGAGTGTGAGACTGGGAGTGGATTAGGCAAGGAAAAAGAGTCCTTGTAGGCGAACCACTATAAACAACTTGTTGTGGTTTGATCATCTCTTTCCTTATTTACTTATTACACATTGCTTGCATATTTCATTAACATACTCAAGATCAATATCAATTGATCTTTCAATAAGTTTCAAAACAAAGTTTTTAATTGGTAAACTATTCAACCCCTTCTAGTTTTCTACAATTGGTACGAGCCTCGTTGCTCAAGAATTTCTAAAATAACTTGTATTTTATAAACTTGAAACGATCCATGGATTCGAAAACTTTAAAGAAGGGCAATCTATGCAAAGACCACCACTCTTTGAAACCAATGGATTTATCTATTGAAAAAATCGTTTTGAAACATATGTAAAATCAAAAGATATAGATTTTTGGTTTATTATTGTTAAAGGAGATTTTAGTTCTACAACAAAGGATATTTCCGTTGATGAACAAAAGAAATTAGTTGCTAAAAATAATGAAGCTAAAATGATGCTTTATAATGCTTTACCTAGAAAAGAATATGAAAGAATTTTTATGTGTGAAACCGCCAAAGATATTTGGGAATGTTTAATTGTTACACATCAAGGTAATTCACAAGTCAAGGATAACAAAATTGATCTTATTGTTCAACAATATGAACAATTTGTTATCCTCAAGATGAAACCATTGATTGTGGCTTTGCTCGTTTAACACTATCATTACATCACTTAAAGCACTTGATGAATCTTTTCGTAGTAAGAACTTTGTCGGAAATTTCTTAGAGCACTCCATCCCAAATGGAGAGCTAAAGTGACCACTATTGAAGAATCAAAAGATCTCTCAATAATGTCACTAGACGAGCTAATTGGCAACCTCAAAGTTCACGAAATGGTAAGATCATCAAAGGAAGAAAGGAGAAGATCAAATCCGTTGCTCTAAAAGCAAAGGCGGAATCAAGCGATGATGATGAATCTTTTTCTGGTAGTGAAGATGAGGAGTATGCCATGGCCGTTAGAGATTTCAAGAAGTTCTTTAGAAGAAGAGGAAAGTTTGTAAGACAACCTCGAGAAGAAAAGAAGCCATTCGAAAAGATCGGGATGATAAGAAGAGTAAAGGTGAAAGAAAGTGTTTTAGATGTGGTGATGCAAGTCATCTCATGGGAGAATGTCCCAAGCCACCTAAAAGCAAAACCGAACGAGCTTTTGTAAGTGGTGCTTGGAGTGATAGTGAAGACGATGAAGAATCAAGCAAGGAAGAGATCGCTCTAATGGCACATGAGTCAAATGAGGTATGCTTGAAAGTTGGATTGGAACACGATGAATGGATAAAAGATAGTGGATGCTCACGACACATGACGGGCAACAAAGTCTCTTCTCATCATACCAAGAGTATGACGGAGGTAATGTCACTTTCGGTAGCAATCTCAAAAGCAAAATCATTGGCAAAGGTACGATTGCTCATAACTCTCTAACTATTGAAAATGTTGCTCATGTGGATAGGTTAGGATTTAATCTACTTAGTATTAGCCAACTATGTGATAAAAAGTATAAAGTACTATTTGATGAAAATGGTAGTAAAATACTAAAAGATGGTATCACCATAGCTAAAGGAGTTAGGAAAAATAACATATACGTCATGAAAATAGATAAAACATATAATGACAAACTTTGCTTAACAACATTAGACGATAGCTCATCTCTTTGGCATAGGCGCTTAGGTCACGCTAATATGAGACTTATACAAAACCTATCTTCAAAAGAGTTGGTTAGAATTTACCAAAACTAAAATATGACCAACACTTTTATGACGCTTGCAAAATTGGTAAACAAACACATAGTAGTCACAAATCTAAAAATATGGTGTCCACATCTAAGTGTCTAGAATTATTACATATGGACTTGTTTGGACCATCCGCTATAAAAGCTATGGAGGCAACTTATACACTTTGGTCATAGTAGATGATTACTCAAGGTTTACTTGGACGTTATTTTTGAAAACCAAAATGAAGCTTTTGACAAATTTGAAATACTTAGCAAGAAAATTCAAAATCTTCTAGGTGTCAAAATTGTGTCGATCCGAACGGATCATGGTCGTGAATTTGACAACGAAACTCAATTTGGAAACTTTGTGATACAAATGGTATAACACATAACTTTTCCGCCCACGAACACCTCAATCAAATGGAGTAGTAGAACGTAAAAATAGAACAATTCAAGAAATGAGTAGAACAATACTTAATGAACAAAACATTCCTCAAAAGTTTTTGTGTAACGCGTTGACACTTCTACATATATTTTAAATAGAGTCTTATATCGTCCTTTCCTAAACAAAACACCATATGAACTTTATAAAGGTAAAAAGCCAACATTAGGATATTTTAGAGTCTTTGGTTGTAAATGCTTTATTCTTAATACTAAGGATTATCTCACCAAGTTTGACCCAAAGTCTTATGAAGGTGTATTTCTTGGTTACTCTCAAACTAGTAAAGCTTACATTGTCCTAAATGAAGAAACAATGATAGTCGAGGAATCATTGAACATAACATTTGATTGAAAGTCCACCTCCTCTAAGAAATCACCTTTGGTAGATGATAACTTAGTTGAAAGTCAAATAATAGAAAGTCAAATTAATAATAACAAGGAAGATGAACCATCAAATAAGGAAATTGTCAACATCAAAGAATCTAAAAGTCATCCATTAGAAAGGTCATAGGACAACTTAATCAAAGAACCTTAAGGTCACAAGCCCAAAATCAAAGTAATCATTTTTGTTTTGTATCCACCATTGAACCAAAACCATAAATGAAGCAATAAAAGATGAATCATGGGTAATTGCCATGCAAGAAGAATTAAACCAATTCGTTAGAAATGATGTTTGGAAACTAGTTCCAAAACCCAAAGATCAAACTATAATTGGAACAAAATGGGTCTTCGAAACAAAATGGACGAAAATGGTGTAGTATCTAGAAACAAAGCTAGGCTTGTTGCACAAGGTTATAATCAACAAGAAGGAATTGACTATGATGAAACTTATGCACGGTAGCTAGACTTGAATCTATTAGAATATTACTTGCTTATGCATGTGCTTATGACTTTAAATTATTTCAAATGGATGTTAAAAGTGCTTTCCTTAATGGGTTTATTAACGAAGAAGTGTATGTTGCTCAACCTCCGGTTTTACCGACTTTGAGAAACCACATCATGTCTTCAAACTCAAGAAAGCATTATACTGCCTTAAACAAGCACCTAAAGCTTGGTACGACCGTCTTAAGACTTTTCTTATTGATAACAAATATACTATGGGATTAGTAGATAATACTCTTTTACTAAGAAAAGGAATCACAAATTATTATTGTTCAAATATCGTTGATGACATTATATTCGGATCAACTTGTCAAGAACTATGTGATGATTTCTAAAATCATGCATGACGAGTTTGAAATGAGTATGATGGGTGAGTTAAACTTCTTTCTAGAACTTCAAATTAAACAACTAGAAGATGGTATTTTCTTTAACCAATCTAAATATATAAAAGACATGCTTAAGAAATTTGGTCTTGAAGATTCCAAACCAACTAAAACACCCATGTCCTCGGACACTAAACTCACCAAGGACGAAGAAGGTGAATCCGTAGATAACACTAAATATAGAGGAATGATTGGTAGCCTACTCTATCTTACGGCTAGTAGACCCGACATTATGTTTAGTGTTTGTCTATGTGCTCGCTTTCAAGAAAACCCAAAGGCATCACACTTAGAAGCATTAAAAGGATTTTTAGATATATTAAGGAACAACGTGTTTAGGATTATGGTATCCCAAAGGAACGGTATAGAAACCATAGTGTATGCCGACTCGGATCATGCCGGTGATTATGTCGATAGAAAAAGTACAAGTGGTATTTGCACTTTTGTTGGACATTGTCTCACCTCATGGTTTGCAAAGAAGCAAACGGCTTTAGCCATCTCTACCATCAAGCCGAGTGCGTCTCGGTAGGAAAAGCATGTCAACAAGCTCTTTGGATGAAGCAAGCTCTCGTGACTACGAATTCATCTCAACGACATTGTGATACTTTGCGACAACAAAGGAGCCATCGATCTCAAAGAAGAATCCCGTTCAACATGCTCGTACAAAGCACATTGAAATCCGTCATCACTTTCTTCGCGACAATGTTCAAAAGGAAACATTTCAATCGAGAAAGTATCCTCAAGACAACATTGCCGACATCTTTACTAAACCTCTTAGCGAGAACCTTTTAATCTTCTTAGACTTGGTTTAGGGTTAATGGAACCAAACATGTAGGATAAACATAGCCTAAAACATTAGAATAGTCAAACCAAAACAATTTTGCCTTGTATACGCTCAGTAGCCACGGCACCAAACGACAACACGGACGGAACCAAATATTTGGTGTCGTGCTCGTCCGTGGTGTCTCTGAAGCAAAAGCGCTATATACATAACATCCTCTTCCTCACAACCCACTTTACCAAAACGTGTAAAACTTAAACCAAGCTCATTATTGACACCTTCCCACTTACTAATCACTGAAGATAACATCATTGTAAGTATCCTAACTTCATTTCATCTCTTAATTCTGAATCTAGGATTCTTATTTATACACAAAATTATCACAAATCATTACATGGGGTTTTATGTATGCTTTTATACCAAATATGAATTCAATTGGCAAATTGCATAACTAGTCATTCAAATTAGGTACTACATTATCATATTGCATAAACAAATCATGTTTCCCACTAATTGATAGATAATGAATATAAGGCCTTATTCAAACAACCAAACACCCCATGTCAAAAGTTTTGAAAAGCTTCTCACTTGTAGGAAAACATTTTCATTGCTAATACAAATAGAAACGTTAAAATTTTCATCACTTGCATGCTCTTGAATACTAAAGGTATTGCATAACTAATATGCACTCCGGGTATATTCAAATGTAGCCACATTGAATTAGGAGCATTTGGGTTATCTCATGGTATTTGCCAAACACCCCACTAAAACCATTTTGTGCATAAAATGAGTCGAGATAACCGCAACTCAAATTGTTTTCATATAGGCACACACTAGAACCAAAAGCGTTAAAATTTATTTTCATTTTTAACATATTAATTCTTGTCCTTAGGAATAACCATGGTAGCCGCAAGATTCTATGATCACAAAGATACCCTTAACTACATTCCCAAACACCACAAAACCAAAGGACTTACCAAGGAACAAGTAGAAATATTTAAGAGTCTAGAATCAAGGTATTTCCATGAGGTAGAACCATTTACTCATCCTTCCTTGAAAATACCAATCTTCGTGAAGAACTAGCCGCCATTCAATTCGATTGTCTTCTTGACATCGATGAACCAATTGTCCTAGGTTTGTGTTAGAATTCTATGCTAGTGTGACCGGCTTTAGTGATGAAGGCGATGATGAATTTTGTCTTAGGTTTAGAATCAACCAAAATGACTACACCATCACCTTAAGCAACTTTGCTCAGTGTTAGGAATTCCCAACCGAGGAACTTGTGTCTACGGATAAGTGGTCACTCATGGCTCTTGATACAATCAATGACCGCCGCTTCCGTACATAACCCGTTTGGCCGATAAGGATGTCATCCGTGAACACCTTTTAACCCAAAAGTGATACAACCCGAGTTACCCGAAAGGGAAAAGAGGTAAACCGAGATCCATATGGAATGGAGCTAAATGAACTTAAGCCGAATTTAAGAAATGGGAGGAACTACTTAGAGCCAACGTCATTAGCACCATAGGAAATAGGGATCACTTAAACGCTTGCCTATGTCACATGCTCTACAACTTATCCACCGAAAACCATTCAACTTAGCCTACTACATAGCTAGAAGAATGATTGATATTCCAACTCAAGGATCGGTTGCTCTTCCATACGGGATGCTTCTCACCCGTCTCAATAGAAACTTCGCACAATTCCACCAACCCCAAAAGGGATGCACCTCCACTATGAACTCATCCTCACATCTTTGTACCTTTGGTGATGCTCGAGTTGCTAAGACAAAAGGCAAAGAGCAAAACCTCCAACTCCATCATCTTCATCATCAAATAGCTCAGGATGGTCTTCCAAGCTCTCATCTTCCACCTCATGAGTATTACGCATCTCTTCCCGAGATTGAGAATGAATCAGTAATTCAAGCAAACTAAGGGAATGTTCAAGTGCCTTGGTAGGATGATGAACAAGATTTACAAGAAGTTAGACAAATAAGGGTACTTTAAGGAGTGTTTGGAACAATGCATTATCATTAATGTTTGATACTATTTAGTTGTTTTATTATGTAGGATGATAATATAACTTGAAACAATGGTGTATGCTAACAATCTCATGTAGGGGATAGCACAAGTATGCTATCAAATTTTACCCATTTTCACTATATTGTGAAAATCAATAAGCCTTGCTCAAAATCTATGCTCCACTTGTGTTTATACATGTGTTATTTACTTTTCCTAACTAGAAATGTTTAGTATAATGCTTTTGAGAAAAATTTGAGGTTTGAAATGTCCCCGACACCTAAAAGCGTACTCATCCATATTTACACTCACGGATCGACGGCACCATAATTTTGGTACCGTCCTTTATGTAGTTTGGTACCGCCGTGCACTGTGCAAGCGGACAGACGGCACCACTTTTAGGGTACCGTCCGTGTATGGTTTTGGTGCCGTGGATCCTCCGGGTAATTTTACGAATTTCGACTCTTCGTGATTCCAAATTACAATCCATCACTTATAAATCAATCTTAACTAGTGTATACTCTTATTAGAACTAGTATAATTCACTTAGGTATATAAGAAATCCATTTCCACCAAAATTCAAAAATTTGAAAAATCCACCAAAGGAGCCCTTTGGCATAAAGGAAGGAACCAAATTTTGGTACCTTCAAATCCGTGGATAACACGAATGTTAGGAAATTCCACTCACTAGAACACATTTATTGCAAATCTTTTCTTCTTCACTCCATCTCTCTTGTATGGATTGACTTGGGTGATATGACTAGCATTCAACCCACTTCCAAATCATTAGGAACCTCCTCTCTTTAATGGTTTAACATCAAATCAAACACATTTCTCCACAAAATTTCACTTCAATAAATTGAGAGGTTTTACCATGATCATGCTCACACCTTCTTCATTCTTACTATTATCTAGCAAAGTAAAACCCAAGTCAAAAATGACAAAATCCTCTCCAAAACCTTGCAAGAAGACCGCTAGAATTAGCGTTAGGCCATGTTGCCGTTAACATTAGCTCCTCATCCGAGTCTTCTCCACTCACAATCTCTTCTCCCATCCGAGATGATACAAGCCTCACCATGGCTACACCAAATCAATCACACATTGTGATCACCACTCCACCACCTACAAAACACCAACTTCACCTCCTCCCGGCACCCATCCAAACATCCAAAACACCTCACCACCTTCACCACCAAGGTCTCCAACTCTCATTCCCGTGGAGCTATTTTCAACACCATCAACATCACCAAATCCTTTCCTAGAGGACTTGGAAGACTTGCCTCTTAGGCCAAGTCATCCACCACCATTGCCATCCTTTGGCATAATTGAGCGAATCGCTCATAAATCACCTCGGTCATCCTTTGACCCAAACGCCCCATTAGGGCCAAGACCTCTCCTTTTCCACCCCATTCACAAGGACATTCATGGTCCTTTATATGGAGATCATCCACTTCCCCCATCAATGTCTCCTCATCTTGAGGACATTGAGGAGTGTATGTGGGATGCCAATCCCACTAGAGAGGAGATTCAAGCGGAACTCCACAACCTCCACCAATTCAAAGGCATGGTGGATTCTCACTTAAGTGAGACAATGCAAATGCAAAATGCTTTGCTTGCATCCATCATGACCACTCCAAACATCCCCAACACCACCAACACATCCACCATTCCACCACCACAACCTTCCCAAACATTCTACCCTCCAAGGCATGGTTGCTCAACTTGTGAGCAAGCGGGCCAAACTGTGAACGGACCCGGGTTATGGTCCATGACTTCCAAGAAGAAATGAGGTTCATCCTCAACCACATCCTTGAGCGTCTCAACGCTCTTTCCCATCCACCATCACTTTAGGATGGTTTTAGAATAGTCTTTCTTATGTTTACTTTCTTAGGATAATTTTTATTTCTTGTACTAAAACACATCATTGTGTTCTCTTTCATGATCTTTACTCATGAAAAAAATTTAACTAGTGAATGTTGTTTATTATATTGGTGTCATTACATAGTGTTTGGAAATGCTTGTGAATGATCATTATTACTAACAATTTTTTTGTAGCTTTATTTTCACAATCCATGTATCTTCCCATTAAAGCACCCAATTTAGGGGAGCTTTGAACAAGGGAGATAGTAGCTCGGCTCATTACATTCGCGATAGCCTCTTCTTTTTGTTGAGACAAAAGGGGAGAAAATATAGAACTTTGAAATTATTTATATTTGACTTTTACGAAAAGTCAAGCGCATACATTGACTTTCTAAAAGTCAAACAGAACCCTCATTGATAATACTTGACTTTTCTTAAAAGTCAAACCGCATACTTTGACTTTCTCAAAAGTCAACATCATGCATCAACTAGTGAATTCTTTGACTTTCATAAAAGTCAAATTTCATACACTTGCATTATCATTTCCTTTTCAAGTTCTAAAACTAATATTTTGTTGAAACAAAGAGACCTTGATAGATCTTGAGCTCGTGGATCGTTATATATGCCTATGTAATCACAAGCACAATAAAAGACAATCTCTACTACTTATATTTATCGGAATATAAACACAAGTAACAAATAACTAAGAACTCGTGATCCTCTATGGATCTTTATATTAACTAAACCGAGTTTTTCCAATCGGTACATAACTCATTCTAATGTGTTCCTTTTATAGACAAGGAACCTAAACAATATCGCTAAACCGTTTCCCAAGAAACGTATAAACATAAAACTAAATAAGATATACACAATCACTTCCTAATAAAGCTCATGTATATCCCACTAAATAAACTAAACACGGAATAAACACTTCCATAAGCAGATTAATAACTATTATACTTATTGATTATGTCTTGGCGAATTCACTCTTCTTCAAGAGAAACACTTGCGATAATGTCGGCATAATCTAAACTTCACATAATTCCCAACATATCATCAATCACATTAGAATGTGTTCCTTTTATAGCCTAGCTTGAGCTTGTTTTTCTTTGAGTTACTGACTGAACCAATCATATCATCAATCACGACTTCCTTTCCTTTGTCGGAAGATTTCTCAAGAGAACCAATTTGAGCTTGAAGGAATAATCACACCAACATCGAAGAAACATGTTGAGACAATTCCTCAGCGGTGTAGAAAACTTCGGAAGAAGAATTCAACTTATACATTCTCCCGACTATAAAAACTTCATCATCATCTGCTGAAGGTGAAACAGTTGGTTGTTCTTGTAAAGATGAGGTTTGACCATGATCAGAAGCAACCTCCTCAATTAGAACATCAGCAGATGTATCAACCACGTTTGGCTCCTTTGAAGTGTCAGCAGATACCTTATTCAAATATTGTCTTCTTCGTTGTCTAGTAAATATAATAGGCACCTTGCTCCTTGAAGATTCAGCAACTGGAGAAGAAACATCAGATGTAAGAGCTACATCAGCCAAGATTCCAAGGGATGCATGAAGATTTTCTTCATCCTCCTCTTCAGAAGAAACCAAACTCTCTTTTACCCTTCCGACTCGAGAATTCCTCCAAGTTCTCAACTTTAGTCTCCAATTCCACAATCTTATTACCAAGAATAGACTTGGTCTCTGCAAGTTCTTTCTTAAGATCAGTCACCTCACCTACATACTTGTTCATCAGAGCATATAATGAGGTAAGTGTAATAGGATCCTCATCTGTATCAACTGATTGCTCAGTTGTAATTGGAACTTCATTTGACCGTTCAGGAGTAACATTAACTTGATCAACATTAGAACATCCTTCACCAAATGGATTCCTAATAGGACTCGGTGTAGGCAATCTATCAATATCAACCTGAACCTCATTAATAGAAACTTGTGTGGGTGATTGACTAGGACAGGTCTAGGTGAAGGTATAAATGCCTCAAGACAACGTGAAGGGCCCTCATCAACATCAACCGAAAGATTACCATCATTAGTATTGGAAGAAGGTAAAATAACAACATTAACC
This sequence comes from Chrysanthemum lavandulifolium, assembly GCA_022545495.1. Classification (NCBI taxonomy): domain Eukaryota; kingdom Viridiplantae; phylum Streptophyta; class Magnoliopsida; order Asterales; family Asteraceae; genus Chrysanthemum; species Chrysanthemum lavandulifolium. The sequence goes on from CM040240.1 coordinate 209,386,524, forward strand.
TCATCGCCATCTCATTCTCACGAGGCAACATGGCAACTAATAAAGGAAAATGTGTCCTTCAAATTTAGTTCTCATCAAGCAAATAACTTAGAAGTTAAAACACCTATGGGATAAAAAGCTTGGGTATGGGTAGAAACATTCAATATCATCGCAAAAACCTAGGGTACATCAAAACTTGCCCTTTTCCTAGTTATATTCTCAATCATATTATCGAAAATAAACTTAGAAAATTATAAGTCAAACCCTTAGATAGACAAATAATACCACATCCCAATTGAGTTGGCAGATCCCATCCTCCGGACTTATTGCTTACACATGGAGCAACGTATGAACCAAAACCTCCACATAGGACAAAGTCGATTTTTAACCACATATCGGTCCTTGTTCCTTGATTGGTGCAAAACCGTCAAGTTATCTCACGCAAGCTAGCCACTTGTGAATGACCAACCGTAAGAAACTCAAAACAGTTCAAACACTAATGCAATTTAAATCAGAGGAATATAGTGAATTCCTGGGTCGTTAAGTCCCACGGAGGATGAATTGGTGTATAAACACTTGATCAGATGATAGAATGATCACTAAGGATAGTGATCAGTAAGGTTTTTTTATGGAAAATTACCTAAAGAAAAGATCTACAAATTAAAGCGACTTAAATGCAAATTAAAAGAAATTAAAAAGTTAAAATATATTAAATAAACGCTATCACTATTTTTTTAAAATGATGAACGTTTAAATCCTAAAACGTACGTTTAAATAAAATTTCGTAAACGTACAAAATAAAACGTGAGTTTTAAGAAATAAAAGACCTACAAATATGAAAATGACATTTTTACAATCCTAATAATAAAAGAAATTTATTAGAAAAAGAAAATTATTTTTAAACTATTTATTTAATTATTATTAATTAAAAACTATTTATTAAGTATTTAAAATGCACTAAAATATAAGAAAATACAAAATTAACCTAGAAAAATGAAATTATAACTTAGAAAATCTAAAATATTATAAAACTTATTTTAAAACTGAAAATATAATTTTAGACTTATTATGTATTTATTATTAATTTAAAAGTATTTAAAACTAATTAAAATGCTAAAATTAATATTTAAACTAAGAAAATTATGGAAAATACTTTTATGACTTTTATATTTATCTTAATCTAGGAAAATTGAAAACATATTTTTAAGCTTTTTCGATTTATTAGTATTAAATGCTATTTAAAAGGATTAAAAACTATTTTAAAATAAAGAAAATAGCAAACAGTGTAGGAAAAATCTGAAAAATTCAGGAAAATGCTAAAATATTATTCTAAGTTTATAAAAATATAAAACATATGCTTATGTGGAGGAATATGCAAGCGCAATGGATTAGCTTATAAATAAGACTTCAAAATAAGCTAAAAGCCATAAATGACCACCAAATAAACACAGAAGCTAGGGTATGCTATATTAACTAAATACTAACCTAATCCAACCATCCTAAACTTCTAAAAAGCAGTTTAAACCAAGAATTAAGCAAAGTTAAACTAGTTATATTCAGAAAATGGGACAACATTAAGGCTTATCTATGAGTGGGGTCCACAGGGCTTAAGCTCAAAACCTTGGCTGAAAATGATAGTCAGCTGGGTGGTGAGTGGAAAGGAACCAAGAACCACCAGTGGGGTCCACTGGTGTGGCTGTGGGATCCACCAAAGTGGTGGTGATGCCCTGTTATGGTGGTGCAGGCATCATTCGAGAAAGGGTGCTCAAAAGAAGCTCTTGATTAAGCACTATATAAGGCGATAAAAGCAAACTATTATTTTTCTAATTTTCTTAAGCAACTATATTTTAATGTCCTAGAAGCTTGTAAACTAAATCTTAATATTAAACACTCAAGAAAATTCTAAGTTTTATTCAAAACAGTATTTGGAAAATTTGACTTTTTACTACACTAGAACTTTGACTTATATGAACTTGTAACTGATTCTATGGATTTAATATGTTATAATAAACTATATTAAGATGATTTTAAGCTAAAGTACTAAGTTTTAAGCTACTATGGTGAGTTTTGCTATTTAAAACCTTAACAGTTAACTATATTATGAGATTATACATCATTTTGACTTTTTAACTAAAGAGGATTGGTTTTTAAGCCTGAATTGAACTATTAAGAACTAGATAGACATGTATCAAACTAGAACAATGCTACAAATAACTTCTAACATAGCTTATAAGCACAATCCAAACACCCCTTAATATGACAGTTTTGAAGCTTTTTATACTAAAACAAGTATTTTTATCAAGAGAATGTTTCATACCTTATAATAACTATAATTAGATAGAGTAAAACTAAAATTAACAACTTTTAAACACTTACACTATATATTGCAAATTTCAAAGAGATACCTTACAAATTGAGTTTAGTAACAAAACAGAGAATTGATGATTGATATCACACCCTATTGCTTCCCAAGAAGCTCTAAACCAACAAGCATTCCAAAATCAACACTGCATCATTGTCTTGATCATTTCTCCATATGATTTTTATTTTCCACTAATTTATAGGTATTTTGGTGATTTTGGATTTATTAAGTAAAACTGTTTTCTTAAGGATTCTAAGAGTTTGTAAGCTTTGTCATGAGCTTATAAGAGCTTAAGAATCAGTAACAACAACTTTTAACAACATTTGCTTAATTTGAGAATTTGAACTAGGAAATAAGCAAAAACTGAATTTGTAAACATTAACTGAAATTAAAACTGAAATAAGGTTTTTATTATACTGAAATTGATAACAACATTAATTGGAAGCTTAAAATTACACTAGAATTTGGAAAATTATTAAAACGACCTAAACTAAACTAAATTACTCTACTGCCCTTTTCACACTGCTTCTCTCCAGATATTTATTGACCTCTATCACTCCTTGTCGACATCTGATGCTTTCCCACCTCTTTCCAATCCTTGGATTCATCGAACCATCCGGTTGTAATTTGGCGGAAAAGTCTAAATAGCGGTAGTAGCATTAAATGAGGTGGGGGTTGGTTTGCAAGGTGGAAAGGTTGAAGTGAAAGGTAAGTATGTCTTTGGAGAGATAAGGGTAGTGAGCGGTGTTGAGAGGTGAGTGGTAGCGGTGTTGAGAGGTGGAAGATGAGCAGTGGCCGACCGTGCGTTTCTATTTTAAACACTGGGTCGGGTTTGGTTTTGGGCTAGGGTGTTTGGGCTTCTTGGTTTAAGTGGATTTGGATTTGGTTTAATAATAGCAAAGGGTCAGTATAGTATTATTAGTACAAAAGCCCAAGGACCTAAGTTGTATTTTCGATTTCTTGAAGGACCTTGTTGCCAAAATTCCAAACTTCATATGAGGACCAAACCGCCATAACACAATTACACAAGGACCAAAAGTTGTATTTTATTTATATTTAAAACTTCAAAGGACCTAAAATGTAAATTTGGATTTTGAGGACTTGTTTTGTAATTTCCAAAAGTTATCAATAGAGTTCCAAATTGTAATTTATGCATAGTACAAGGGTATATTTTGTAAAATTTCCAAGTTTGAATACCAGGACCATTTTGCCAATTTTGTAACAAGGGACCAAAGATGTAATTTTCAAAAGTTTATCATAAGGACCAATTTTGTCGGTTATTAATAGTACAAGGTTAAAATTTGATAATTTTTACTTTTAAATTATCCAAGGACTATATTTGACATTTTCCAAACTTGAGGGACTAAAGTTGTCATTTGTGATTTTAAACTTTAAAAGGTTTGATTTGACAACTTTTGAATCTCATGGACCTAAAATGATATTTTACAAGTTTTTTTGAATTACAGGGGTGATTTTGACAACTTTTGTAACTTGGGGACTAAAGCGCCAATTATGCAAACTTGATCGTTTTCATCGATTTTGGTATTTTGCATTTAAAACATATAAAACAACGATTTGTGATATTTTCATCATTTTGATGCATTTCGAGTGTTTTCGGATATTTTTGGCATTCTAAAAGATATAAAAATGATGAGTATTTGACACTCATCAATCCCCACACTAAGATATTGCTAGTCCTAGCAATGATTTGAGAAAATTTAATGGATTTTATCTCTTTACCAAAAGCCATTACTTCGGAGTAGCCAATTGTTTCGAGTTCAAGTAAGAACCTTGGCACAACGATAACCAAATGATTTTGAGCAAATCATAAGTCGTCAACGGATTTGATTTGTCTTTACCGAAGCCGTTTGCTACGGACTAATAACTCTTAGATAAAATATCTTTGGTGAGTCGATTACCAATTATGGTTTTCCAACCGCCTTTACCACAATCCATAAACTTGCGGGCTAGCCAACTTTTCACTAATTAAATATATGGTGAGTGAACACCATACAATTTTGAGCAAATTGCAAGCCATAAACGGATTTGAGATATCTTTACCAAGAGCCGTTTGCTCTGGATTAGCCAATCCTTATGTGCGTTAGACATGGTGGATGATTACCATTTGTTGTGTTTAGTACATAGTACTTCCACTAAATAAAAATTTTAAAATTTGGCCATTTTGGGGAAAAAGGGACTAAAGGGTACATTTATGATCAAATTCGCGAATTTCCCCACTTAGAAATGAATATTGTCCTCAATATTCAAAGTACCTACTGTTATGCCGAAACTTAGAACGTAAAAGATAACATTACTAGCTAAGTGTAGAAACACAACAATTATCTCTCTTTTTAATATTTACAATTTTCATTCATTTTAAAATCTATATACAACATGTGGGCATCTCCCACACTAAGGTGGTACACGGGTGAAAACCCATGTTTAGCTCTTGTTTTTATTTCCAGTCGCTAGCTTGACTCGACCCCAAATTAATTTGTTCATGGGAAGCAAGTGGAAGAGACAATCTCCATCGGACTTTCATTCAAGATGTTTGTATAAACATTGAAGTACGTGAAAGTTCCACACCGATGAGATATAGATAGAACCAAGCTAAAAATGATAAATGAAAATGCCGGGGTCAAAGATAGTGTCTTCATTCGAAGGAGTGAAGAGCAGGAGAAGCCACGGATAGGTGAAGAAGAGAAAGAAAGTCATGATAATAATCTTGACTAACTCATCATCATCGGAAGGGAATTCATGATAGCATGAATTTCATCTTTTAAGCTCAATTGGTCTAGACATATCCGGGTGTGTCTAGATCAAAATAAGTTATCATACTCCGGTGGAGATATGATATGAGTGAGTTCACAGGAGAACTCCTCAAAGGAGAATGATTCATATTAGGGATTGATTTGAGTGAGTTCACTCGGGAACTCCTCAAAAGTGAATGATTCATAATCTGGGAGAGAATTATGAGAATGAGAAGTGGTAATACCACTAATCTTCTCTCCCATATGATCAAAATGGAGCGTTTGCAATTCGGGAATAGAATCATTGAACAAAAGTTCACTATCCTCAAAGGGATAGGATATGAAGTAGGCTTTTCATCAAAAGCCTCGATTCTAGAAATGAGAATATTAACATTCAATAATGTAAGGCGAAGAGCTTCGTCTTGGATTATTTCTTCATCATTCTCTTCTCTGGTCGACAAGCTCGGAAGGTAATTCACCCACATAACTTATGTCTCCACAAGATAAAGAATAGTCCTCATCGAATCGAGAACATCTCAACATGATTACTTTGGAAGACAAGAGGGTAGGGATATCACACAAATGCTCGAGAATTCCTGTGACTCTCTTGGGATTGGGACAAGGTCCTCAACACTAGACTTTATGAATTCGTCCGATTCCTTTTCGAGAACAGTGTCAAGCTCATCCCCATGTTCGAGAGAGTGAGTGTGAATCTCGGGTGTGATAGCGATGGGCGAGGGAGTTGAGAAGGACTAGCGTTATGGATTCTACAAGTTCCATTATTTCTCGCTAGTGATTCGGTCATATTCTTTTCTCCCTGTATTTCCACGGATGGAATCTCAACCGATGAACTTGATGAATAAAATTGTAGAATATCAAGGGTATCTTCATCATCATCGTCATCGGGAATGAAATGGAATTGAGAGCTAGATTTGAATGCTTTTGTAGTCTAATTGATTCCCAACGGTGTTTTCAATGGCAATCTGGGAATCTAATTTAGCGACCGTTCCTCGCCTAACAATTCTTCCATGGATTTCTCATGTGACATAGCCGACTCCTCCTTAAGTTCTTTTAATAACTCAAGACTCTTGATAGAAGGTGCCGCCGTAGTTTCATGAGGAGTTGCTTGAATCATTTGGTCTTGTGGAGGTTGGTCTTGATCTGAAGAGTCGTAATTGTTACAAGGAAATGGATTCCTGTTTGACAATCCGAGCTAGAGTGTGGACCTCCACAATACTCACAACAATAAAGCGATGTGGGCGTGAGTTATGTGTGTTGTTGTCATAATTGTTATCGGGAACCCGCTCATAGACAAGCACGTTTCCGATTGACAATCGAAGCGTAGTGTGAACCACCACGGTACTACAACAAGAAAGCTGCCGATTCTCACGGTGTGGTAGGCGATGGAATAAATCGGTTGTGTTATGGTAGGAATAGGGATCACGGTTATAGACGGACCGTTTCACGATTCCACCATGCTACAACCGGGGCAATTGCCACCATTATAAGGACCACCACACCATTGACAATCAAGAGGGTGAGGATAAGACATAGAAAGAATCAAAGGTTTACAGAGGGTAAGAAATGAAGAATCAAAGATGTGAGAGGGTAAAGATGGATATTTTGGATTTTGAATAAACATTTTGTAAAACAAAGAATGAAAATATTTTTGGGTTTGTTAAAACTTTAGGAAAAGTGTTAATGAACTTTTAATTTTTAATAAACTGTTTACAAAAGGTGGTATATGTGCAAGAATGGATCGGAAATGCTTAAAACACGCTTCTGACCTCCCGGCAATGGCGCCAAAATTTGATTGGTGCAAAACCGTCAAGTTATCTCACGAAGCTAGCCACTTGTGAATGACCAACCGTAAGAAACTCAAAGCAGTTCAAACACTAATGCAATTTAAATCGAGGAATATAGTGAATTCACGGGTCGTTAAGTCCCACGGAGGATGAATTGGTGTATAAACACTTGATTAGATGATAGAATGATCACTAAGGATAGTGATCGAAGGTTTTTATGGAAAATTACCTAAAGAAAAGATCTACAAATTAAAGCGACTTAAATGCAAATTAAAAGAAATTAAAAGTTAAAATATATTAAATAAACGCTATCACTATTTTTTAAAATGATGAGCGTTTAAATCCTAAAACGACGTTTAAATAAAATTTAAATAGCGTACAAAATAAAACGTGAGTTTTAAGAAATAAAGACCTACAAATATGAAAATGACATTTTACAATCCTAATAATAAAAGAAATTTATTAGAAAAGAAAATTATTTTTAAACTATTTATTTAATTATTATTAATTAAAACTATTTATTAAGTATTTAAAATGCACTAAAATATAAGAAAATACAAAATTAACCTAGAAAATGAAATTATAACTTAGAAAAATCTAAAATATGATAAAACTTATTTTAAAACTGAAAATATAATTTTAGACTTATTATGTATTTATTATTAATTTAAAACTATTTAAAACTAATTAAAATGCTAAAATTAATATTTAAACTAAGAAAATTATGGAAAAATACTTTTATGACTTTTATATTTATCTTAATCTAGGAAAATTGAAAACATATTTTTTAAGCTTTTTCGATTTATTAGTATTAAATGCTATTTAAAAGGATTAAAAACTATTTTAAAATAAAGAAAAATAGCAAACGATGTAGGAAAAATCTGAAAAATTCAGGAAAATGCTAAAATATTATTCTAAGTTTATAAAAATATAAAACATATGCTTATGTGGAGGAATATGCAACTGCAATGGATTAGCTTATAAATAAGACTTCAAAATAAGCTAAAAGCCATAAATGACCACCAAATAAAAACACGAAGCTAGGGTATGCTATATTAACTAAATACTAACCTAATCCAACCATCCTAAACTTCTGAAAAGCAGTTTAAACCAAGAATTAAGCAAAGTTAAACTAGTTATATTCAGAAAATGGGACAACATTAAGGCTTATCTATGAGTGGGGTCCACAGGGCTTAAGCTCAAAACCTTGGCTGAAAATGATAGTCAGCTGGGTGGTGAGTGGAAAGGAACCAAGAACCACCAGTGGGGTCCACTGGTGTGGCCTGTGGGATCCACCAAAGTGGTGGTGATGCCCACTGTTATGGTGGTGCAGGGCATCATTCAGAAAGGGTGCTCAAAAGAAGCTACTGATTAAGCACTATATAAGCTGATAAAAAGCAAAATATTATTTTTCTAATTTTCTTAAGCAACTATATTTTAATGTCCTAGAAGCTTGTAAACTAAATCTTAATATTAAACACTCAGTAAAATTCTAAGTTTTATTCAAAAACGAGTATTTGGAAAATTTGACTTTTTTACTACACTAGAACTTTGACTTATATGAACTTGTAACTGATTCTATGGATTTAATATGTTATAATAAACTATATTAAGATGATTTTAAGCTAAAGTACTAAGTTTTAAGCTACTATGGTGAGTTTTGCTATTTAAAACCTTAACAGTTAACTATATTATGAGATTATACATCATTTTGACTTTTTAACTAAAGAGGATTGGTTTTTAAGCCTGAATTGAACTATTAAGAACTAGATAGACATGTATCAAACTAGAACAATGCTACAAATAACTTCTAACATAGCTTATAAGCACAATCCAAACACCCTTAATATGACAGCTTTGAAGCTTTTATACTAAAACAAGTATTTTTATCAAGAAATTGTTTCATACCTTATAATAACTATAATTAGATAGAGTAAAACTAAAATTAACAACTTTTAAACACTTACACTATATATTGCAAATTTCAAAGAGATACCTTACAAATTGAGTTTAGGAACAAAAGCAGAATTGATGATTGATATCACCCTATTGCTTCCCAAGAAGCTCTAAACCAACAAGCATTCCAAAATCAACTTTGCATCATTGTCTTGATCATTTCTCCATATGATTTTATTTTCCACTAATTTATAGGTATTTTGGTGATTTTGGATTTATTAAGTAAAAGCTGTTTTCTTAAGGATTCTAAGAGTTTGTAAGCTTTGTCATGAGCTTATAAGAGCTTAAGAATCAATAACAACAACTTTAACAACATTTGCTTAATTTGAGAATTTGAACTAGGAAATAAGCAAAAAGCGAATTTGTAAACATTAATCGAAATTAAAAGCGAAATAAGGTTTTATTATCTTGAAATTGATAACAACATTAATTGGAAGCTTAAAATTACACTAGAATTTGGAAAATTATTAAAACGACCTAAACTAAACTAAATTACTCTACTGCCCTTTTCACACTGCTTCTCTCCAGATATTTATTGACCTCTATCACTCCTTGTCGACATCTGATGCTTTCCCACCTCTTTCCAATCCTTGGATTCATCTGAACCATCCAGTTGTAATTTGGCGGGAAAAGTCTAAATAGCAGGTAGTAGCATTAAATGAGGTGGGGGGGTTGGTTTGCAAGGTGGAAAGGTTGAAGTGAAAGGTAAGTATGTGCTGGAGAGATAAGGGTAGTGAGCAGGTGTTGAGAGGTGAGTGGTAGCAGGTGTTGAGAGGTGGAAGATGAACAGTGACCGGCGCGTTTCTATTTTAAACACTGGGTCGGGTTTGGTTTTGGGCTAGGGGTGTTTGGGCTTCTTGGTTTAAGTGGATTTGGATTTGGTTTAATAATAGCAAAGGTCCAGTATAGTATTATTAGTACAAAAGCCCAAGGACCTAAGTTGTATTTTCTGATTTCTTGAAGGACCTTGACTGCCAAAATTCCAAACTTCATATGAGGACCAAACCTGCCATAACACAATTACACAAGGACCAAAAGTTGTATTTTATTTATATTTAAAACTTCAAAGGACCTAAAATGTAAATTTGGATTTTTGAGGGACTTGTTTTGTAATTTCCCAAAAGTTATCAATAGAGTTCCAAATTGTAATTTATGCATAGTACAAGGGTATATTTTGTAAAATTTCAAGTTTGAATACCAGGACCATTTTGCCAATTTTGTAACTTAAGGGACCAAAGATGTAATTTTCCAAAAGTTTATCATAAGGACCAATTTTGTCAGTTATTAATAGTACAAGGTTAAAATTTGATAATTTTTACTTTTTAAATTATCCAAGGACTATATTTGACATTTTCCAAACTTGAGGGACTAAAGTTGTCATTTTGTGATTTTTAAACTTTAAAAGGTTTGATTTGACAACTTTTGAATCTCATGGACCTAAAATGATATTTTACAAGTTTTTTTTGAATTACCAGGGACTGATTTTGACAACTTTTGTAACTTGGGGGACTAAAACTGCCAATTATGCAAACTTGATACGTTTTTCATCGATTTTGGTATTTTGCATTTAAAACATATAAAACACGATTTGTGATATTTTCATCATTTTGATGCATTTCGAGTGTTTTCGGATGTTTTGGCATTTAACGATATAAAAATGATGAGTATTTAGACACTCATCATTCCTCGATATCCAATCGTTCTAAGCCCTTCAAGTACCATCGTAGCATCGAATGATAAACTCCATTTCATCATCCAAACGAGTTGTCTTCTCGATCGAGTTCCTCCGTCACCACATACTCTCTTCCATCAACCCTTGCAACAATCTCGGATCACCCTTTTCATAGCCGACGCCCAAAATTGAGTAACCAAGGATTCATATATAGCATTTGGAGTGCGTTAAAGCATCTTGATTCTTTGATCTCAGAAGAATGCAATCATCGGCCTATACAACTCATCTCCCGCGGTTCGAGCGACCTTATTATGATCATGTTTAAATTGAGCGCCATTAGAGATTTTGAAAATTAGGTTACGATTTGCACAAATGGAAGTGTTTTGAATGAGAGTAATAAGCGAATCACTTAAAATGGGATGAATATATGCCGAGAGAATAAATAGAAATTTCCCAATTTTGGTCAAAGTTGACCAATGATGACGTGGACTTCTACTTTTACTCATATTCACTTTTAACTTCGGTAGAAACGAAACCATTCTCATGAAGTATACCAATCGGCAAACAGTTAAGTATTCAAGAAGCTTCAAGAATATCTTTTCTTGTTTCACCCACTCGCATTAAATCTCATTACCACTTGAAACCGTCTATAAAACAATCCCAATGCACATATACCTCTTCATCAAAAACCCCAAATAACGGTCAAACCCTAATTCCACCAATACTCCAAAATTAGCCATAATAAACCATGAGTACCAAACCTGAGATCATAGATCTCACAACATCATCCTCATCATCATCTTCATCATCAAGTGAAGATACCAATCCATGGCTTCATTACTTTCCAAAACCATATCCACGACCAAAGAAATCACCCTTTCTCCCTTCATCAAAAGATGAAAGTGTAGTGAATCCAAGTGAATCTGGCGATGATTCTCGATGACTCCTATAAGAGAACATCTTACTCCAAACCCCAAGACCTCTGCCTCAACGAAGGCCACGAGCTAAAAATCCACCACTCCCTAAAGATAGAGGTGGTTCTTGGTCTTCTGCATCGTATTGGTGCATCATCACATATCGTATAAGGGAAGAACTTAAGGAGGGTAGATGGATTGCATTTTGGTTGAAATAAATAGATGAAGCACAAAGGACACATTGTTTTCTCCATCATCATATGTGGTCATTGTCATCATCAACGTTGCATCAATCCATCCTCTCCATTTTGATCCTTAGCATCTTCGTCATCTTGGTCATGTATCTCCGACCATCAAGATAGAATGAATGGGTGGTTATGCAAGACTTCACGAATGCATATCCAAAGATTTAGTGTGAAAGATGTGAGCGATCATGCATATCCAACGACTGTTAGATGTTGGAATAGATGATATGTAATAGATTAGGATTAGTAGATCATGTAGATGCATTTGATGTTGTTAGTACTCAGAAGTCGTAAGTCAAACTGCTTTCTTGAATGAATGAATGATCAATTTGCTTGAACTTCTTTTGAATGAATCATATAACTTCAAGACATCATCTTGAGAGGAAACAAATGACTCTTCAAAGACTTTGAATTCGTGAGAAACAAGCTTAAGCTTTCTTGACCATATCTCAACCGAACAGAATAACCACTGCAAAAGTAACAAACACGAGACATACACAAACCAACAAAGAAACACAAACTAAGATTACATTAGCGGTTAGAATGGATAAAATCAAACAGATATACAAAATTACATAGCAAAATTGCAAAGTTATACACAAATCCTCCCACGAGTCATATGCCTCCCACGAGGCCTATGCCTCCCTTAAACTTTGCGCTAAGGGTTAAGCATACCGATATGGACCACAAGGTGTTGAAACCTTGGTCCATCAAAAGCCTTGTTAACAAATCGCCACATTATCATCGGATGAATTTTGACCACATTTATCAAATTTTATCATATGCATCTCTTATAAAGTGGTGCACGATTTCAATATGTTTTGTTCGATTGTGAAAACCGGATTTTAACAATGCATATGGTACTTTGATTATCAATAAAATTGTTGTGTTCATGAAATTGTACCCATAATCCAACAACCGATTTTGAATCCAAAGAACACATCATGACAATTTAAAGAACAACGTACTCGCTTCAAGAGATGAGGTAGCCACAATAGTCTGTTTCTTGCATTGCCAAGAAATCAATCTCTTTCAAGGAATTGGCAACCTCCGGTGGTGGACCTCCTATCCAGATTAGCACCAAGATAGTCACTATCACTATATGCTTCCAAATTAAAGGAGACTCTTTTGGGTACCAAAGACCTAGAAGAGGTTGGCCTTTGAGGTACTTAAAGATCTTCTTATGACATTGAGATGAGAAGTCGGTGGAGTAACTTGATGTCGTGAACAAACACTCACAAAGAAAAGTAATGTCGGGCCTTGAAGTCATTAAATACATCAAAGAGCCAATCATGGACTGTCTGATGAACATTCACAGTGGATCGCCTTCATTGTTGGTCTTTGTTTTGAGCTTCATAAGGTGTAGTGGCGATCCTTACACCCTCCATACCAAACTTCTTCAAGATGTCCTCACATATTTGTCCCGACCGATAAAGATACCATCAGTTTCTCACGAACTTGAAGACCCAAAAGAAAGTCATCTCCCATGGCACTCATCCGAAACTCTCCCTTCATAAGCTCCTCAAACTCCACGCACAAGCTTCCTTTGTGGATCCAAAATAATGTCATCCACATACACTTGCACAAGAATAATGTCGGTGGAATTCTTCTTTAGGAAAAGAGTCTTATCAATTGCACCTCTTACGTAACCATGCTTCGAAGAAATGTAGAAACCTAGCATACTGTGCTCTGGGTGCCTGATGTAGTCCATAGAGAGCTTTGACTACCTTATAAACATGATTGGGATGATCTGGATCTTCAAATCCTTTAGGTTGAGTGACATACACCTCCTCTTCAATTTCACCATACAAGAAGGCTCCTTTAACATCCATTTGATAGACCATAAAACCCATATAGGATGCATAAGCTAAGAAAATCCGTATGGCCTCAACTCTTGCCACAGGTGCAAATACTTCATCATAATCTATCCCCTCCTCTTGTCTATACCCCTGTGCAACTAATCTGGCTTTGTTTTAATGACAACACCTCGAGCATCTCTTATTCTTGTAATCCATTTAGTCCCAATAGCATACTTACCATCGTGTAGTGGTACCAATATCCAAACCTCGCCGATTTTGAAACTGCTCCATCTCATCTGCATTGCTTCAAGCCAACTTGAGTCTTCAAGAGCCCGAGTAACACTGGTTGGTTCCACTTGTGAGAGAAAACAAGCAAACAAACAATGTTCATAGTGTGTGATTGTCTCTCTCACGATTTGAGACATAAGAGATAAAAGCCACCGACCATATTTAGAACGTGCCACGGTACCTCTTGTTCTAATGGTGCATTAGGATCACCAATAATATTAGACTGTGGATGAACATTGTTGATCCTTGTAGTAGTAGTGGTGTTGACATCAATGGAGGAATCAAGATTAGTCATGATGAGGTTCAAAGTCGATATCATAGGAAGGTGTGTTGAAGATTCACGCTTTAGGTTGATGATGACCAAGATCAAGGTTTTGGAAACCTTGTATAAGGTTCTCCAAGGACCTGACACTCTAGTAGAAATAGGAGTAGAGTCAACATGTCTTTCGGCCGAATTGGAGAGGTGATGAGAAATGTAATCACTTTCGAGAATTGACTTTTCCACCGATGGCTTCACTTGTACTATCGCAACATTCCTCTCGAGCTTCTAAATTGGTGCATACTCTTGTTTCTTCACCGCAAGGTCCTCAAAGATAATAGAATTCATCTTCACCCACATTAGTATAATCTTTAGAAGTGTCACCTACAAAATTGTTAGGGAGAAGGAAGGCACTACAATGGGTTGTTCATCATCTTGGACCATGTCATAATGAGCATCCAAAGTTTACGACTAGTAGTTGGAGATGCTTGAGAATCAGCATTTGATTAGCCATATGTCTAGAATAACCCAAGTAATCATCAAGTAATCAAGGTCAAATGACCAAACATGACCCCGTCCTTGAACATTAGGCTTGTCTTCTAGATACCTCAGATTCAATGTCTCCTCAATCTTCTTAGCAGATACATTGTAAACCCCGATGCCTTACTATGAGCGTAATACCCCACAATGTAACCATCATCGCCTTTCTCATCAAATTTGCCCAATGGATCACTTGTATTCAAAATTGTCACTGGCGACCAAACGGTTTAAGGTAATGAATAATGTGAACTTTCCCAAAAGAAGTTCATATGGTGTTTTAAGGTGTGGTCTAGTAATGGACACTCTATTGAGTACATAACAGTCGTACCAATGACTTCATTCAAAACATGGTTGAAGTTTAGAGTCTGCTAGCATTGATCTTGCGACCTCTATTAAGGTCCTATTTTTCTTTCGCCACCCCATTTTGTTGAGGGGTTCTTGGAGTGCTATAGTCCCTTTTATGCCTTTTGACCTCTGAGTTCTATGAGTATAGCATTCTTGAACTCGTCCCATTATCACACCTAATACCTTTCACCTTTTGTTCAACCGATTTTCAATAAGGGTAACAAAGTCGGTCAACACACCGGATGTTTCATCTTTGGTCCTTAGAAAGAATACCCAACAAAATTTGCTATATCCATCGGTGATCACCGACAAAAATATTTATGATCAATGCTTCACTGAGTTGGACCAAACAGATCCATATGAAGCAACCAAGAGGTTCGAGAGATAATGCTAATCTTCAGAATAGAACACCTTTGTAGGAGGCTCAGGTCGCTTTCCTTTGTTGCATGCAACACGTTATGATCATTGGTGAAAACTTTGGAAGGAAGACCTTGAACAAGGCCCGTTTAGAGAGTGGTTTATGGTCTTGAAGTTGACATGGGCCATCCTTACGTGCCATTTGGTGGACTCATCCACAGATGCTTTAGCCACCAAACACGTTAAGTCACCTTTGGTTTGACATTTGTTAAGTTGAATGTATAAAGATTGTGGCTACGAGGAACTTTCGGAAGAATTGAAGTTTCTTCGGGAGTTTGAAGTCTTTAGATAGCACAAGACATTCATCCTCTGTGAAGAGTACTTTGTTCTTGGTGTCACAGATTTGTGAGACTCGAAACAAATTGAAGTGTTGAAGTTCCTTGACATAATATACATTCTCAAAGTCCAAATTGAGGTGTTTTGATGGTCCCTTTCGATAATTCGCCATCACTTCCTCCAAAGGTTACATTGCCTCCACCTTCAATGGGTACAAAGTTATGCATCATATCCTGTTTCTGACATACTTCTAGAACAACCACCATCAACAATTCCAACATCTTTATGCTTAAGGGATGATCCTACAACAACAACAAAAATATACGGAAAATTAGTACACTATGGAGGCTCAAGTCATTGTCGACTTGAACTCGCCTTGTGGATCATATGAGTTGTGCCATGTAGAAGTATAAGATCCACTATTGTTCTTGGGTTTCCATTGAAACTTAGGTCCTGTTTATTCCAAGAACAACTCACGAGGTCTTGACAATGAGATCCCGAGATTCTTTCCCATCACCATAGGGTTAACATATCTAGGCCAAAAACCATTTTTAAAATATTCACTGGTTGGTTGAACATATGGTTTTACAACTTGTTTCCTCCAAGAAAAAGGAGTATTGATAAAAGTTGCTTGTGGAACATAAGGTGGTATATCATTAACATTGGTCCACATTGGTCTAGATTTCCTAGAATCACCACACCTACTCATCCTTTGCTCATGATAATCACAATCCTTAATTAAATGAGATTTACTTCCACACACAAAACATTTCTTCTGATTAGAAGATTTATTCAAACCAAAAGATGTATTATTACAAGCGTAAGTATTCAAACCAAAACCATGAAAAGAATTGTTTTAACAAGACTATTATGCAAAGAATTAAAATGCAAGTCTTGAGGCAACTGCCTTGGAAGTGGATTCCTTGGCAAAGAACTCGACATGCTTATTGGTAGTCTTGGTGAGGCGAGGGGTGAAGACTTGGGAAGGTCGACTTGTCATTTGAATCACACTCAGAGACCCTTGCTTGGAGGACTTGTCACTTTGTTAACACAAGAGACAAAGTCATTAGAAGAAGTATTAGGTCAGCAAGTCCTTGACTTTTGCCATCTGAGATGGTGTGATCCATCAAAGTCATTAGGAATGGAAAGGTCAATGGGCATGTGCTCACCTCTAATAGGTCCACGACAAACATGTAGGTCACCTTCTTTCACAAAATTAGCTAGGCCTCATTGATGTAGATTTACGTGTGTCATCCTAGCTTCTAATCCAACATATTTCTTAAAACCTAAAGCCATCAGAGAATTCAAGCTTGACTACTATAAATAAAACCACTAACTTATTTCCATTCATTATCCATTCTTTATGCCTAGCAATTT